>CM038677.1:366976571-367440660 GCA_021605205.1 Aegilops longissima | reverse complement strand
CCAGCAGACTTAGAGATAAACCTGCTGAGAGCAGCCACGCAACCGGCAAGTCTTCGTACATCCTTGACGCGCTTCGGTGCTTCAATCTGCTCAATGGCCTTGATCTTGTCGGGATTGGCTTTAATTCCCCGCTGAGACACAAAGAACCCGAGAAGCTTGCCGGAAGGGACTCCAAACACGCACTTCTCGGGGTTGAGCTTGAGGTTGATCTTGCGCAGATTTGCAAAAGTCTCATCTAAGTCTTGAACCAGAGTTGCTTTGTCCTTGCTCTTGACCACTATGTCATCCATGTAGGCTTCTACATTTCTGTGCATTTGTGGTTCAAAGGCATCATGGACTACTCTTGCAAACGTTGAACCAGCATTCTTCAAACCGAAAGGCATCCGTATGAAACAGTAAGTGCCACATGGTGTAATGAATGCGGTTTTCTCTTAATCCTCTTCTACCATGAAGATCTGATGGTATCCTGAATATGCATCAAGAAATGAAAGCAGATCACATCCAGCCGTGGAGTCAACAATCTGGTCTATACGCTGCAAGGAAATGGGTCTTTGGGACAAGCTTTATTAACATCCGTGAAGTCAATACAAAGTCTCCATTTCCCATTCGCCTTATGCATAACTACCGGATTGGCCAACCACGGGATGGAGCACTCTCCGACAAGGCCCGCTGCTTCCAACTTCTTGATCTCTTTCGCTATGAATTCTGGCGCCCACCGCCTGTTTCCTAACTTTTTGCTTGACGGGCCACGCGTGAGGACAGACAGCTAGGTGGTGCTCAATTACTCTCCTGGGAACACCGGGGATGTCAGATGGTTGCCATGCAAACACATCGACATTCGCCCCGCAGGAAAGCAACGAGCTCGCCTTCCTATTTAGGGTGAAGCGTGGCACTGATGGTGAAGGCACCACCAGTGCCGTCCTCCTTGGCGGGCACCTTCTTGGTCTTCGGCGGAGCTGCCATCGTCTTCTTGCACTTGCCGGTGGAGCTCGATGGTGCGTCCTCGACGGTAGCGCAGCACTCCGAAGAGGTGCGCTTGCCGGAGGGGGCATCAGAGCTCTTGCCGGACTTGGTGGTCTTCTTCTTACCCCCGGGAGCTTCAGCGGCAAGTGGTTTGCTATCTGTCGCAGCTGCTGCATCCCAGTAAATTTTGTCGGCGCAGATAAGCGCATCCTTCTTGTCGCCATGAACAGAAATGACGCTTATCGGGCCGGGCATCTTGAGTAGGTTGTAGGCGTAATGAGAGGCTGCCATGAACTTGGCGAGTGCAGGACGGCCAAGTATCCCATTGTAGGGTAATGGGAAATCAGCAACGTCGAATGTGACCCTCTCAGTCTTGAAATTTAGCTCACCGCCAATGTTACCGCAATGTGATCTTTCCTTCGCTTGCTCCTTCCTGGGTTGATTCCTTGGAACGTGCCAGTTTCTTCGAGCTCGCTGTCAGGGATTTGAAGTTTCTGAAGCACTGCAGAGGAGATCAGGTTCAGGCCGGCCTCGCCGTCAACCAACATCTTGGTGACCTTGAGGTTGCGGATTGTTGGTGAGACCAACATCGGCAAGCACCCGACCGCAGTTATGCGATCAGGGTGGTCCTCAATGTCAAAGATGATGGGCGTGCTGGACCACTTCAGAGGTTTGCGCGACTCCACAGATGGTTCTGCTGCATTAACCTCTCGCATCCACTTCTTGAGTTGACGGTGCGAGGTATGCAGAGAAGCACCTCCGTCAACGCAAAGAACCTCTGTTGCCTTTTGAAACTCTTGCTCATCAGCCTCGTCTTCCTCCATATCTTCATCATCATCATCATCGTCTTCGTCCTTGTCGCGGCCGCGGGGAGGTCTGTCTCCTTGCCGCTGCTTTGCCTTGCCGCGGCGCCCTCCCCGGCCGGGTCTCTTCTTGTTAGCTGCCCCTGCACCTTCCTGGGCCTTCTCCTTGTCTCGCCGCTCGTACTCTGCTTTCTGCAGTTCAACAAGCTGCTCGACTTTCTTGCAACTCTGGAGGTCGTGGACCTTGGTGCGGTGAATCTTGCAGTACTGCTTGTTGGAGTTGTCCTGCTTGTCGGCGGCCGCCACAGCCGGAGCCACCAGCCTTAGCCTTGCCGGCGCCACCCCCATTGCTGGACTGCTCGACAACTAGTACCTCCTTGTTCTTCTTCCTTCTGTTGTTCCGCCGCCGGCTCTTCCTTGCCGGGGCGGTCTCCTCACTGTCAGATTCCACTCCCACATTCTCTCTCGAGTCTTCTCTCCTCTCACAAGGCACACTTGTCGGCCAGGCGTAGAGCTCACGACGTTTTTACATTGCACATCGCCATTTCTCCTCATCCTCGCGGTTCCGCACGTTTCGATGGAACGCGCTGATCACCGCGCAGGTGGACGCTCGATGTTGTAGTGCACACGATGAATCTCTCGATGAACTTGCGCAGGACTCTCCTCCTTCGGGCAAGCGGTGAAGGTCACTCTCCGCCATGAGGCTTGTGGTCACCGTGAAGGCGCCAACAAACCGATGGCACAGATCTGCCCAAGAGGATATGGAACTGTCCGGCAAGTGCATGAGCCAAGATCCGACGCTTGGCTTGAGCACCGAGGGAAGTAGTTGGCAAGGATCTTGTCGCCTCGCCCCCGCAGCTTGCACCGCGATGGTGTAGATGCCGAGGAACTCCAAGGGTGTGTCCTGCCATCATACTTTTTCGTCACATCTGGTTTGAAGTTTTTCTTGTCGGGCCATCGACTTGCCGCAGCTCACGGGTGAACGCAGGGCAACCTATCGCAGACGGCAAGTCGCTCGTTCCTTCGGCGCATGCATATCGACATGGGCCCAGCAGCGCTGGTCGGATTGACGCGCGCTTTCGACGCCGGCGCGGTTCGAGCGTCTTCTTCTTGTCGCCTTAAGAACTTGGCGCTGATCACGGCGAGCTCAGGATCCGACGACGCGGTGGAGTCGCTGTCGATGTGGATCCGAGGAGCTGGTGATCTTGGCCTTCGGAAGGGGAGTGCATGGTGGTGTCACCCCGCAAGTCTCGCCGCCACCGGCTCGTGTTTTGTCGCCGCCGCGCAAGGACGCAGTTGGTTGCCATGAACGCCGCCGCTGGCAAAGCCGATGAGACTCTGATTGTGGCCCTCCATTCGCCGACCTTGTCGGCCGCTGAGGGTAGTCTAAGTAGCCGAGCTCGCCAAGGCTTCCGCCGGAGTGGTGGGTGGCAATGGCGACGGAGCGAGGAACGGATGTGCTCGGACTCCTAACCAAGTTAGGAGGAGCAGCATCTCGCCTAAGCGATCGCATTTCGCATCGCATGCCGGGCGCATGCGGGTCTCGAGGGCCTCGGATCCTCCAGCTTGGCCTTGATCCAACGAGCGATGGTGCTGTGAGCATCATGACGTTGTCGGTCCCGCGCCTCCCGAGAAGGACGCGGTGCGGATTCGACGCCGCCGCTGCGCCGCCTTTGTCTTTGGACCTGCTGGCGTCGTGGGCTCTCTCGACGACGCCTGCGTTCCTCCGCCAGCGTTTTCCCCACCACCCGCCAGCTTCGTGGTGGTGGGTTCGACGCGGACGGTTTCGCTGCTGCCGAAGACTTCTTCTTCGGTGCCATGCTGATGAAGATGATGATGAAGTTGCTCGTGTGACCACTGGATCGGGTTCACACAGCCTCGACGCCCCCTACCTGGCGCCAAAGATGTCGGGGAAGCTGATCGTGGCCCACAACACCTATGGGACCGGGTCCCTTGTGGTCCAGAGGGGGGCGAAGATTGCACAAAGAGCGGATAGAAGCGATGCACACGAGCAGATTTACCCAGCTTCGGAGCTCTCCGGAGAGATAACACTCCTACTGCTGCTTGGTTGATTATATTGTGTTCTTGCTAGGGAGCAATGCAAGCTACAAAACCTAGCCTGAGTGTCTCTAGTCTCGTATGTGGCAAATGAACTGAACCGGAGCCGAACCCTTCACGCTGCACTTGGGCCTCCTTTATAGGCACAAGGGGTCACCACAGTGGCAACTAGACTAGGGTAAAATAGTAAAACATTGGTTGGTACACCGCTTTGTACAAAGGTACAAGTGATCTATACCTAACTCGACGGCAAGGGACAAGAGCCATAAATGTCCGTCCCTCGCTGGCTGAACAAAGGCAACAGGACCGCTGGCGCGCCTCCGCTTGCCACGATGGTAGCTTGTCGCCGCTTATCGCCGCTCCCGCTGGCTGCACAGCTCATTGACACGCTGCGTTCGGAAAACCCCATGGCGACATCGCTACGGATGAGCTGGAGCGGAGATGAAGAGAAGTTACTCGCCGCGGCAAGTGCCTTGCCGCTGCAAGGTCCTTGTCGCTTCGGAGCTTATCGCCAGCCTTCCTGCAAGCTCCTCTTGCCGGGTCTTGTTTCTTCGTGCCTTGAGTGGCCTTCCGACAAGCTCCTCTTGCCGGGTCTTGATTATTTTGTTCTTGAATGGCTCCAAAGGAGCCGCTGAGGACCTTGGCGGTCACCAGGCCAGCCTTGCCGCTGGTGTCTTGGATCGTCTGGCAGACGAAGTTCGGGGTACTAGGGTACCCCTACTCTAGTACACCGACAAGGAATATCCTCCTTCTTTATCTTGAGCTGATGATATTCGGTCCTCAAATCAATTTTGGATAATACTTTGGCCCCGCTGAGTTGATCAAACAGATTGTCAATTCTTGGCAGTGGATACTTGTTCTTGATGGTGACGTCATTCAGCTGTCGGTAGTCTACGCACATTCGTAGACTGCCATCCTTTTTTTCCACGAAAATCGCTGGTGATCCCCATGGTGAAGAGCTTGGACGGATGTATCCTTTCTGTAGCATCTCATCCAGTTGTTTCTTCAATTCCACCAATTCAGATGAAGGCATCCCATAGTATTTCTTCTGGATCGGGGTGGTTCCAGGCACCAAATCAATTGCAAACTCTAGTTCTCAGTCTGGTGGCATGCCTAGTATTTCTTCAGGGAATACATCTGGATACTCACTGACCACTGGAATTAATTCCACCTCTTCTGCCACGACTGCGAAAACCATATCTTTCGTGGGTATGCGCTTGCGGGCATAAAAACTTGTGGTGCAACCTTCCATATTTTTCAGGGTAACTTCTCTGGTCGCACAGCTGATGCATACTTGGTATTGGGTTAACCAATTCATGCCTAGAATAATATCCAATTTGTTGGAGTCGATGATTATCAAGGATGTTGGAAACTTGACGCCCTTGATGTCAATTTCCAATTTACGGCAGACGAGATTGCTACTGAGTAGGGATCCCGGGGATTGTACCAGCATGTGTTTTCCCAAAATCGAGCAAGGAAAATTGTTTTGGGAAGCAAAACTCTGCGAAATAAAAGAGTGGGAAGCCCCAGAGTGAAATGAAATTACGGCGGGTATGTCGTTAACATGGAACATACCAATGACGACTTCCGGGTCTTCTTGGGCTTCGTCTGCGGAGATATGATGGATTTGCCCCTGGATCATATCTGGGGCGGAATACAGCTCCATGCAGTTGACTTGCGGATGGAATGGAGCTGCTTGTTTGTTGTTCTTGGGACACTGTCTTGCTAGTGTCCGGTTTGACCATAGCTGAAGCATGAATTGTTGCGCTGACAATCTTCGTGCACCGGGCTGGTCACGACATTTTTGACTTGAGTGGTAGTCTTGTTGACATTCTGCTGCCAGTTGGGTTGTACTCAACTTGAGTCTGTTGCCAAGTATGAGCCTTCTGCACAGGTTGCATATCCTTCTTCAGATTGAATTTGCGCTTGTGGACGTTAACAGCTAGCTTGTTGTCGTGGAGGAGCTTGTGTTCCCTTTCTGCGATGAGGGCCTTGTTCACCAGAGTCAGGAAGTCCGGAAAATCAAACTTGTTGAGAGTGCACCCGAGATGCTGATTCAGTCCTCCAAGAAACCTGTTGATCTTCCGTTCTTCTGTGGCCACATTGTCGAGAGAATAGCGGGCCAAATGGTTGAATTTATTCAGATACTCGTTGACGGTCATGCTGCCTTGAGTGAGGGCGAGGAATTCGCGCTGCTTGATTTTCATAATTCCGGTGGGAATATGATACTTGCAGAAATGGTCCTTGAATTTTGTCCAAGTAATTTCCTCGTCCGCGGGCCATATTGCCTTAGCATTATCCCACCATATTGTGGCAGCTCCTTCGAGATAATGCGTTGTGAAGGGAACCTTGTCTCTCTCTTCAGTGCGAGCAATCTCCAGTTTCCTCTCAATAGTCCTTAGCCAATCGTCGGCGTCCAATGGATCAATAATTTTGCTGAAACTGGGAGGCTTGGTTCGCTGAAAATCTGATAGCTTGGAGTGATGGCCATTCTGGTTTCCATTCTGCCCAACCATAACTTGCACACTTTTCAATATTTCCAGCAGATCATTGCTCCTTCTTTCTTCAAACATTCGCAGGATTTGCTCAGTGGTAGGCGGATTTGGCGGTGGAGACGGAGGTGGCTGGTATGGCTCAAGGGAATGTCCTTCCTATCTTGCAGAGCGACGGACAGGGACATCCTCGCAAGCTTGACTGCTGCTGCCTCCATGCATCATCCTATTATTTGTTTTTCCCAATAATAGACCCCATGATGAGAAAATTCCAAAATGGGAGGAAAGCCAATGGCAAATCCCGGAAGAAAACAGCAAATGAAAACCAAAGCGAATAAAAGGTTCCAACATAATTATACATAGGTTCAACATGAAAGTAAACATCACAACGGGTCTACTACCCTCATACATGTAGGTAAGCATCATGACACATGCGATTACACCCATACATAATACTCATGACGAAAGCGATACTCTAACGGTCTACTGCTCGGACTGCGCTGCTGCAAGCTCATCTCCTAAGCCGGACCCAGATCCTGAACTTGTAGTAGAGACCTCCAGGTTAAGAGAGATGCGACGGCGCTGCCTCTAGGGCTCTCCCTCAGGGGCAGGCGCGGGATGGGATCTAAGCATAGGAGCGGCAGAGTAGCGACAACGGAAGCCCACGCAGCAGGAGCACTGTGAGGGGTCACCGTCAGAGGGTTAATGGCACCCTGAGAAGTCATCGGTGGAACGGAGACTGCAGGAACTGAAGAAGTATAGATGTTAGCGGGAAGAGGGTTCCTCATACGAGCAGCGGCGTGAGCTGTCCGGGCGCGTGAAAGCTCCTGAGCTAACTCATAGTTCAGAAGATAACTAGCAGTGATATATCGAGAAAGGTCGCTAGTGGGACGATCACATGCTGGATTAATCAAAGGAAAGCAGATACGCCCATTCTCGTGCAGAGATGGGTAGTAGAAGAAACCTGGGTGGGTGTGCATGCGAACCTCGTTGTAGCGCAAGTCTACGAGAGCCTCGATAGCAGCAAACTGAACCGCCTGAGATGGCGTAGAAGCAAGACCACCCTTAGAAGAACGAGTGTAAGCACCGGAAGGGGAACTATGGTGTAGAGTGACCTCGGCATAATACTCATACAATGCACCGGCCAGATGCTCTCGATACACTCGACACTCTGGATCAGCACCCTCTGGGTAGAGTCGTCGCCACACGTTCTGAAGCAGGTGCGGCCATGTGTACGGAGCTGGCTCAGGATGGTACAAGAATGGTACTGGAGCCATCTACACTCACAAATCATACGGTTAGTAATAACAATAGATAAACATGCATGCAATGCAACAACTAGTTTCAGTGACTACCTGCACTCAAACGAAGCTACATATCGTTTCACTAACGCACTAATGGTCTAGCGTGTCCTACAATCAGCAATGCTCTGATACCAAGCATTGTGGCACCCCGGCTCAGAGCAACCGGTTTACCTTGCATTGCCAGCCCAGAGATCAACTCTTCTAGCAATACACAACAACATGGTATAGAAACAACCGCTTTATTGATGCTAGCGGATTACATAAGTCTGATATTACATCGAGATACGAGGCCAAGCAGCACACACGGTGCTGCTGGACAGTATGTACATTATTTAATGAACATGGAGGGGGCCTCGATAACACAAACTACGGGGCAGCGGAAGAACGACGAAGTGGAAACTCCATATCATAGGGACACTGACGTGGACACGGTCTAGACACGAGATGCGCTCCGATGTGAACCGACTTGCCTGAAAGCTGGCATAACACGCCAGGTCAGTACATTGAATGTACTTGCAAGGTCACAACAAACATAAGCATGATGACAGACAATATCATTTCTTGTGTTTCCAAGGTCCTGTGAACATTCCACCACCTATTCTTGAAAAAATTTATAACCAAGGGGGAGACGATGATGGTGATGATCACGAGCATGAGGACGAGTAGGACTTATATACTCACTGGCCCCTGGCAACTTATTCTGATGGATCACCTCTTCTTGTCTGTATACAGCGCACTATTGATGTTACTACTAAGGAAGCAGGTGTTGTCTCCCATGGTCGCACTCTCCGGACCTATTCCAACATTCGTTGCAGGGTATTCTGGATGGATACTAGTGTGCTAGCGCCAACACCTTCTCCCTCGTTCAGTATTGATAGTCTTGGAGAAAACTCGCACTTCCTTGGACAAAACTATCCAACAATGATGAAAGGCGGTCCAGCTGCTGTTGACACAATATTACTACTATTTATGAGAAGCAATTGTATCTATACCTCGGACATTTCTATGGTTCCCTACCCTGGCTATCACAGCATGCGTCCTGATATAGCCCGCTTTAGCCTGGATGATCAGTCCTCTGTCGGTCTCGATATTGACAATAGCTGGCCCTTCCCAGAGGCTTACCTATGGTTCAAAGCAAGCGTTTCCAACGCTGAGGATTGGTTGAGCTGAAGTTCATTTCATTGCTAGTTATTTATTGTGTGATGAAAACTTTAGTATTTACTAGAATGTTTTGATGGAAATAATCAATAATCCCACATGTATCCTCGTTGTCATTGTGTGTTGATGACTTGTTGTATGTAATGAATGGTACATTTGCATATGCATGTCATAAACTCAATTTATGAATGGTACATTTGCATATGCATGTCATAAACTCAATTTATGAATGGTACATTTGCATATGCATGTCATAAACTCAATTTATGAATGGTACATTTGCATATGCATGTCATAAACTCAATTTATGAATGGTACATTTGCATATGCATGTCATAAACTCAATTTATGAATAGTTTTCGAGTCACTTCTTGGTGTGTGATTACCGTAGTAGTATAGCCAGCATTCGGTTATATGAAGTCGCCACATCACATAGAGCCAACCTAATAGTGGAGTATGCTAGCACAATAGTTAGTTCTAGTTAGATCAACTAGAGCTAGATGTCGCACAGAGGCCGAGAAATATGGTGATGGCGTGACTACGTGAGGTGGGCTTGTATGTAGTATGATGTACGCACAGGGCTTCCCGTGTTTCCTACTCTTCCGGTCTAAATGTTGAGAAGATTTGGTCGAGTTCTTCCTCCTTTCGCCGACACGTGGGACATCCAGCATCCAGGTCGTGTCATGCAAGAAATTTGAGTGCTAGTTGAAGCCACGTCATGTGCATCTTGGGTTAAACTGTGAATAAAATCTTACTCTTGAGTAACTCCAAAAGTGGCCACCGAAGATCTTTATTGGATTTGTTTTTCATCACCAGCACGTCGAGGTTAAAGGTGTGCAGGTTCAGTGGGTCATCATGCGTTTTCACTGACATGTGGGACCACACATAAGCAAACAGACGATGGGCTCCGCGTGGACTATGCTTCGGTGCCTTAAGGCACCTGCCTTTGTGTCTATGACATGTGGGCCCAACAAGTGACTGGCCCACATGTTAGTGACCCAAAGGCAGGTGCCTTTAAGGCACCGAAGCTGCGTCCTCTCCACACGTATGTTGGCTGGCTGAGAAGAGAGAGAGAAGAGGACTGAGCACGGACTCCAGGAAATTTCATGACAATGTGAGTAGTACTAGTGGTGTATGATACTCCTGGAGAGATAACGTGTTCGCTCTACGTAACCAGTACCTCGATATAGTGGGGTGGCATGGGCCATAACTAGCATTCACGTCTAGCAGTACGGCACACGCCACCAACACGAGTCCCGTCTGACACCAATTTTCTTGGAGCCCATGCTACATCCATCTCTTCTCCCTGCTGTTTTTCTCAGCCATCGCGTGGTGGGCGGGGTGCGGGTTTGCCGATAGTCGGTTTTCTCAGTTGCGGTTCCACTTGTAAGTGAAAATGCAACACAACACGCATTCCCCATTGAGTGGCGTGTCGGACCAACCATGTGGGGGTGCGACGCGAACACAACAGGTTTTCCCTTTTGAACTTGTAACTTGTAAAATTTGGTTCTGCTCCATGGCGCGACCGATAGATGGAAATAACCATTTCCCTAGAGTAATGGGAAGTTTGGTTCTGGCGAGGTTCATGCATGGAGTATGTACCAAAATTATGAAGTTGATGCGAAAGGTAAGATAATTACTAGTACAATATACAACTACATGGATTTGTCGGAAAGATAAAGATACATACGGATCCATCAACGACATCCTCACGCCCTAGTGCGCCGGGTCACCAACCGGCATCTAAGGAGTGAACGTGCTTCTGAACAATGTCGTCCAAGGTTGCCCTGCGGTCCAAGAAGGCTAGTGTCCTATCGTCCTCCTCTTGCACATAGTAGTCCTTGTGGACGATTTGTGCGTAGACGTGGGTGATTATGTCGATGGTGTCTTGCTGCGCCAGGCGCTACGCGGCGAGTGCGACCTCGAGATGGACATTCTCTGGCGTGACGGCGAGTATTCGCAGGGCCAGCAGTGCATCGAAGAGGTTGTCACTGTAGAGGCCGTTGAGGGTGGCGGGCATCGCAGAGCCTGGACGCGTGGGCTGGAGGTATACGTCAAGGTCATCTGCGAGCTTCTTGACGACGGTGAACTTGTCGAGGAAGCTGATGAGGTCCTCGTCGAACAAGGAGACGAAGCTGTCGTCCAAGAGGCCTCTCGCCCTGGCGGCCTCAAGCATGATCTGGAGACGTTCCTCGATGCCGGGCCGCAGGCCGGCGTCGTGGACCATCTGGCACAGTCGGCTGATGCTCGTGCTCATCGCCTCCATGGGTCTAGCTTCTAGTCAACTAATCTTGCGACTGGAGTGATCACCCTTGCCCTTGGTTAGGGTGCGTAGGTGCGTAGGATTTCGTAGATTGGACTAGCGGGGAGCCTTTATATGAGAAGTGCAGACTGTGTTGCATTCATGTGTGTATTGGCCATCTACTCCTCGGCCCTCCCTCCGTGCCGGTGCAGTATAGTCATCTCACCGAGACCAAGTTGGGGAAAAAACAGAGAACTTTGATGTTTACTGGTTTATTGGTCCCCTTTGCATTTTGCGCCAAGTTTTGACCTTTGATTTAACTAATAAAATGTTAATGCATGTAACAAAAATGTTGTGCTAAGTATTCTCAAGTCATTGAATGCATACGCACCCCACGTCTCCTATTGGGTGATTTCTTTTTTCGTGGCAAAAAACAGGGAACGAGGTTGCTAGTTAATGCACCGCTCCTAAAAGTTTTGGGATTATTTGGTTTTCGTAACGTGACTAATGCACCAGTACAGAGGGAGTACAATAGTAGTCTTTGAATTTTTGTTGGTAGCTTACCAAGCTGAGCACTCGGTGAGTACAATAGTAGTCTGATTGATGAGACTTCATATTTTAGCCATCTACCAGAAAGGAGAGTGTACAATATCATCGGGAACTATGTTCAAAACCGAATAAAACAATACTCCATTTATTTATTTACAGAGGGAGTAGTATATTTTTTGTGACATGCATTACTAGATATTGCTAGTCAAATGCTAAATCCAAACGGACATGGTAGTACTGCTAAATCCAGACGGTGGTGCTATACTAGTAGTAGTACTACCAATGTATTACTAGTACCGTACTACCCGTTGTTCAAATTACCCTCATAGTGAAGTGACAAGACCCTGTGCCAGAGATGACACCAGAGTGTAGGCGCCATGTTCGGCATACCAAAGTCAACCTCATCATGTGCAGTCACTACCATCATGGCTATAGATCTAGCCTACTTACAACTAGCCGTGTTCGACATAATTTCCTGTGCGTTGCCATGCGTATCTCTACTCTTTTCTTATACGAGTAAGATGCCCGTGCAGTGCACGGAACACCAAGATTGGGGGTGGATGGCGCCGGCAGCGGCCATCACGCTAGATTGTTCCATGACCTTCTAGATGTGGTGGGGAGGAGATAAGGTTCATTTTGAGAGACAAGGAGTTGTTTTTGAATAGGGAACAAGTGCATGCATCTTTTCGCAAAACTACAGAAGTTTGCTTTGTATGCGTCAGATCTAGATCCGATGGCTGTTGGTGAAAGATGGCAGGAACACCATCATCACCAACTCAGGACCTCTTTGATTCGCAGGATTTTGAAAACGCAGGAATAGGGCACGGCAATATTACAAGTTTCAAACTGATACTACAAATGTTACGAAGATGGAATTATTAGGAAGTTTACATAAGAACTTTCATTACATTAGGTCGATGCAGCATTATCGTACAAACTAAAATCCACCGCCCAGACAAGTCACTAATGGGCAAAAAAAAATTTGAGTCTCTGGCAACTTGATGTTTCAGAAACAAATTCAGCTTCTGCGACTCAATCCGATAAGATAACTTCAAAGGGAAAACTCAATCCATTACAAGAGAGTAGAGGGGGAGAAACATCATAAGATCCAACTATAATAGCAAAGCTCGTGATACATCAAGATCGTATCACCTTAAGAACACGAGAGAGAGAGAGAGAGAGAGATCAAACACATAGCTACTTGTACATACCCTCAGCCCTGAGGGTGAACTACTCCCTCCTCATCATGGAGAGCGTCGGGATGATGAAGATGGCCACCGGTGAGGGTTCCCCCCTCCGGCAGGGTGCCGGAACAGGGTCCCGATTGGTTTTTGGTGGCTACAGAGGCTTGCTACGGCGGAACTCTCGATCTATTCTGCGAAACACTGGAATAGGCAAAAAAAACAGCAATTTGGGCTTGGCCTCCGGTTAATAGGTTAGTCCCAAAAATAATATAAAAGTGTATAATAAAGCCCATTAATCATCCAAAACAGAATATAATAAAGCATGGAACAATCAAAAATTATAGATACGTTGGAGACGTATCAACTGTCACCTCAGGACGGAAGTCATGGGCTCTAGGGGATGGTGCCTCGGGAGCCTCGAGCGGTATTGGCACCTCAGCAGCCACGCCTCCAGCCTCTAGCAGCGCTCGTCCCCCTGCATCCACTCTTGGGGTGAGCTCGGCGCTGGCGGCAAGGAGGTGAACCACAGAGACAGGGTTCTCGCGAAGCCCTTCAAGGCCGGTCGAACGCAGCCCCAACTCATTGAAAGGGGGCATGTGCTTCGAGAACTCCACCCTGTTCGAGCAGCAATACAGAAGACAACCTTCCAGCAGCATATCGGCAGGTGAAGGATTGCCTGTGAGGACCTCGAGCACCGTTCGTCGCGCCTCAAGGGGAAGCCCGGACTCATGTAGTCTCATACGGTCCGCGCTGCCAGATATGGCCCACATCGGACGGGAATGGCGCTGAAGTGGAGCGACGCGGCGCCGGATGAACTCTGTCACAGCCTGATTTTTGGCCCTTTCTTTTTTCATTTGTTTTTCTGAGATTTTTGCTTGAGTTTTCTTTTTCCGTGGCTTTGTGCTCTGGAAACTGAAGAAGATGCCCTCTTCTTTATTTCCAGAGTGGCTTGTCATCCTCAGACCCTTCCCTAGACCTTGCCATTCTCATCCTAGCCCAACCCCAATATTCTTTTGGCTAGGGAATATTCCTTTTTCAATTAAAGGAATAACCTTGTGTGCCCTAGGTTGTGAAGCAACCTATATTTCTGTCACTCCTAAAATTCCCAAATAATTCTCATAAATTGTTTGGGTCCTATCTTCCTCAAATATGGCAAAAAATTTCATTGCCATGTTTCCCATCATGCTCAATTAATTACTTTCCTATTCTGTCCTGAATGGCAGATTGTGAAGCAAGGGCCATTTATCTTTGCCCAATTGACCCCAAACTTTTTGGACACCTTTTCATGTCCAAATAATTGCCTCATGACAAAATTCAACTTAATTTGCGTAGTAAATATCCCTGAGCAATTTTTCAAAGTTCCTGTCTGAGGGAATTGGTTGTGAAGGAAGTACTAGCTAGGTTAATCCAATTGAGTTGATTTTTTGCATAGTCTTTCATTTTATCAAATCAAAGCCCTCCTCAAGATTTGAGCTCATGCAATGCATCCATGTGAGCTGAACATCAATTCTTAGGTTCTGTCCAAATTTTCGGTTAATGAAGCAAGTATATTTTATCTTGCTCCATTATGTCTGAAAATTTTTCTAGGCCTTCTCATATCTATATAACCTAGCTCCACAAAATTTGGGCTCATTTCATCTTGCCATGTTCATTTTCAGCTCAAGTGGTTACTCCTAGTGAGTGCCACTTCATCATTTTGATTCTGGACCAATTTAATTAGTTGTAAAGCAACTATATTAATTACTGGTCCATTTCCTTCCAAACTTTACAGGCCTGTAGTCCTTCCTAATATAAACCTCCCAGACATCAAGCTTAGTCCTTAATCCCACTAGTTTGATCACCAAGATGTGGCCAAGTTTGCAAGAGCAAACTTGCAGCAATGCCACACTCCTCTCCTTCGCTCCTTCTCTTGATCCATCGACTCCCTCAGCTTATATAATGAAGGGACTCATCACTAGACAACTCGCGGCAGCCTCTTGCGTCACCTCCTTGCCGGTCACTGTGGTGACCACCATTTTGGCATGCAACGGCCATGTCCAGAGCGTCGTTTCACCTCGGCCCTTCTCGTGCTCGTCGTCTTCACGCGCGTGAGCCTGTCCAACGTGTTCCCCGCGTCGTCGCTGTCCCCTTGGACTCCTCTCCCCCTCTGACAGGGCTTTAGTGGCGCTCGTCGCCGCACGTCCACGGGCGCGCTATAGCCGACCGTCGTCTTCTCATCTGCTGGCTTCTTCCTCCCCTTGTCCCCGAGCTCTGCCTCGTCTCCGTGACCTCTGTGCCTCATCCGCGTCCTCCCTTGTCATCATCCCGCACCCTCCTGTGACTGCTACTCATCACAAGAGCTTCGGCCTGACCCGAGCGGCGGCATCTAGCTCAAACCGACTTCCCCGGCTATAAGTAGCCCTCCCCGCGGCCTCCCGAGCTCATCCCCGGCATTTCCACCCCCCTCTGGCCCCGCCCAGCCTCTCGCTCGAGCTCGAGGAGCCCTCCTGTCCTCCCTCTGCTACCATGGTCGCCACCTCTCCTAGGCTTAAATCCGAGCCATCCCGAGCTTTTTCTTTCGTTCCACCACCTCTAGGGACCTCCACCACCCCTCCTGAACACCTCCAGCACCTCGGCTCCTCCTCTTCCACACTGGAGAGCCGTGCCCATCTCCACTCGAAGACCCCTCTGCCGCGAGCTCAACTATGGCCGCTACAGAGCTCGCCGGCGATTTCCAAGGCCGGGAACAGATGCATCTCGTCCTCCTGAACATCTGGGGAGGTCGCGCGCTTCCTGCGGTGGCCGGACTCGCCGTCGAGCGCCGTCGGGGTGGGCCTCTCCCCTCGGCCAGGAGCTCATCGAGCGAGAGGTTGAAGACAGTCAGGCCAGGCAGGCCCCATCTCCCGCGGGACCCCCTCGTCAGTGACCCAGCGCCCGGCCCCGCCCTGCCACATCACTTAAGTGGACACGGCAAGTCCCAGAGTACGTTTTCATTTCCCCGAAAATGTAATCTCTTCTGTTACGCTTTCTTCTTCTGAAAGCGTATTTTCCCTCTGCTTCAGCCCAGAATACGTTTTCCTAGTCAGAAAGCGAATTTTCAATTTTGCGCATCTGTCTTATCCACTCAGGGACCCGGCTGTGAATATTATTTTTGCGGAAAAGTCCCTGATCTTCTACACCTCATAACTCCGCAACCGTAACTCCGATTAAGGTGAATCCAACGCCCACATCTTCGTATCTTCGAGCCCGAACTTTTGGTACCATTTTTCTATGGTTTGAAATACTAGAAATGACCATTTTAACCTTGCCCCTAATCAGCCTCCTCCGAGAGTGAATTTTTTCCGGCGAATCTTTCCGCGGCTTCATCGCACTTCTGCCCGGTGCCTTCTTCATCCCCAGGCAAGCCACAACCACCATTTGCATGATAGCCATGCAATAGCATTGGTTTTCAACTTGAATCTTTAATAACGGTCTGTTTGTTTTTCTACTGCTGTCATTATTTCGGTTATGCTTATGGACCGGTGGTTACCATCATGCCATGTTTTCTTGCACTTTGTTAATATGTTCTACCTGCTAGTATTACTTTAATATTGGCTATGCTTGGTAGTAGTACATGTTGGGGATGGTATTCGGTGCATGACTATTTTCTGTTCCGAGTATCGTTGTTATGCATGTTCTTTTGCACCCGGTTGGTTAAAAGTTTGCGTGGTAGTTTTATCGTTATGTTCTTGCATGATGTTTATTGTTGATGCTAGTGGTCATGTTATGCTATGAGTAGTGTTATACTTGTGATATTCATGGTTGTCATTATGCCACGCTCAGTTGGATATGATTCATTGTTGATATGGTTGGTAGTTTTGTTGCACCCCCATGCTTATATTGATATCATGCTCATGCATTTTAATTGCATCATGTTATTTTATCATGACTCAACATATTGCATTCAAGTTTAACCGGATTAAATTGAAGTTGAACAACTGTTGGCTGAGTCATGGTGCCACCATATCGAGCTGACCAGTGCAACCACGCATACCTTTGTGGGAAGGTCCTAGATGGGTCTATTGTCATACCTCTCGCCGGTGCCTCCCACGAGGGAAGGTTATGCGCGGGCGCTACCTTGATCAGGTAGGACAGCATAAGCCTTGTGTGCCCATTGTTGAGTATGGATCCTTGTCCCCGTTTGGGACCATTTTGCCACGACGGTGGCCATTGGTGCCTTTGGTAAGCACGGGGCCACCCAGGACTTAGCCCAAAGGGGAGTTGGTCGGAGTGGCCGGGAGAGTGTCATGGCAGTAGATCGGTTTTGTCGGAACGCCGTTGGTCCACCCGAATGGGAGTGCGAGGCCATGGGTTCCGTGGTGTGGGTATAGTGTGCTAATCTCTGTAGAGTGTGTGTTTTAATCTATCGATAGCCACGCCCACGGATAAGGGCCTAGTTCGTAGTAGGTCACACTATGGGTCAACAGTAATAATAATAATTTGCTTAACAACAACCCCGGTTCGTTGATGAAAGAAGTTGGTTGATAATTACGTGATCGTGAGAGGATCACCGTGGTATCGAGGATACCGAGTTATTGGAGATTCTGGGTGTTATGCGAGAGTCAAGGGTAAAGGTCAAGCTCCTTGTGGTCATGAATGATTACTACGATATTGTTAATACCAAGCTTGATTGGATCCTGAGATGATCGTGTGATATCCGTGATGGTAAGTTTGTGAAGGTGAGGGTTACGAGGTAACCGAGCAGAGTAGGTTGTGCATGATAGCATCATCATTTTGCATGCTAGTATTATCATGATCATATGTTCATGCCATGCTCGTATTGTTCTAGTTGTATCATGTTGTTCCTTCTATGATTGATCTGATAGTATCATGTTAATGCTTGTTAACCTATAATTGCCATGCTATTGTCTGTCTTGATTGCTTTGGTTGTTGTGAGCTTGCAAGTACATTCAATGCACTGACCTGGCGTGTCATGCTAGTTTGCAGGTCATGCCGGATTTGATTGTTTGTTTGCCATGGATTCCTTGTTTGCGAGCTAGGATAAGCGTTCCCTCCGGAGTCCCTGCAGAGTGGAGTTCATCACCATCATCGCCGTTCCGCTGCTAGAGTTATTCCGCTGCATTGTCTTGTTCTGCTGCTTGCATGGAGCAACCGTGGCAGGCGTATTGTCGCCGTGCCGATGTAACCCCTTGTACCCCTATAGATTGTAATAAAGAGCTGATTTGTTCTATGCTAAGCAGTGCCATATTCCAGAAGAATTCTCCTCGATCTCTGGGCCAGAATACGGGGTGTTCGAGTTTCTCTGAGCCAGGGTGCCACAGTGATGAGGACATCAATACCATTGTTACACCCACAGCCCCTGCTGCTATACATACTGGACCAATTACTAGAGCTCGCGCACGCTAATTAAATTACCAGGTACTTTCGTTTCTTGGTAATGATTCTAATGTTCATGAGAATATGATGCTGCCTAAATTGGAAACATTTGTTTTGCTTACGAATGAAGGGCCTAGCTTGGAGCAGGATGAACATTAGAGCAAGATCAAGCATGGAGATGATGGCATGCGCAAGGGGAACAAGAACGGAGTTACAAGTGATGATTTCAGGACGTTGAAGCCACCATAATGAGTGGATGAAGCCTTGGACGAAATATACAAGATGCTACTTCATAACTTTCGTCCGGAGGCTATTCTAGGTGTTGCGTCACCTTATTATTGGGCCAGGCCCATGAATTTTTGAAATACTTAAGTATAGGCTGTTTTTAGAGTCTGTATGTGTGGGGAAACAAGAGATAGGGTTGGTTTCGGGCCCCTTCCCCAAGGGCCACGAAATCCCCCCCCCCTCTTCCTCCATATATACAGCCCTTAGGGCATCGTTTAGACTTTGGGTTTTATTTAGTTAAAAGTTAGCCATCGCTGCAACTTCGTGAACTTCGTTTGTGTCCAACGACCAGACCAAGACTGCTTATGAAACCCCATTTTAATCAATACTTCATCCATATTCGCAATATTCAGATTGCTTAATCGTATTCTTGCTTGTTCTTCGATTGCTTGCAGGAATAGACCTTCGTGGTCAGGTTGATCGTGCTCCTACGTGGTCAATAACCTCTCGGGGTTGGTTTAGTGATTGCTAAGGCGCAACGTCGTGCATGTTTGTAGTCGGATCGTCAAAGACGTCTCCACCAGTTATCATCTTATCGAAAGATTGGGACACCCTCGCCTCTATCAAGTGGTATCCAGCTAGCTCTATTCATCTTTTGTTGTTGCAGGAGGCGCATGGAGGGGGATTAATGGGACACTTTGGCGTGAAGAAGACGGAGGACGTACTTGCTACACATTTCTTTTGGCCAAAGATGAGACGAGATGTTGAGCGTTTTATTGCTCGCTGCACTACATGTCAAAAAGCTAAGTCACGACTCAATCCTCATGGTTTATATATGCCTTTGCCTGTACTTAGTGTTCCTTGGGAGGATATATCTATGGACTTTGTTTTAGGTTTACCTCGAACAAAGAAGGGGAGGGATAGCATATTTGTTGTCGTGGATAGGTTCTCGAAAATGGCACACTTTATACCATGTCATAAAAGCGATGATGTCGTTAATGTTGCTGATTTCTTCTTTCATGAAATTATTCGCTTGCATGGTGTGCCCAATACTATTGTTTCAGACCGTGATACTAAATTTCTTAGCCACTTTTGGAGATGTTTATGGGCTAAGTTGGGGAATAAACTGCTTCTTAGTACTACTTGTCACCCCCAAACTGATGGACAAACTGAAGTAGTCAATAGAACATTGTCTACTATGCTTAGGGCTGTTTTGAAGAATAATAAGAAAATGTGGGAAGAATACTTTCCTCATATTGAATTTTCTTATAATCGTTCATTGCATTCTACTACTAAGATGTGCCCTTTTGAAATTGTGTATGGTTTCCTCCCTCGTGCACCTATTGATTTGTTGCCTCTTCCATCTTCGGAGAAGGTTAATTTTGATGCTAAAGAACGTGCTGAATTGATTGAAAAAATGCATGAGTTAACTAAGGAAAAAATTGAGCATATGAATGCTAAATATAAACTTGCTGGAGATAAGGGTAGAAAACATGTTGTGTTTGCACCTGGAGATCTTGTTTGGTTACATTTGCGTAAGGATAGATTTCCTGATTTGCGCAAATCAAAGTTAATGCCACGTGCTGATGGTCCTTTTAAGGTGTTGGAGAAAATAAATGATAATGCATATAAACTTGAGCTGCGTGCAGATTTTGGGGTTAGTCCCACTTTTAACATTGCAGATTTGAAGCCTTATTTGGGTGAGGAAGATGAGCTTCCGTCGAGGACGACTTCATTTCAAGAAGGGGAGGATGATGAGGACATCAATACCATTGTTACACCCACAGCCCCTGCTGCTATACATACTGGACCAATTACTAGAGCTCGTGCACGCCAATTAAATTACCAGGTACTTTCGTTTCTTGGTAATGATTCTAATGTTCATGAGAATATGATGCTGCCTAAATTGGATACATTTGTTTTGCTTACGAATGAAGAGCCTAGCTTGGAGAAGGATGAACACTGGAGCAAGAACAAGCATGGAGATGATGGCATGCGCAAGGGGAACAAGAACGGAGTTACAAGTGATGATTTCAGGACGTTGAAGCCACCATAATGAGTGGATGAAGCCTTGGACGAAATATACAAGATGCTACTTCATAACTTTCGTCCGGAGGCTATTCTAGGTGTTGCGTCACCTTATTATTGGGCCAGGCCCATGTATTTTTGAAATACTTAAGTATAGGCTGTTTTTATAGTCCGTATGTGTGGGGAAACAAGAGATAGGGTTGGTTTCGGGCCCCTTCCCGAAGGGCCACGAAATTCCCCCCCTCTTCCTCCATATATACAGCCCTTAGGGCGTCGTTTAGACTTCGGGTTTATTTAGTTAAAAGTTAGCCATCACTGCAACTTCGTGTACTTCGTTTGTGTCCAACGACCAGACCAAGACCACTTATGAAACCCCATTTTAATCAATACTTCATCCATATTCGCAATATTCAGATTGCTTAATCATATTCTTGCTTGTTCTTCGATTGCTTGCAGGAATAGACCTTCGTGGCCAGGTTGATCGTGCTCCTGCGTGGTCAATAACCTCTCGGGGTTGGTTTAGTGATTGCTAAGGTGCAACGTCGTGCACGTTTGTAGTCGGATCGTCAAAGTCGTCTCCACCAAATCGATAGTTATCATCTCATCGAAAGATTGGGACACCCTCCCCTCTATCACACAGGCTTGGTACCAGAGCAGGTCTGGCTGTAGGATGCCCTAGCCCACGCGAACGTTAGAAACGGTAGTATAGACCCCCAATTGATTTGTTTCACTTGATTGTTGCATTTGTTTGTTGCATAGCATGCATATAGAATATTATCTGGTCGCTTATAATGATCTTGTGAGTGTAGGTGGTATCGGTTTCGATCTACTACCTGCACCCTCCTTCTTTGCATGCCTGCTCTTCGGTGTTTGGCGTCATCTCTGTCCCAGTAGAGTGATGCCCTGGTACCAAGTGTTCCAGACACCATTTGCAGGAGTTATGCTCAGGTATCACGTCGATATCTTTCCGCGACCCACCTGTATTATTTCGGTGATAGCCATGCTTCTATCCCAAATCGTGCCTTCCATCTCGCCATTCCGGCAACCCTTGCTGATCTTTGTTATCAGAAAAAGGGCAATGCCATCAAGCCCAGTCTTCCACCGCTACCTTACCCACTCATCCAATTATCTAGACGTGTACGATTCCCATTCGTACACTTGATGATGATGTGGTTGTACCCTCAGTGTTCGACCCCATGATTCCCAAGTCTGTCCTTGCCTTCGTATCTATCCAGATCCAACCGGTGTTCACCCAGCGCTTGGTGTAGCCTTGGTTACACCAACGCCTTCCACACGCAGATCCACTTTCGTGCACACCGTCACAGCATAATAGACCACAATACCGAAGTTTCCACGAGATTTGTGTGCTTAGGTATGCATGCATATTATTGCGTGAGTAGCAGTAATATGTGATGTTGCTTGATTTTTTTATTATTAGTATGCTTGTGTGCTTTTGTTTTCGTCGTTTCTTTTGCTTCTTTCTTTGGGTCTTCGGTGTGGCATTATTTTCCCTTTTTAAAGTTGCTCGTCAACCAACACCGGACCTAAAGAATCAGTAAGGAATTCAAATACTTGGAAGCTCGGATAAACGGAATGAAGTTATCAGCAGACTGCAGTGAAATTTGGAATATCTCATCTGAATGCAAAAGGAATCCTGGATGGACAGTTAGCATCATGTTTGTATTAGCGTGCACTCTTTCCAACAGTATGGATAATCAAGTTTGCCTCAGGGTGCACTCTTCATGACACAAATGATCAAATCAGCAAGAAGAAATCTTAAGATGGTATGCATATGTGGTAATCGATCCGCATACCCAGCTTCTGAAGCACGAAACCCAGTCTCCCTCAACAAGATAGTCTCGATGGTTTCCAGCATAAGCCATCCAATCATCCTCAGTACGGCACTGGTGCAAGATAGTACATTGTGAATTGACAACAGATGGCAGAATCAGATCCGCAACAGTTGGTCACAAGCAAGAATCATCGTAACACACGCGTCGCCTCGGAATCAGATTCTCGATATATGTGAAGGAAGCAGATATACGCCTCCGTGTGATAAAGGACTATGAAGATTGACGACAACACTGAGCTATGTACAAGTACCGGCGAACCTGGAATATGATCCTGATGAGCCCTTGTCTTCTTTTCTCTGGTAACGGCACCACGCCTGTGTTTTGAGCCATTTTTGGGCGTCTAGGGTGGATGCCAACTTTATATTTCTCTATTCAACAACCGTCACGGGTTCTGAGCTGCCTTCCGGCCATCTCATACAGCTGTTGAGTTTCTTTTTGTGATAGTGGCCCTATGCTCTGAGCTGCTCTTCAGCCGTCTTAGGGAACCGCCACTTTCTTCTTATCAACACAGTCTCATGCTCTGAGCTGTTTTTCGGCCGTCTTGAGCCGTGGTTGAGCTATTTCAGTGATGTCCCAGATCTGAGTTGTAAAGACCGTTCTGGTGGCTACTGATTTATTTGCCGATTTCTTGCAAGGGTTCAGATGATAATTTCCCTATGGTCAGAACTTGAGAGGTGATGAACTTGTCATTGAAACAATATTACCACGTCAAGGGATGAGAATAAGGGTACGCCTGTCAGAATGTTGCACCCGACAGAACCTATGGTCACAGAAGAAGCAATATGACCTCGCTCTTTCAACCAAGGATCCAGATCAAGAAAACAATAATGAAGGAGCAAGACCAATGGTGCAGATATGAAAATGGTTGCGTGAACCATATGCTGTCGGGACCCCGGACCGCCATGGATACTCACTAAAGGGGTCTACTCAAATTTTGGTAAGGAACCCATATCTAGACAACCCGCTCAGTTAACCGCATATGCTCAAGTTTGTCAGTGTCGAATATCTGGGTTGTGAAGTCAAACGAAAGGTCAATTCAACAGTCTAATTCAGCAACTGTGGTAAATCATCACACAACCTACTATCCCCATGGATATACCAATAGAATGAATGATCAGCATGAGGAATAACCGTCTCGAAGCATGTGCGCTCACTTATGTGAATCACCGAAGGATAGCCTATCTGGAAGAAATTTTCCCCCAGAGCTACCGTCAGTCAAGGATGAGGATATTATCATATAAGGTCATACCCCTTATGCTGGCCACGACAGGCGACAATCAAATATTCAGTATGAATCTGAGGCTCCACACAGTGGAGTCACTCAGGATGATTCAGAAATTCCCGCGATAAGCCAGAGTTTGTCATGAAAACGGTTATGTCTCAACTCTCTATTTGGAACCCGAAGAACCTGCATTTAGTGGAGAAACCCAATGCAAGGGCTCAGAGCTTGGGTGTTCATCAGGAAAAATCTGATCACCAATTTATGGAAGATTGTCAGTACAGACACAGCAAGTGGTAATCACTCTCGGATTTGCGGGACGGGCATATATTTCAGTCATCGTAATCTCAGATAAGTCAGCAGATATGAAAAGAATTGGAGCCAGTATAAGCAAAAAAATGTGAGGTAAGATTTGTCAGGATATGGATAGAGTGAAGCAAACCACCCCAGAACCATTCAGGTAAGTCAGATGAATAATTTAATGGGAACAATCAATAAAGGGAAAAGGATACCCGAGTTGGAAACGGTTTCCTTAAGTCAATATATTCATACTTGTTCCCTGAGCAACCAAATCTCATGGACGAGATCTCTTTAAAGGTGGAAGAGTTGTCACAGCCTGATTTTTGGCCCCCTTTCTTTTTTCATTTGTTTTTGTGAGATTTTTGCTTGACTTTTCTTTTTCCATGGCTTTGTGGTCTAGAAACTGAAGAAGATGCCCTCTTCTTTATTTTCAGAGTGGCTTGTCATCCTCAGACCTTTCCCTAGACCTTGCAATTTTCATCCTAGCCCAACCCCAATATTCTTTTGGCTAGGGAATATTCCTTTTTCAATTAAAGGAATAACCCTGTCTGCCCTAGGTTGTGAAGCAACCTATATTTCTGTCACTCCTAAAATTCCCAAATAATTCTCATAAATTGTTTGGGTCATATCTTCCTCAAATATGGCAAAATATTTCATTGGCCATGTTTCCGATCATGCTCAATTAATTACTTTCCTATTCTGTCCTGAATGGCAGATTGTGAAGCAAGTGCCATTTATCTTTACCCAATTGACCCCAAACTTTTTGAACACCTTTTCATGTCCACATAATTGCCTCATGACAAATTCTACTTAATTTGCCTAGTAAATATTCCTGAGCAAATTTTCAAAGTTCCTATCTGAGGGAATTGGTTATGAAGGAAGTACTAGCTAGGTTAATCCAATTGAGTTGAATTTTTGCATGGTCTTTCAACTTATCAAATCAAAGCCCTCCTCAAGATTTGAGCTCATGCAATGCATCCATGTGAGCTGAGCATCAATTCTTAGGTTCTGTCCAAATTTTCAGTTAATGAAGAAAGTATGTTTTATCTTGCTCCATTATGTGTGAAAATTTTTCTAGGCCTTCTCATATCTATATAACCTAGCTCCACAAATTTTCGGCTCATTTCATCTTGCCATGTTCATTTTCAGCTCAAGTGGTTACTCCTAGTGAGTGCCACTTCATCATTTTGATTCTGGACCAATTTAATTAGTTGTAAATAAACTATATTAATTAGTGGCCCATTTCCTTCCAAACTTTACAGGGCTGTTGTCCTTCCTAATATAAACCTCCCAGACATCTAGCTTAGTCCTTAATCACACTAGTTTGATCACCAAGATGTGGCAAGTTTACAACAACAAACTTGCAGCGATGCCACACTCCTCTCCTTGGCTCCTTCTCTTGATCCATCGACTCCCTCATCTTATATGATGAAGGGACTCATCACTAGACAGCTCGCGGAAGCCTCTTGCATCACCTCCTTGCTGGTCACAGTGGTGAACACCGTTTTGGCGTGAAACAGCCATGTCCAGAGCGTCGTTTTGCCTCGGCCATACTCGTGATCATCGTCCTCACGCGTGTGAGCCTGTCCAGCGTGTTCCCCACGTCGTCGCCGTCCCCTTGGACTCCTCTCCCCCTCCGACAGGGCTTTATTGGCGCTTTTCGCCGCGCATCCACGGGCGCGCTGTAGCCGACCGTCGTCTTCTCATCTGTTGGCTTCTTCCTCCCCTTATCCCCGAGCTCTGCCTCGTCTCCGTGACCTATGTGCCTCATCCGCGTCCTCCCTCGTCGTCATCCCGCGCCCTCCCATGACTGCTGCTCGTCACCAGAGCTTCGGCCGGACCTGAGCGACGGCATCTAGCTCAAACAGACTTGCCCCGGCTATAAGTAGCCCTCCCCGCGGCCTCCTGAGCTCATCCCCAACCTTCCGACACTCCTCTGGCCCCGCCTAGCCTCTCGCTCGAGCTCGAGGAGCCCTCCTGTCCTCCCTCTGCTACCATTTTCGCCACCTCTCCTCGACTTAAATCCAACCCATCTAAGGCTTTTTCTTCCGTTCCACCACCTCTTGGGACCTCCACCACCCCTCCAGAACCCCTCCAGCACCTCGCCTCGTCCTCTTCCACACCGGAGCGCCGTGCCCATCTCCACCCAAAGACCCCTCCGCCGCGAGCTCAACTGTGGCTGCTACAGAGCTTGCCGGCGATTTCCAAGGTCGGGAACGGATGCGTCTCATCCTCGTGAACGGCTGGGTAGGTCGCGCGCTTCCTGCGGTGGCCGGACTCGCTGTCAAGCGCCGTCCGGACGGGCCTCTCCCCTCGGCCAGGAGCTCACCGAGCGAGAGGTTGAAGACGGTCAGGCCAGGTGGGCCCCATCTCCCACGGGACCCCCTCGTCAGCGACCCAGCGCCCGGCCCCGCCCTGCCACGTCACTTAAGTGGACACGACAAGTCCTAGAGTACGTTTTCATTTCCCCGAAAACGTAATCTCGTCTGTTACGCTTTCTTCTTCTGGAAGCGTATTTTCCCTCTGCTTCAGCCCAGAATACGTTTTCTTAGTCAGAAAGCATATTTCTAATTTTGCGCATCTGTCTTATCCACTCAGGGACCCGACTGTGAGTATTATTTTTTGCAAAAAAGTCCCTGATCTTCTACACCTCATAACTCCGCAACCGTAACTCCGATTAAGGTGAATCCAACGCCCACATCTTCGTCTCTTCGAGCCCGAGCTTTTGGTACCATTTTCACTATGGTTTGACATACTAGAAATAACCATTTTACCATTGCCCCTAATCATCCCCCTCCGAGAGCTAATCTTTTCCGGCGAATCTTTCCGCGGCTTTACCGCACTTCTCCCCGGAGCCTTCTTCACCCCTAGGCAAGCCACAACCACCATTTGCGTGATAGCCATGCAGTAGCATTGGTTTTCAACTTGAATCTTTAATAATTGTTTGTTTGTTTTTATACTGCTGTCATTATTTCGGTCATGCTTATGGACCGGTGGTTACCGTCATGCCATGTTTTCTTGCACTTTGTTAATATGTTCTACCTGCTAGTATTACTTTAATATTGGCCATGCTTGGTAGTAGTACATGTTGGTAATGGCCTTCGGTGCATGACTATTGTCTGTTCCAAGTACAGTTGTTATGCATGTTCTTTTGCAACCAGTTGGTTAAAAGTTTGCATGGTAGTTTTATCGTTATGTTCTTGCATGATGTTTATTGTTGATGCTAGTTGTCATGTTATGCTATGAGTAGTGTTATACTTTTGATATTCATGCTTGTCATTATGCCATGCTCAGTTGGATATGATTCATTGTTGATATGGTTGGTAGCTATGTTGCACCCCCATGCTTATATTGATATCATGCTCATGCATTGTAATTGCATCATGTTATTTTATCATGACTTTGCATATTGCATTCAAGTTTAACCGGAAATTGAACTTGAACAACTGTTGGCTGAGTCATGGTGCCACCATATAGAGCTGATCAGTGCAACCACGCTTACTTTTGTGGGAAGGTCCTAGCTGGGTCTATTGTCATGCCTCTCGCCGGTGCCTCCCACGAGGGAAGGTTATGCGCGGGCGCTACCCTGGTCAGGTAGGACGGCATAAGCCTTGTGTGCCTGTTGTTGAGTATGGATACTTGTCCCCGTTTCAGACAGTTTTGCCATGACGGTGGCCGTTGGTGCCTTTGGTAGGGACGGGGCCACCCAGGACTTAGCCCAAAGGGGAGTTGGTCGGAGTGGCCGGGAGAGTGTCATGGCAGTAGATCAGTTTTGTCGGAATGCCGTTGGTCCATCCGAATGGGAGTGCAAGGCCATGGGTTCCGTGGTGTGGGTACAGTATGCTAACCTCTGCAGAGTGTGTGTTTTAATCTATCGATAGCCGCGCCCGCAGATAAAGACCCAGATCGTAGTAGGTCACACTATGGGTCAACAGTAATAATAATAATTTGCTTAATAACCACCCGGTTCGTTGATGAAAGAAGTTGGTTGATATTTATGTGATCGTCAGAGGATCGCCGTGGTATCGAGGATACCAAATTGTTGGAGATTCGGGGTGTTATGCGAGAGTCAAGGGTAAAGGTCAAGCTCCTTGTGGTCATGAATGATTACTACGGTATTGTTAATACCAAGCTTGATTGGATCCTGAGATGATCGTGTGATGTCCGTGATGGTCAGTTTGTGCAGGTGAGGCTTACGAGGTAACCCGAGCAGAGTAAGTTGGTGCATGATAGAGTCATCATTTTGCATGCTAGTATTATCATGATCATTATTTCATGCCATGCTCGTACTGTTCTAGCTGTATCATCTTGTTCCTGCTAAGATTGATCTGATAGTATCATGTTAATGCTTGTTATCCTGTAATTTCCATGCTGTTGTCTGTCTTGATTGCTATGGTTGTTGTGAGCTTGCAAGTACATTCAATGCACTGACATGGCATGTCATGCCAGTTTGCAGGTCATGCCGGATTTGATTGTTTGTTTTCCGTGGATTCCTTGTTTGCGAGCTACGATAAGCGTTCCAGCCAGAATCCCTGCGGAGTGGAGTTCATCACCGTCGTCGCTGTTTTGCTGCATCGTGTTGTTCTGCTGCTTGCATGGAGCAACCGTGGCAGGCGTAATGTCGCCGTGCCGATGTAACCCCTTGTACCCCTATAGATTGTAATAAAGAGCTAATTTGTTCTATGCTAAGTAGTGCCATATTCCAGAAGACTTATCCTCGATCTCTGGGCTGGAATACGAGGCGTTCTGGTTTCTCTGAGCCGGGGTGCCACAAACTCCTTCATCACCATGGGCGCAGTTATACCGAGGCCTTTCAGCCTCTTCGGCCGGAGCCAGGCGAAGGTGAGATGCGGGTCAGCGAGCCTCTCGTGGCCCCAGCCGGAGCTGGAGACAGCGGGCGCCAACGCAGGTGAGAGCAAGGGGCTGAGCACTCTAACATCCACATACACCCACCGAGTCCGAAACCCGCTTGCGGACGGCGGGAGTTTAAAGTCAATCCCGGAGCCGGCCATCGCCACCACAGCCTGGAAGCTCAGGCACCCTGAGCACTGCCGAGGGTCGGTCAGGTGCAGTGAGAAGAAATGGCACAGGAGGGCCACGGAGGGGCCAATGCCCACCATGGACTCACAAAGGAAGGCAAAAATGGCAAGAAGGGCGATGGATTGGGGATCCAGGTGCATCATATGGATCTGATAGTGGGAGAGCACGACATTTAAGAAGGCAGAGAAAGGAGGAACCAAGCCGGCCCACAGGGCGTCAATGAAGAATTGGACCTCGGTGGCTGTCCTATCGACAGAAGCTCGGGACGCAGGCCAGACCACCGTTCCTCACCATTCGTTGAAGCCGGTGGTGAGCGCCGGGCAGACCTTGTCAATAGCCTCCTGGTCGAGCACCAACGATCGACCGATGGCAGGCTCAATGGCTGGAGGTGGTCCGGCTGAAGACAGGGGTGGGGATGGGGATGGCTGAGCTTGGGTCGGATTGGGAGAAGAGGCTGAGTTTCGAGGATGCGAAAGAATAGGGGGAGTGCATCGCCAGCAATGGGGAAATAACTGTGTAGGACACCATGGCCGCCTAGCCAGGCGGGTATCAAGGCGACATGGGGAAGCGGAGATGCTCACGTCCCATCAATCGCCATGCGTCAGCCAAGGCCGCGGGCTGTTGGGGCGCGCGCCGCTCCGCACTTGCCCTTTGGCTTCGCCTCAAAGCCAAGTCCTAGCACGCCTTGGGCCCCGGGGCTACTGTCGGCGTCCTGGGAACAGGGGTCCCCAGACTTGCCTGCCTGCAGCCCATGACGTGGCTCCACCAGTGGCCCCGTACGACCCATCTTCATGGCAAACACTCAAGACCCTCGCGAGGGGCCAAGCCTCGGGAGGCGGACGATGCAAGACCTCCTCGAGGGCGGCCTCCCCAGGCTGGCTCGCGAGGGGCAGAGAGATCAAGGCAAGGGGCACCTCGCAAGGTTTCTGTGACGCAAGCCATGATGGCCGAGGCCAGGCGGACGCCAGCGCGCATAGTGTCCTCATTTTCTCTTTGGTGCTAAAGAGGCAAGCGCAGGCGAGGAGTCCCGAGGCATCAGGCAAAGGTTTCCATATCAGTGCAACGCGACCAAGACCAGCAGGACGGCAGGACGGAGGTCACCGTGGAGTCCAAGACGGCGTCACCACCAGAGCCTTTGGCAGGCGAAGACCACCTTTAGTCAGGATAACTTGTACTAGTTCTCTCCCTTCAAATTTGGCTGTTGTTGGATCCCTTCCCGCCAACATTTGGGAAGAGGACCAGGGCCTCTATAAATAGGGCTAGCCACCACAATAGGAAGCAACTGATCTTGGGCTATTCAGATCATCCTCATCCACACAAACTCACCAAGCACAAGGGCACCTCCCCTCAGGAGGCTGTTCTTCCCTTGTAACTGTTCATCCTCAGCCCAAGAGGCAATCCACCACACCACACTGGAATAGGGTATTACACCACATCGGTGGCCCAAACCAGTATAAACCTTGTGTCCCTTTGTTCTGCCAGTTCGACGTGCTGAGCCTTGATATCGCGGTGAGGGTGAGTGCTAGGGGGAGGAGAGATCTTTATGCGCACCCCAGTGTTTGAACCTCAAGGGTTTTGCCAGAACCCGAAATCTGACATAATGCTCAGCCCTGTTACCTCCCGGTTCATTAACATGCCGATATCTAAGCACGCAACATGTGGGCCCATTTGATTTCACGGGCCGTTAACAGGCCGATACTAAGGTCGGGCAATACATGGCCCAACTATATTGTGGGCCTTTAGCAGGCCGAAAGAGACAACGGGCTCGTACTGGACCATAATGAGCATGGGTCACAAAGAGGCCGAAAGTCAGGTCATACTGTATATGGCCCAACTATGTTGTGCGCTTTTAGCAGGCCGAAAGATAAACCGGGCTGGTATTGGACCATGAAGAGCATGGGCCGTTAAAAGGCCAAAGCTCAGGTCCGAGTGCAAATGGCCCAACTCAGTTATGGGCCGTTAACAGGCTGAAAGACACATCGGGTCGGAAATTGGCCCAACAGTTAAATGGGTCGCTAAAAGGCCGAAAGACGTCCATCCTGAAAATGGCCCATCCCTTGAATGGGCCGTTAATAGGCCAAAACCACATCGGGCCGATATTGAGCCCAAATATATAGCGGGCTGTTAACGGGCTCGAACTGACGATGAGCTGCAATGGGGTCAAATCATTAATGGGCCGTTGACGGGCTGAATTGGCACATCTCGTATGGGCATGGGCTTAAATGGACCTGACACAAGTAGGCCTTATATGGGCTGGCCTGCTAATTTTTACTGGGCCGGCCTTTTTCACCAGAATGGGCCACTGTTGGGCCTTTCCACGTGCCTACGTATTACATGGGCAAGGATCACGCGGGCAGTCTTTACCCAGGTTCGGGCCGTCGTGAGGCGTAAAACCCTACTCCTGTTTTGGTGGATTGATGGTGGAAAAATGGTGGTGAGCGCAACAAGCTTGCCTGGCAGGGTTGCCCTAGGGTGAAACGGCTACGCGCGTATGAATATGTGAGGGGGTGGATTAGCCAACCAACCCTTTCTACGGTTACCCTGGGCCTCCTTTTATAGATAAAGGGGTCACCACAGTGGCAAATCAGTCATTTTGCTCTAATTAGATGGCAAACAGTGCTATCATACCTAACTCTGCAGGCTGACAAAGCGCATTAAATGCACCGCTCAATGTCACATTGTAGTTTGCCCGGCAGGCCCTGCCGGGCTGTTTTGCCAGCTTCACGCCTCCTCGCTTGACACATCGCAGGACGGATGTCGCCGGAGGTATTTTCTGTAGGAAGTGGCTGCCATGTTACGAATAGTAGCCACTTGGTCACTTTGGAGCTTGGCACCGCACCTATCGACAATGTGCGTTGCGATGAGGTGGTGTGGTCAGGTGGTTCTATCTCCGCAAGCCCCGGCAGGCCTGCCGGGATGACTCGAAGGCTTGCTTCCGGGGTATCCCTATCCTTGCAGACTCGCCTGCCCGGCAAGGGAGGTTTCTCCGTTAGCAGTGTCTTGCTCCTATGGCTAGTATTGGTCCTCTTGTGCTGCATGTTGGTCCTTCATAGAACTGATTCCTTGTGCTCCAATCTGACGTTGGTGCTGTGACCTTGCTCTCATGCATGTGCATAGTCTGGGTACTGACAGAAGCCCCCGGGATTGCCCTGAACGGATTGTCAGGCGTCATCGGGGTAGGCCCTAATAAGTGCACAGGGAGGGGCATGGAAGTGGCTGGCCCTTTGAGATCTCTTTGCTTCTCCATTAATCTTGAGTCCGGGCCAGTTTCCGGTTTTCGCGCGTGTCGTGTGCAACATTATGGAAAAACTCAGATCGTGACCCGTGGATCGCCCACGCCCCACGATCACGGGGCGAAAACTGCCATCCCACTTGCTTCCTGCTTCATGCGCATCCGCCACGTGTACTGCGTGCATTGGGTAGGGTAGGTGGTGGATGTAGAGAGCGCGGGGATGGGTGCCATGGCAGAAAACCATGCATCGTTGGTTGGAGCTGAGGGTCGGCCCTGATTCCTAGAGTCGCTGAAGGCGCTGGGAGGCCGTATAGGGGGAGCAGGGACACTGCTCTCTGAGTGAGAGGCTAGCCCCCTGCCTCGGCCCCCTATAAAAGGGGGTAGGAGCGGTGCGTTGCTCAGACACATTTCCCCTCTTCCCTTCCTCAAACCTTTTGCGCTCGTCATGGTGAGGGGACGAGGGCGTGGTGGAACTCAGGCGGCGGTGACAAGAGCTTCTACTCGACATCGCATCCCCCTCCGCCGGACCATGCGGCGGTGGAACCCGCCGTGGGAGGAGGAGGGAGGGGGCGAGGTCGAGGTCGCCGCAGTGTTCGGGGAGGAGGAGGACGGGGCGGCGCGCTGGCCGTGCCCCCACCGGAGGCTCCTCCTCCAATGGAAGGCCACGTCGGAGACCAGCCTCTGGAGTTCGTCATCAGGCTGTACAAGCCTCCGTTCAGCCACCTCCGCCTCCCTAGTCAATTTGCATGGGTAATGGAGCTCGAATAGCCGCGCACACTCAGGTTGCACATGAGGGGCTGCGGGAATGGTGGCATCCGGGTGGATGTTGACTTCCCTGCTCCTCATGTTATGTATCTCCACCATGGCTGGAAGACCTTTGCTCAAGCCCATAGCTTGTCGGAGGGGCACGTTCTCCAGTTTAAACTAATGGAGAGCGGCCTGCTTTCCGTCAAGATTTTTGGACGCTTGGGAGCTCGATTAGGGTGCTGTGCGGAAAGCTCGATCGACGACGAAGGCTTCTCCTTGAGCGAAAGCGATGAGGAGGATAGTGACGACGATGACGACGGAAGACACCAGGAGGGCGACGACTCTGACTCCGACTGAGTGACGCCCGCGCCATCTTCATTAGGCGGCAGCACCATCATCTACACCTGCATCTCCTTCCCGGCAAGGTGATTTTCGGGGGAGTTGGATGCGGAGGTGGGGATGGTGCCTCCCGGCTTCGTCCAGCAGCTTTCCAGCTAGACCCCGGCAGGCTTCCTCGTGGGTTGCAGCTCCGTTAGCCTTGCGGCGTCCTGTTGGACCTGGTGGTGGCGGTTGATGGGTCACCTCCGCCATGCTCTTCATCGACGCATTCGCCGGTGCCCTCCCGTCCCCGCCACGCTACCTCTCCTGGAGCCAGACGGGGTCAGGCTGGGCTTCTGCCCAGGCACTCCTTTTGCCCTCTTCGCCTTCTACCGCCGTGCCTAGTAGGAGAGCGACAAGAAAGGGCATTACAAGGCACTTCTCTTTTTTCAATCTTAAATCTGTAGGCACTTACCAAATTTTAGTTCAAATAATGTAATCTCTTGAGTCCATGTTTGTGTCCGGTAAGGTATGAACTTGTCTGATCCGCATATTAATGAAAAAGATGAACTTTGCCGGGGACTCGTGCATGTATATGTCCCTCCAGAGGTGGGATGCCTCTATATTTTGAATAAAAGAGTTTCCCCGGCATGCTATCCTGCCGGTACCCTCTTTTTTGTTGCTGGGGAACTTAGCCCACCAGGCACAAATTGTGATGAGGGGACCATCCTCCTGCCAATCTTTTTTCACCATAGGCCACAGTGACCATCCTGACCGAAGCAACGTTCGAGTCGAGGGATGGGAGCACCTAAGTTTCAAAAAGTGGTGAGGTTGTCTTATGCACAAGTTTATGCTTACAGAACACATATGGAAAAGAGATAGAACTTATCTGTTTGGCTTGCCGAAGATCGCAGTGTTGGTTCACCTTTCCATCTTCCCTTAGAGGCTAACTTCTTGGAAGGAACCTGCAGTTTTATGCAGATGGAAATGATGCAAGATGTGATCTTATCTACATGAGTATGCAATGCTTATGCATGCATGCAACTTGTCGGGGCCCCCCAGCGCTTCATTCATTTATTTGTTGCTCAGGTTCTGCGTCTGGCTTCGTACAAGGGGTTACAAGCAACTGAGGCTAGGCATGTACAAAAGGGTGGCTGCCGAGCAGGGCCCAGCAGCCGCGCCTTACGGGTAGAACTTGCGGAGATGCTCAATATTCCATGAGTTTTGCAATTGAATCCCATTTTCAGTCTCCAAACGGACAGCACCAGGTCTGGTGACTCGAACTACCTGGTAAGGGCCTTCCCACTTCGGCATCAACTTGTTTGTACCCTTGGCGGACTGAACGCACCTAAGGACAAGGTCACCTTCCTCAAAACACCGAACATGAACCTTGCGGCTGTGATAGCGACGCAGGGCTTGCTGATTGCGTGCAGCACGAGTAGCAGCCCGAAGACGGTTCTCCTCGAGAAGCACAGCGTCGTCACGCCGGTGTTGATCCTGCACTACTTCATCATAGGCAAGCACTCGAGGTGACCCGTAAATGAGTTCTGTGGGGATAACTGCTTCTGCCCCATAAACTAGGGAGAAGAGAGTCTACCCGATAGCTCGATTTGGTGTCGTTTTGAGGGACCAGAGAACTACCAGCAGCTCATTGATCCATCGCCTACCGCAGTTCTGCAGCGTATCTAATGTTCTCGTCTTGAGTCCTTGCAACACTTCAGCATTCGCCGTCTCAGCTTGTCCATTCCTTTTGGGATGTGCCACAAAAGCAAATGAGATCTTGCTTCCGAGTGCATGAATGTATTGCAAAGGCACGACTCGTGAATTGGGTGCCATAGTCAGTGATGATCCATGCAGGGACCTCGAAGCGGCACAACAATCCTTTCAAGGACTTGATAGCTGACTGAGCAGTCACCTTTCTTATGGCATCTACTTCCGGCCACTTTGTAAACTTGTCGATGGCAACGAACAAGAATTCAAAGCCCCCGGCAGCTCGGGGGAAAGAGCCGAGGATATCGAGCCCCCAGACCAAAAACGACCATGACAAAGGGATTGTCTGAAGAGCTTATGCAGGCAGACGGATGTTCTTGGAATGGAACTGGCCGGCTTAACACTTGGTGAATAGCTTGACCGCATCTTAGGGGGCTGTCGGCCAATAGAATCCTTGCCGGAATGCTTTCCCAACTAATGCCCTTGATCCAATTTGGGAGACGCACATGCCTTTGTGTATTTCCGCCAGCAGTTCCTTTCCTTCTCCCCGGCAGATGCACTTAAATTTCACACTGTTGGTCCTTCTTCTATATGGAGTGTGATCAACAAACTGATACATATTGGCCCTCCGGGCTACTCGTTCAGCTTCCATTTAACCATCGAGAAGTTCTCCAGTTTGGAGGAAATGGACTATGTGCCTTGCCCAAGTGGGACCCTGGGTCTCGGCAACAAGGACTAGCGGCACCTCCTCATCTGCGGGAGCGCGTTTCTCAACCACGGGGACCAGTGGCCCGGCAGGAGAGTGCAGCTCGGCAATCGATGGGGAGTTGTTTCCGGCAGGGTTCCTACCAGGAGCCCCGGGAGGATCTACTGGGAGAGGCTTACCGGAGTCCAACTTCCTCCTCTTTCTGGCCATTTTAGCCGGGGATACGGAGGGCTGAGTAAGATGGAGAACAAAAGTTCCAGGTTGCACAAGAAGTTTTTGCGCAGCACACTTTGACAGATGATCAGTTATGCCGTTTTGCGTGCGGGGTACGTGCTCTGTTTGCAATCCGTCAAAGTGCTCCTCCAATCCTCTCACTTCCTCAACGTATGCCTCCATAAATGGACTTTGGTAATCCTCGTTGACTTGTCTCACCACAAGTTGTGAATCTCCTCGAATGATCTGCTTCTTAATTGCCAATTCTATGGCAATCCTGAGCCCGACAAGGAGCCCTTCATATTCTGTTGTATTGTCGGTTGCCTCATGCCTAGGAAAATGCATCTGGACGACGTACTTCAAATGATCTCCTGTGGGAGCAACAAGAAGCACGCCAACCCCTGCACCTTGCAGGGAGAATGCACCATCAAAATACATGATCCATTCTTGGGGCACTTCCTTGCCGGGGATAACTGTTTCCAGTACTTCCTCATCAGGGGTTGGCGTCCATTCTGCAATAAACTCTACCAATGCCCTGCTCTGAATTGTTGATGAGCCCTCAAATTTCTGGCCAAAAATGGATAACTCCAAAGTCCACTCCACTATATTGACGGTAGCCTCAGGGTTCCGGAGTATCCTTTGCAACGAGAAGCGAGTGACAACCATGATGTCATGGGCTTGGAAGTAGTGGTTAGTTTCCTTGAGGCCATGATCAGGCCAAAAATCAACTATTGCACACCAGAGTACCTCGATCTAGCCCCCTGCAATATGGAACTAATTAAGTACACTGGGTGCTGCACCAGTTTCTTCCTTGCCGCATCCTTGGGGTTGCCCCTGCTGCCGTGCTCTTCTCTGTTCTGATCCTTATCCGGTCCTGCCGGGCTTTGCTCACTCTCTGTTTCCTCTACTTCGCATTGTGCCACTAGGGCTGCACTAACCACTTGATTAGTTGCCGCTAAGTACAGCAGCAATGGCTCTTGTGGTTTAGGGGAAACCAAAGTGGGCACATAGGACAAGTAGGTCTTCAAGTCTTGCAGGGCTGCATCAGCTTCTGGGGTCCACTACATGGGCCCTGCCTTCTTCAAAATTTTGATGAACGGCAGTGTCGGATTCGGCGCTCCGCAGACCCAAGAAAGATTTGAACTCTGGGGTGCATGCGAAGAACTCAATCTCCCCAGCCTACCAAGTCGTTGCTCTCACGGCCTAGCTCGATGAACGGGAAAGGAAAGAGACACGACAGTTTACCCAGGTTCATGCCACCTTGCTGTGTAAGACCCTACTCCTGCTTTGTCGTGGATTGGCCTCGCGGTGGGCTGAGGATGAACTAGTACACAAGAAGAACTACCTTACGAGGTCTGTTCTTGTGTTGGTGTGAGCTGGTGAGTGTGCGGACGGTCTGATTGATCCATCCCCTCCTATGGTGGTGGCTAGGCTATATTTATAGTGGCCTTGGTCCTCTTCCCCGAAAATGAAGGAGGGATGGGATCCCACAATGGCCAATTTTGAAGGGAGACAAATAGTACATCTTATCCTGACGAAAGGTGGTCTTCGCCTGCAAACCTACTAGCCGTGACACCTTGGTGGGCTCGGCGATGACCTCCGTCCTGCCGTCCTGGCGGTCTTGGTCTTGTAGCACGAAAATGGAAACCGTTGGCCGATTCCTCGGGACTCCACGTCTGTGCTTTCCTCCTTAGCGCCAAAGAGGAAACCTGCTGTACTATGCCCGCTCGCGCCTGCCTACCCTTGGTCGTCATGGCTTATGTCATCTGGACCTCATGAGACGGGAGCTTGCATAGGAATCTCCGCTCCTCAGGAGCCAGCCTTGGGAGGCCCCTCCCTCTGGAGGTCTTGGCGTCGTACGCCTCACAAGGCTTGGCCCCCGACGAGGGTCTTGCTTTGTCAATCCTGAAGATGGGCCGTACCAGGCCGCTGATGGAGCCATGGCGTGGGCCAAAGGCAGGCAAGTCTGTGTACCGTGGTTCCCAGAATGCCGACATGCAGGGCGCGGTCGGCAGACTTGGAGATGAATCTGCAAATCGCGGCATGCACCCTATCAGACGTCTCGCATCTTTGACTGTCCTAGGTGCCTAGATCTGCTCGATAGCCTTGATCTTGTTGGGGTTGGTTTCAATCCCACGATGGGACACGAAAAACCCAAGTAGCTTGTGATAGAGGCAAAGGTGTCCCGATGTTTCGATGAGATGGTGGCTATCGTTTCTGTGGGAGTCGACCTTGACGATCCGACTACGAACGTGCGAGACGTCGCGCCTTAGCAATCGCTAAACCAACTTCCGAGGGTTATTGACCACGCCGAGCACGATCAACGAGCACGAGGGCCTGTTTCCTGCGAGCAAGCGAAGAACAAGCAAGAAACTGAGATTGCAATCTGGATATTGCGAATATAAGATGAAAGCTTTATTGATCAAGGTGGGGTTCTGTGGCGCCTTTGTGCAGTCGTTGAACACAAGCGAAATGAAACGCGAAGTTGCAGCTATGGCGAACTTTTAATCTAAACAAAACCCAAGGTCTAAACGGTGCCCTAAGGGCTGTATATATGGAGGAAGAGGGGGAATTTCGTGGCCCTTGGTGGAGGGGTCCAAATCAACCCTAACTCTTGTTTCCCCACATACGGACTCTAAAACAGCCTATACTTAAGTATTTCGAAATTACATGGGCCTGGCCCACTAATAAGGTGACGCAGCACCTAGAATAGCCTCGGGACGACATTTATGAAGTAGCATCTTGTATATTTCGTCCAAGGCTTCATGTACCCATTATGGTGGCTTCAAAGTCCTGAAATCATCACTTGTAACTCCGTTCTTGTTCCCCTTACGCATGGCATTATCTCCATGCTTGTTCTTGCTCCAATGTCCATCCTTCTCCAAGCTAGGGCCTTCATTTGTAAGCAAAACAAATGTATCCAATTTAGGCAGCATCATATTCTCATGAACATTAGAATCAAAGTAGTACGATAATTTAATTGGCGTCTTGTGAGCTCTAGTAATTGGTCCAAGATATGTAGCAAGAGGGGCTGTGGGTGTAACAATGGTATTGATGTCCTCATCATCCTCCCTTCTTGAAATGAAGTCGTCCTCGACGGAAGCTCATATTCCTCACCCAAATAAGGCTTCAAATCTGCAATGTTAAAAGTGGGACTAACCCCAAAATCTGCAGGCAGCTCAAGTTTATATGCATTGTCATTTATTTTCTCTAACACCTTAAATGGACCATCAACACGTGGCATTAGCTTTGATTTGCGCAAATTAGGAAACCTATCCTTACATAAATGTAACCAAACAAGATCTCCAGTGCAAAGACAACATGTTTTCTACCCTTATCTCCAACAAGTTTATATTTAGCATTCATCGCTCAATGTTTTCCTTAGTTATCTCATGCATTTTAAAATCAATTCAGCACGTTCTTTAGCATCAAAATTAACCTTCTCCGAAGATGGAAGAGGCAACAAATCAATAGGTGCACGAGGTAGGAAGCCATACACAATTTCAAAAGGGCACATCTTAGTTGTAGAATGCAATGAGCGATTATAAGCAAATTCAATATGAGGCAAGCATTCTTCCCACATTTTCTTATTATTCTTCAAAACAGCCCTAAGCATAGTAGACAATGTTCTATTGACTACTTCAGTTTATCCATCGGTTTGGGGTGACAAGTAGTACTAAAAGCAGTTTAGTCCCCAACTTAGCCCATAAACATCTCCAAAAGTGGCTAAGAAATTTAGTATCACGATCTGAAACAATAGTATTTGGCACACCATGCAAGCGAATAATTTCACGAAGGAACAAATCAGCAACATTAACAAACATCATCGCTTTTATGACATGGTATAAAGTGTGCCATTTTCGAGAATCTATCCACGACAACAAATATGCTATCCTCCCTTCTTTGTTCGAGGTAAACCTAAAACAAAGTCCATAGATATATCCTCCCAAGGAACACTAGGCACAGGCAAAGGCATATATAAACCATGAGGATTGAGTCGTGACTTAGCTTTTTGACATGTAGTGCAGCGAGCAACAAAACGCTCAACATCCGTCTCATCTTTGGCCAAAAGAAATGTGTAGCAAGTATATCCTCCGTCTTCTTGACGCCAAAGTGTCCCATTAATCCTCCTCCATGTGCCTCCTGCAACAACAAAAGACTAACAGAGCTAGCAGGAATGCATAGCTTGTTAGCACGAACACAAAACCATCATTAATAACGAACTTGTTCCATGTTCTTCCCTCTTTACAATTCTGCATTACATCTTTAAAATCAGCATCATGCACATATTGATCTTTGATGGTCTCCAAACCAAATATTTTGAAGTCAAGTTGTGAAAGCATAGTATAGCGACGAGACAAAGCATCGGCAATAACATTTTCTTTACCCTTCTTGTGTTTAATGACATAAGGAAAGTCTCAATGAATTCAACCCATTTAGCATGTCTACGATTCAGTTTAGCTTGACTTTTAATATGTTTCAAAGATTCATGATCAGAATGTATAACAAATTCTTTGGGCCATAAATAATGTTGCCATGTCTCTAAAGTCCGAACAAGAGCATATAATTCTTTGTCATAAGTAGAATAGTTCAGACTAGGCCCACTCAATTTTTCGAGAAAAGTATGCAACAGGTTTGCCATCTTGTAATAACACACCTCCTAATCCAATTCCACTAGCATCACATTCAAGCTCAAAAGTCTTATTAAAGTGAGGAAGTTGGAGTAAAGGAGCATGTGTCAACTTATCTTTCAATACCGTGAAGGCTTCTTCCATGCGGTACCCCAAACAAAAGGCACATCCTTCTTTGTAAGCTCATTGAGAGGTGCAGCAATGGTGCTAAAGTCTCTCACAAAACGCCTATAGAAACCAGCGAGTCCAAGAAAACTCCTCACTTGTGTGACCGTTTTGGGCTGCGGCCAACTCTCAATAGCTTCAATCTTGGCTTTATCAACTTCAATTCCTGTGGAGTAACAACATAGCCAAGAAAAGATACTCGGTCGGTGCAAAAGGTGCACTTCCCAAGGTTACCAAACAAGCGTGCATCACGTAGAGCATTAAAAACAGCACGTAAATGTTCCAAATGTTCTTCCAAAGATTTGCTATAAATCAGTATATCATCAAAGTAAACTACCACAAATCGTCCAATGAAAGCACGTAAAACTTCGTTCATTAATCTCATGAAAGTACTAGGTGCATTAGTTAACCCAAAAGGCATGACTAACCACTCATATAATCCAAACTTAGTTTTAAATGCTGTTTTCCATTCATCTCCCAATTTCATACGAATTTGATGGTATCCACTACATAAATCAACTTTGGAGAATATTGTAGAGCCACTTAATTCATCAAGCATATCATCTAGCCTAGGAATAGGATGGCGATAACGAATAGTAATATTATTAATGCCTCTACAATCAACACACATACGCCGACGTACCATCCTTTTTAGGCACTAGTATAATAGGAACAGCACAAGGACTAAGAGATTCGCGTATATAACCTTTGTCGAGCAGCTCCTGTACTTGACGCATAATCTCCTTCGTCTCCTCTGGATTGGTGCGGTATGGTGCGGTTGGGTAGCGATGCACGGGAATTAAGTCAATTTGATGCTCAATCCCTCGAATAGGTGGTAATCCGGTGGCACGTCTTGTGGGAAGGCGTCGGCGAACTCCTGCAAAATGTTAGTGACAACAGGGGCAAAGAGGAAGGCACGTCCTCGAATGAAAATAATGCCTCTTTGCACACAAAAGCATAGCAAACAGATTTGCTAGAATCTAGCTCATCAATATCAGATTTGGTGGCAAATAAACATGCACTTTTCAGTTTAATTTCAGAAGCAACATTAGATGGTTTATTATTAGGCTTCATTTGTTGCTCAAATTCTTTTGCCACAATCTGATTTTCACTCTTATTTTCTCCTGTTTTGCTTTATTAGCTCTATTAATATCATCTTTCAAAATGGAATCAGGAGTCATAGGAAGCAAAGTAATATTTTTATCCTTGTGAACAAGAGTATACTGATTGTTTCTACCATGGTGTACAGAATTTTTATCAAATTGCCATGGTCTACCAAGTAATAAGGAACATGCTTGCATAGGTACCACATCACAATCAACATAATCAGCATATGTAGAGATACTAAAATGCACACGAACAGTACGTGTTACCTTAACCTTGCCGCTGTTGTTGAACCATTGGATGTAGTAAGGATGTGGATGTGGTCTTGTGGTGAGAGAAAGCTTCTCCACCATATCCATGCTAGCCAAGTTGTTGCAGCTCCCTCCATCTATGATGACCTTAATAGAACGTTCCTTCACAACTCCCTTTGTATGGAACAAGTTATGCCTCTGATTTTGCTCAGCTTGTGTAACCTGCACACTCAAAACACGTTGAGCAACTAAACATTCATACTGTCGGCATCTTCAGCAGCCATGTATTGCGTCTCAAGATCAGAATCATCTCCACCGTGTTCTTCATGTGTAATAAGAGCCAAAGTCTCTTCATCATAGTCACTAGCAGACTCATACCCACCATCCTCGTAGCAATCATCACACGCTGAGATTGGCATTCTCTCATAAAATGTCCTCTTCCCTTACAACGACGACAAATAATATCACTTGTGTGCCCTGTTGACGCCATGGAAGAAGAAGAGCTCTGTAGGCCCAGCAGGTGTACTCTTGGCGATAGTGGTGGTTGTGCCTGCTTTCTTGTATCACGGTTGGAGGTGGCAGCCGGCGGAGGTGCGGTGTAGTAGAGCGTGTGGAAGTAGATGATGCACGTGGTGTCCATGATGAAGGTCGACCTGCAGAAAAGTTAGTCCGCGCCAAGGCACATCGATCCTGCACTTCACGTTCAGCTTTACAAGCAAGATGGAATAATCGAGTGATATTATTATAATCCTTGTAGTCTAGAATGGTCTGAATCTCTCTATTTAATCCACCCGAAAGCGTGCAAGCATAGCTTCATTCTCCTCAACAATACCACATCTAATCAAGCCAGTTTGTAATTCCGATAATATTCTTCTACCGAATTTTTTCTTGTCTTAAGCGCTGCAATTTTTGAAGTAATTCACGCTGATAATATGGTGGAACCCAACGATACGCATAGCAGTTTTCAAAGCAGCCCAAGTAGCTGGAACAGGATATAATCTACAATGTTCGACCACCAAACACATGCAAAGCTAGTGAAAGCACAAACAGCAGCAGAACACGTCTCTCCTCGGGATATTGTAAACATGTAAATCGTTGTTCAGTTTCTAACTCCCAAGTAAGATATATATCAGGAACATATCTACCCTCAAATGGTGGAATATTCAATTTCAGTTTAGGGAGATGGTCATGATCTCGTACTGAAGGGGAGCCGAACATTGCCATTATTTGCATGTGGACGACACTGGTGGTTGTGGTGCTGGTGGTTGCACGTAGTTCGATGTTGATCAACCTCATCCTCATAAGCTCTCACATAATCATCCTCCCCGCCGCAGCAGCAGGAGCCTGAAGTATCAACAGCAGCACCAGCAGCTTGGCGGTGAAGAGGGACACGGGAAGCTCGGCGGAGGGCTGTTTAGCGATGTGGAGGTAGTCCGTGTTGTTGTAGTAGAGGTGCGTTAGGTGCAGCCGGTGGTGGTGGTGGTAGACGCGCGAGCAATTCATTAAACTTGTTATCGAGCTTTGTTTCGAACGCCTTCTCAATGCCATCTATCTTCTCCATGGCCTCTTCAAATCTATTTAGCACATCGTCCACCTGCCCACTCATCATTTGTTGAAACTTATCATGTAGCGCTTTGTTTGTCATGTTCTCCCGGTCAGTCTAAATCGGCTTGTGATCCTGCCATGGTTAGCAGCAATAGAAACACACAAGAATATGATTGACAGACTACTAGGAAGTGGTGGTGGTGGTGTGGTGGACGATCACAAATCCGTCAGCAAATCTCAAATTCTTACCAGTTCTTACCCAAAGAAGAGCGGTGATCGGCAATCGATGTAGTCAAAACTCTCAAAGCTTGGATAGAGCGATTACGGGGAGAGTCAAGCATACGATGTAGATGTATGTGGAGCTGGGAAGGCTTATAATATGGTAGCAAAAAGGTTAGCAATAATCAATTCAGAGATGCAAAGTTGAATAAGCGCTCAACGACGCAGATCTTGTCTTTGGTCCTAGGCTAGACCGTGCTAGAGACGCGAGCCTAGAACACTAACAAAATCACGGCGCTGCACGGAAACAACGGAAAAGCACACTCTGGAAATTTTTTTTTTCGCTTTTTTTTTTGCGCTGCTTTTTTTTTTTGCGCTGCTTTTTTTTTTTTTGCGAAAAATCACTATAATGGCGAGTGTCTCAAAACTCTTCCGAGGTCAAACTGACAGGATGGGCACGAAATTTTTTTGACCAAAAATTTTTTTTTTCGACTGCCCGGACCCAAAAACTGGAAACGGGTCAAAAAAAACTTTCTATAACGGCGACTGTCTCAATACGCTTAGAAACACTTAAAAATAGGATAGCCAGAAAATTTTTCGACAAGTGCGTTTTCGGAAAATTTTGGGCCTAAACGGAGGGTGGTTTCCAGACTCTTTTTTTTCGAAACCTACTCCGGCAAGGAAACACGAATCGGAAACTAGATGGATCTCGAAAACAAACCTAATATACAAGGAACTCGGATTGATGGTGGATATATGGTGGTGGATATAAGGGTGGTGGTATATGGCAGCGGTGGTGGTATATGGTAGCGGTGGTGGTATATGGATACGGATTGGTGGTGGTATTTGGATACGGATTGGTGGTGGTATATGGATACGGATGATGGTGCGGCGGCGGCGTGACAACTTATGACCAGAACTCGAAACTCTAAAAGACTAGACTCTAAGACCAGCAACTAGACACGACGATGCAACCGCAAATTCAACAAAGCAAAACCCTAAAAAGATTATGCAAAGGCTCAGATTGGTTCGGATATGATGAACTAACCCTAATTTTTTTTGTGGCTTTTTCGTGGACTTTAGGTATGAAGAACAGACTCGATCTAATCTACGAAAAACTGTAAAATCTCACCGAGCAACCTGAAAATCTGATACCACTTGATAGAGGCAAAGGTGTCCCGATGTTTCGATGAGATGGTGGCTATCGTTTCTGTGGGAGTCGACCTTGACGATCCGACTACGAACGTGCGAGACGTCGCGCCTTAGCAATCGCTAAACCAACTTCCGAGGGTTATTGACCACGCCGGAGCACGATCAACCTGACCACGAGGGCCTATTTCTTGCGAGCAAACGAAGAACAAGCAAGAAACTGAGATTGCAATCTGGATATTGCGAATATAAGATGAAAGCTTTATTGATCAAGGTGGGGTTCTGTGGACGCCTTTGTGCAGTCGTTGAACACAAACGAAATGCTGCGAAGTTGCAGCTATGGCGAACTTTTAATCTAAACAAAACCCAAGGTCTAAGCGGTGCCCTAAGGGCTGTATATATGGAGGAAGAGGGGGAATTTCGTGGCCCTTGGTGGAGGGGTCGAAATCAACCCTAACTCTTGTTTCCCACACATACGGACTCTAAAACAGCCTATACTTAAGTATTTCGAAATTACATGGGCCTGGCCCACTAATAAGGTGACGCAGCACCTAGAATAGCCTCGGACGACATTTATGAAGTAGCATCTTGTATATTTCGTCCAAGGCTTCATGTACCCATTATGGTGGCTTCAAAGTCCTGAAATCATCACTTGTAACTCCGTTCTTGTTCCCCTTACGCATGGCATTATCTCCATGCTTGTTCTTGCTCCAATGTCCATCCTTCTCCAAGCTAGGGCCTTCATTTGTAAGCAAAACAAATGTATCCAATTTAGGCAGCATCATATTCTCATGAACATTAGAATCATTACCAAGAAACGAAAGTACCTGATAATTTAATTGGCGTGCGCGAGCTCTAGTAATTGGTCCAGTATATGTAGCAGTAGGGGCTGTGGGTGTAACAATGGTACTGATGTCCTCATCAGCTTGTCGGAGGGAACGCCAAACACACACTTCTTCGGATTTAGCTTCAAGTTGATCTTGCACAAATTAGCAAATGTCTCCACCAAATCCTAGATAAGGGTTGACCTGTCCTTGGTCTTGACCACAATATCATCCATATATGCCTCGATGTTTCTATGCAACTATGGTTCAAAACCAATCTTGACTGCTCTTGCAAAAGTGAACCTGGCACTCTTTAACCCGAAAGGCATGCGCACAAAGCAATACATACCACATGGGGTGATAAACGAGGTCTTCTCTTGTTCTTCGATGGACATGAAGATCTGATGATACCTAGAGTATGCATCTAGAAAGGAGAGCAAATCACAACTAGAGGGGAGTCCACAATTTGGTCGATGCGCGGCAAGGGAAATGGGTCCTTTGGGCAAGCTTTGTTAAGATCTGTGAAATCAATGCAAAGCCTCCATTTCCCGTAAGCCCTGCGCACGACCACTGGGTTTGCTAACCATGTCGAATGCAATACTCATCTAACCAGACCAGCTGCCTCAAGGTTCTTAATCTCTTCGGCAATGAACTGCTGCCTCTCCAAGGCCTGCTTTTGAATCTTCTGCTTGACGGGCCATGCGGGCAGACAGCAAGGTGGTGCTCAATTACCTCTCTTGGAACACAGGGGATATCAGATGGTTGCCAGGCAAACACATCGACATTCACCCGCAGGAAGGCAACGAGCACGCTTTCCTATTTGTCATCAAGGGTGGCGCTGATAGTGAAGGTACCATCAACGCCAGTCAGCCCTGTCGGGGCCTTCTTCACATGTGGTGCAGCGACCTTGGATCTCTTTGATGTAGGGCGGAACCCTATGTGGACGATCTTTCACGTTTGGAGTGGGATCCCTCGAAGAACACGATGAACACGGGGAAGAACGGAGAGAAATCACAAGGGGAAACACTCAAGAACAAGTCCAATCACACATCCACTAGACAATCAAACACACAAGATCACAAGGTACATGAACAACAAAGGGAAAGATACAAGGTAAGGTTCATCTCCAAGAGGAGGTCTTGATGATATCCTAGACGGATCTTCCCAAGGGGTCTTGATGATATCCCGCAGGATCTTCTCACATGGAGGTCTTGAACTCCATGGGAGTGGTAGTCTCTCTCTCTCTCTCAAGAGTAGAGGTAGGAGCAAAGCTCACCTAAGAATGAGCTATCATATTTGCTAACCCTAGAAAGGAAGTGGAGGTGGTCTATTTATAGTCTAAGCCACAAAGGGGTAAGTGGGAGAGGATACAAGGCCAAGGCCCGTGCTTGCTGCAGGCAGAGGCGGTAGTCTGCGGGCTCATGGCGGTAGTACCGCTTGAGCGGTAGTACCGCTTGGAGGGGCGGTAGTACCGCTTGGGTGGTTTTAGCGGTAGTACCGCTTGGGTGGCGGTAGTACCGCTCGTGCTGGAGCTGCCAGGTTCTCTTCCTCCTTCTCTTCCATGCTTCCCTCATGGACGGTGTAGTCGTTCCTTGGCGCTTGCACTCCTCCTCGACATCCGTGAAGCTCCGACAATACTTATGCATGCACACGGGAGAAGTGTCAAGTAGTATACCATCCTCGAAGGGGTCAAGTGAACACGTGTAAAGGAGAAGATTCACCTTTATGTATGAGAAGTAGAGGTTGCACGTGTCACTTGCCAAAGCGGACTCTTGACATGGTGATGACCGTGGGATGCTCCGCATCATCCCTCCCCTTGGGAAAGATCCGACCTCGGATCGAAGACCAAATCACCATGGGAAAGAGATAGCGTCGCCGTGTTGAAGTGGACGATCACCAAGTACTTGTCATCTTGAAGCTCGAAATGGGCACTCTCCAATGTCACACCGTCTTGTGATTCTTTCAAAAGGAGCAAATGGAACAAACACTTGGAAAAACAAATGTGGTTAGCGTTAGTGCAAAACCAAGCATTCAAGAGGTGATTCACCAAACAAGTGTCGTCATCAAGCATAGCATAGGGTGTGACAAAGGATTGTGACATGGCATGTAAGCATATGAATTGATCAAAATCAAGGTCATCATGGAAACAAACATGTAAGCGTGAGGTAGTGATGCAAATATGTGTGACAAGAGAATAAGCATTTACCTCAAGATCATAGCAATCATGTATAAAGCGCTCGACAAATGGTCGATGGTAGGCATAGGAAGTATTCACAACACCAAATAAAATGAAGTGTCTAAACACATGGGTCAAGTGCAAGACAATCCAAGCATAATGTGCATAGGGTGTAGTGAACATATTGTGGCACTCAACACAATAGAAAGAGCAATTGTTCATCATGTGTGAGGCAATCAAGTCAAGCATGTAGCAATCAATGTGACTTGGCATATGGGAAGGAATGACATTGTTGCAACCAAACATGTGATAGGAGAAAGTAATCCAAGAATTGGATGCAACACACAAGGTATATATGTCATGAAGCATGGAAATGTGGCAATCATGGGTGAAAGCAATATCTCGCACATGCGTGCAAATTGTGCAAGCAACACATGAAGTATGATCCACAATATCCAAGCTCAAGAAGGATGTCACCTTGAAAGTGTGTCCTTGTGCATTCTTCATAATGCCGAAGTGGAAGCAAATATGGTGTAGAAGCGAGTCGTGGTAGAATGTATGAGGCTCGCTCTCAAGAGCTCAAATGGTCAACTCACGTGAAGTGGAAGTCGACACAAAGTCCAAGTATCCTACACATGCACAAAACAAAACAAAGAACGCGTATCGCATGGTAGATAAACACATCATCCATCATGATGGTTCTCATCTTTGCACAAAACCATTAGAAGCACAAGTGCATGAATAATATGATGCAACAATGGCTAAATTCATGGCACTAGGTATATGGTGCAAAGAAGTAAGACAAGCATGCTTCACAAGAATTATGTCAAAATCTCCAAACATATGTGAGAATGCTATGGGGGCAAACTCATGAGCAAGACGAATAGCATGGTTGCACTCAATACATGGAAAATCTAGTATGAGGGAGGCAACATATGGAGATATGTGACAAGAAGCAATAACAATGATGTGCAAAGCATGTAGATGGTTGTCATCAACCGCATGAAATGAGCAAGTATGAATCATTGGTGATGCAACATAAGCAAGCATTGTAATCAAGTCGTGCAAACTAGTGGAGCGAAGATGCAACACACTAGAGTAAATCATGGCAATCATGTCATGTGAGCAAATAATAGGCATAGGGAATGCACATGACATATCACAAGCACGAACACAAAGCAAGATGAAAGTATCATCATAGGAATGGGTCATGAATAGAACATGGCAATAACAAGTGATATCTCCACCAAGCTTGCAAATACACATACAAGTACTAGAATCAATCATCATGTGTAATGCAAAGCATGGCTCACAAATGCATGGCAAAGGCATAGGAATGGGCATATCATGCAAAGTGAACATGGCAATATGGGCAAAGGATGTATAATGGAAACAATCCATAGCCAAGTGAGGGCCGTGTAGAAGAAATCTTGAAGGATTTGCGCAAAGAGAGCGATGGGAAAGACAATCCATGGGATCCCAAATCATCGTTGCTCTCTAGAGCTCGTTTTGTCAACTCGTGGGATTGCGAGTTTGACAAGTATTCATGGTACCTACACCAAAGAGACACAAACCAAAGAAATTGTGCGGCGTGGTAAATGTACACATCATCCATCATGATGTGTATGTGTACATGTGAGTTAGCACAACATAAGCATCGCTCAAAGAAATTTGATGCATGGTATAAGAACATGTCATCCATCATGAAAGAATAGTTATTATGTATGACACGATGGGGACACAAATTGAGAATGCAAGTATATGGCACATCAAAAGCATGTTTGTTCATGGGGAGCATATGGTGCACACAAGTATTGGGATCATGCAATGGATGGGATGGATCAAAATCTCCTAACAAGTATGAGGAAACTATGGGGGTCTCCTCATGAGCAATATTGGAAACATCATTTGGAGAAAATGGACAACATCCAAAACAATGCATATCCGAAGCTAGGTGGGCATGGCATGGCATATGAGATAAATGATGCAAATCAATATCATCACAAGAAAAACAAATGCCAATAACCATGGGCTTGTCATCTATGCCATATGTGCAAATTGGGTTTATTTTAATGGCATATGCATAGTCACTATGAAGAGATTGCAAATAAGACATATGATGGATCTCATGCATAGCATATGATAAGTCAAGCGGATTAGCAAACATGATGTGACCTAAAGAATTGTCACAAGAAATCCTATGTAACATAGCATCACAACTAATAGACTCCACATGAGAATCATCATATTCATCATAAATGGGCAAATCATCACATGGGGAAATCATACTAGAATGAAGCATGTCAATAGGGTGATCAACATCATGCAAGCAATCAATGTCAAAATAGTCCACTAGTGGGACGAGAGCATCACCGTCACCTTTGTTACCTTTGTCATTCCACTCAAGTGGTGTAGGTGAGGTGGGAAAGACCAAATGGTGGTCATCTTCATCTTGATGGAACCATGTGGGGGGTGCATCATATTCCACCATGGCCATCGTCTTGTCCAAAGGGAGGACGAAGTAAATCGAGGATCGGCGTCATCATAAATGGGACCTAGCACCAAATGAGAAGACACAATAGAGGTAGAGGTCAAGTCGTTAGTGTTGAAAGTGGCCTCACATGACCTATCAACTATCTCACTCTCTCTATGTGGTGGTTCACTCACTCCCTCAAAATAGGTGCACTCAAACTCACGTATGGTGGAGTCACTCATCTCACTCAAGTGGTGGTTGTGGCTCTCCTCACATGAGAATTGGGGCAACTCGTCATATATGGGGCTAGTGGTGAAGTCACTCTCACTCTCAATATGGTGGCACAAGTCGCTCAAGTCATCATACGTCATTTGTGGTCGAAGTGAAATACTCAACCATCTCATCGCCGCCGCATACGGATGAAGGCGAAGATGGCACATCATCACTCTCCTCCATGACCGAAGGAAAATCCCATGCTCGATCATCTCGTCATAAATGCGTGGATGAAGGCGAAGATGGCACAACATAACTCTCGCCTCCTAAGATGGAAGCATCATCCTTGCTCGCCACCTTGTCGCTTGCCTCCAAAGCTTGGTCCTTGAAGGTCTCCGTAGTCGTACTTGTCGCCGCACCAGGTTGAAAAAGAGTCAAGGTAGACTCGGCATCATCAATGCCACAAAGAGGGATGGCGGTGAAGTCGCACTTGGGAGCATCATCTTGGAGCTTGTCGGGCTTGGACATCATGGTGGTACTAGCCTCATGCTTGTTGTAGAGCTTGGTCGCCGTGAAGTGTGCTTGGGGTGGAGAAGCCTTGGCCTTCATGAGTTCTTGTTCCGCCTTGAGAGCACCAATGCAGTAGTCGTCGATGGACTTGTAGTTCTCGAGGAAGATAGTCTTGGAGATGTCGTTGTTCAATCCCATCATGAAGTGGAACTTCATCGAAATGGGGTCATCCACGCCGGCTCGTCAGAAGGCAATCTTCATCTCCTTGAAGCACGCGTCGATGGACTTGGATCCTTGGATGGTGTTCTCCAATTGGCGAAGAAGTTGTTCCGTGTAGGTTGGAGGCACAAACTCTCGCCGCAAAGCTCTCTTCGTCTTGGGCCAACTCATGTCGTAGTGCTCCGAAGGTGTGTGAAGCCACCATGTCGGCGTAGTCGTGGAAGTTTCTTGTGGCGCACTTCACTTGATCTTGGGAGGAACTTGATGTAGCTTGAGGTAGTCGTCCATCAAGCGCTCCCACTCGAGGTACTCCTCGGGTTCTTGAGTCCCATAGAAAGGAATCTCGTGGTCGATGTCGAGGTCGTAGTAGCTCGTGGAAGTCGCGGACTTGAGCTTGGGGAGCTTCTCTTGGCGTAGTCTTGGGGTGCTTGTTGGCGAAGATGCGAATATCCGGCGAAGATGCCTTGAAGTCGCTTGGCGAAGATGCCAAGGGAGATGGTGAAGTCGTTGGCGGTTGTTGATGTTGAGCTCTTGACCTTCACGTTCTTGTTGATGATGGTGTCGATGCCGATGTGATGTTGCGGAGATGGTTGCTCGGAAGGATGTGCTCTTGGCGTCTTCTCGAAGATGAGGAAGATCGCTTGTAGGACTTGATGAGGATTTGATCTCCTCCATTTTAGCTTGCATCTTGGTGTCGTAGTTGTTGTTCGTGGCATCGAACTCGTCGTTGTTGTTGTAGACCGAAGGTGAAATGCCTTGCCTATCCATCACAAGACTCGAGTAGAGGTGAGTAGGAAATGAGATAAACAATACCAAGTTACCTTTTCCCAAAGTTGAGGATGTATCCGTTTCACTCAATGTGAGATGAAAGAATAGTGGAATTGGTACGGACTTGTTCACTCACACCTATCAAGTAAAGCTTATGGTAGAGCTCGGTGAGGATAGTGGCACAAAATTTGATGCAAAATGTTAGCAAGAGTCAATAATGTTGAAAGAGATTCACAAATTCATAAGCGAAACAAGTAGACCAATAGCAATATGTGGCACACGGAAACACACACGGATAGATAAATGGGGCCGTGCAACCAAGGAATGAGCTCAAAATGTGGAATCCACCAAAAGCGCTCGTGTTGCACAACTCAAGAGAGACGCTAGCACGATTGCTCAATAGGCGGATACGACACTTGTGCACAACCTATAAGATGCAAAATGGATAAACTTTCTATCCCAAGTATGCTATGTATGTATGGTTCCCGTGTTTCTCTCAAGATGATCCAAGATGATCGGATATGATAATCTTATATGCAATGTGGTATGATGCTATGGCACTTGCTTACAAGCTTCTTTGCTCTTTCTCTCTTTTGCTTAAAAGCTTTATTTCTCTTTTTTTTTGGCCACTTTGCACAATGCACAAACCAAGATAGCTTTTGTGTATATGCGGGAACGATATTGTGACACAATGGATGATATGATGATACCAAGATGATATGGTATGTATGCAATGGATGGTGTAGATCACTAATGTGCACAAGTAACGTTGCGGCAATACTCAAATGGCTAGTCTCGATAGGCAAGTAGCATAAAATGGGCTAGGGGTTATCAATGCAATTTGCAAGGGGATATACAATGGTGTCGTCGAGGTTACCGTCCTGCGATGATGAGTGGCGGTGTTCTTGATGTAGATACCAAGATGATGGAAACTCGTCCCTAAGTAGCGAAACACCTTAGGAAGCGGAAAACCGCGAACTCAAAATCTCAAATGACAAATGTCAAATGGTGGTAGCGGGAATGTGGTGGTGGTTTGCACTTGGCAATGCGAAGTGGAATGATGGGCTATACACGTGTCGGAGTTGAAGTTGCCATCCCTAAGTAGCCGAAACACCTTAGGAGACATAAGCCACAACTCAAACAAGCTCAAACAACTATTGGGTTAAGTTGGGTTGTCGGAAGTGTATGGTGGGCAAGCCTATGTGGAAGTGGTGGTGGTGGTTGATGAAGAAGAAATCGTCCCTAAGTAGCCGAAACACCTTAGGAGACTCGAATCACTACTCAAGCAACCACTAATGCTATGGGGAACAAAATTGGTTAGGTTGCGGAAGTCGGTGGTGGTTATCACGGAGGATGTGGCGGAAGCCCTAGGCAAAGATGCCAAAGTTCACAAAATTTGATGGAGTCAAATGGTGATGGTAGTATTTTTATGGGAAGGGGGTGTCAATAGCTTCAAACGAGCTAAAGAACGTCAAAATCGGACTCGGATGAATTAGTTATGGCGAAAGCGGTGAAACGGAAAAACTGAAATTGGGTTGGGCGGTAGTACCGCTTGGGGAGGCGGTAGTACCGCTCGAAGTGATAATACCGCTTGGAGCGGGTGATAGTACTGCTCGTGTCGGGTTTTTCGCAAAATCTGGCTCTGGGAGGCGGTAGTGCCGCTTGGAAGGGCGGTAGTACCGCTTGGAGGTGCTAAGCGGTAGTACCGCTTGGAAGAAGGGCGATAGTACCGCTCGTGTCGGGATTTTCGCAAATCCGGATAGAAGCGCGATTTTGGGGCGGAAATGGATGATTTCGGGTCAAAATTGGAGAGATTTCGTGGATGGAAAGTGGGGAAACTTGGGGAAATGCTAGATCCACTTGAAACCAAGCAAATCCATGGATCAAAATCAACAAAACATCATCAAAACTAACAAATCACAAAAAATTTTGGGGCTATTTTTGGTGGGGATTTTCGGATTTAGGACGAAATCAACAAAATCAAGCTAGAAAAAGAGGGGTAGGGGCTCCAATAACGTGATCAACGTGGCTCATGATACCATAGATGATGTAGGGCGGAACCCTACGTGGACGATCTTTCACGTTTGGAGTGGGATCCCTCGAAGAACACGATGAACACGGGAAGAGCGGAGAGAAATCACAAGGGAAACACTCAAGAACAAGTCCAATCACACATCCACTAGACAATCAAACACACAAGATCACAAGGTACATGAACAACAAAGGGAAAGATACAAGGTAAGGTTCATCTCCAAGAGGAGGTCTTGATGATATCCTAGACGGATCTTCCCCAAGGGGGTCTTGATGATATCCCGCAGGATCTTCTCACATGGAGGTCTTGAACTCCATGGGAGTGGTAGTCTCTCTCTCTCTCAAGAGTAGAGGTAGGAGCAAAGCTCACCTAAGAATGAGCTATCATATTTGCTAACCCTAGAAAGGAAGTGGAGGTGGTCTATTTATAGTCTAAGCCACAAAGGGGTAAGTGGGAGAGGGATACAAGGCCAAAGGCCCGCGGCTGCGCACAGGCAGGGCGGTAGTACCGGGCTCATGGCCGGTAGTACCGCTTGGAGGGGCGGTAGTACCGCTTGGGTGGCCTTAGCGGTAGTACCGCTTGGAGTGGGCGGTAGTACCGCTCGTTCTGGAGCGGCCAGGTTCTCTTCCTCCTTCTCTTCCATGCTTCCCTCGCGGACGGTGTAGTCGTTCCTTGGCGCTTGCACTCCTCCTCGACATCCGTGAAGCTCCGACAATACTTATGCATGCACACGGGAGAAGTGTCAAGTAGTATACCATCCTCGAAGGGGTCAAGTGAACACGTGTAAAGGAGAAGATTCACCTTTATGTATGAGAAGTAGAGGTTGCACGTGTCACTTGCCAAACGGACTCTTGACATGGTGATGACCGTAGGATGCTCCGCATCACTCTTGTTGTTGGAACTCTCTGGCAAGTCATCAATAGGCACAACACACTCAGAAGAGGTACGCTTCCCGGATTCCTTGCTGGTGTCCCTGCTGTCCTTCTTCTTTCCATTGTTTTCCTTGGCGGGAATTGCTGCTGCCGTGGCCTCTGCCGCGACTGCGTCCCGGTACATCGTATCCACGCAAATGATTGTGTCTTTCTCATCTGACGGAATGGAAATGACTCCTATCGGCCCTGGCATCGTCAAAGTGTTGTAGGCATAGTGGGATGCCGCCATGAATTTTGCCAGAACTGGGCGTCCAAGGATCCCATTGTACGGCAGGGGGAGGTCGACCACATCAAACACAACCTTTTCCGTCTGATAGTTCAGTTCTCCCCAAACGTCACTCGCGACGTGATCTTTCCCTTAGGATGACTCCTGCCGGGATTAGCTCCTTGAAACGTGCCCGTTACCTTTAGCTCTTCCTATGATATCTGAAGCTTGCTGATAACCTTTGGGGAAATGAGATTCAACCTAGCCTCGCTGTCAACCAACATCTTCGTGACTTTGCGGTTGCGAATCGTTGGAGAGACCAACAATGGCAAACACCCTACCATAGTGGTGCGGTCAGGGTGGTCCTCTTTGTCAAAGATGATGGGCGTGCGTCACCATTTGAGCGGCTTCCAAGACTCTGCCGCTGGATCCACGACATTGACCTCACGCGCCCACTGTTTAAGTTGGCGATGAGAGGAGTGCAAAGATGCACCCCCATCAATGCACAGGGCGTTAGTGGCCTTCCGGAATTCCTGCTCGCTAGTTTCCTCTTCATCCCCTCTGTTGGGGATATTACTACTGGGCGTGAACCGGCCTATCCGGGCCGGGTTAACTTCAATAGTAGTTCAACGGTGTAAGAGCCCGAGCATGAAAATAAGGGCCCAAGGCCCATAGTCGGTTTAGAACCTGTAGCCGTAAACCGGCCTGGTATGTAAACTTGTACTGTAAGTTAGGAATAGAGAGAGACCAACCCGGATACGAGTATGAACCGGAGATTGGGACTCTCTGAATCGACGGGCGTCACCCGAGTATATGAGGGGACGACCCGGGGCGGTTCAAGGGAGAGACAACGACAACTCGAGGCCTAGGCGAAGCTGTTTGCTCCCTAGTCATCGAGACCACATCAATCCCATCACAAACTAGACGTAGGCTTTTACCTTCATTGAAGGGGCCGAACTAGTATAACTCTCGTGTCTTTGCGTCCGCTTTAACCCCTCCAAGTTAACCCGTAGCGATGGCTCCGCGACTAAGTCCTTTCATGAGGACATCTGCCGTGACAAAACCACGACAGTTGGCGCCCACCGTGGGGCTATCGCACGATGGTTTGATGAACTTGGAGGGCAAGCTCGAAGGACTCGAAGGCTACGCTATGGGCCGGATGACCAAGAATCGTCGCGGCAAGCTCTACATCGACGATGCAGGCTGGGGCCCCGAGGCCGGCTCGATTGAGTACGGGTACCGGGTCCCCTTTGGTGGCATACACGTTTTCATCGGCAAGATCGGTGAGCCAAGGCCTGAGCCGGACATCTGCACCGACCTCGTCGAGACGGCTCAGCGTGCGAAACCTGCCCAGGCTAAACCGGCCGTCAAGCGTGCTTTCGTGGGAGTCATCCACGAAAGAAATTATGAGGACGGATCAGAATCTGGGGGCGAAACCGTCGTCTACTCTGATGACGAGTCGTCGACCGGAGAAACTGAGTCTCTGTATCAGCTGCAAGATGGCCGGATTGGGGGCTGTTCCGGCGGTGACGATATTCGGACCCCTCGATCTGCCCAACTGGGTTGGAATATTCATGGCGGTACACAAGCAATACTTCACTCTTGACCGCTGCGACAATGGTTGCGGTTCAACAGCGGCGGCGACGTACCGGGCAGAGGCCCCTGTCGCCCGCCGCTCAAGTTTTATCGTAACTATTCGGATCGTTGGCGTGCTCATGGCAGAGGTTAACCCGCGGACCAGGGCGTTCATAACGCGGAGATTGCGAAGGTGAAGGAGCAAATCACTCGAGCTAAAGCGGATCGGCAGCTGCAGATGCGGGATGGCGGCAGAGCGGGCGCTTTGGATGCGTGAGCTTATAGGCTCATCTTTGGATCGAGCGCGTCGCATGAAGTCATGAAGAGAAATCAGATCCGTTTGCCTTCAGTTTTCGAGGAAGAGATCTCTTCAACACCCGTGAGCAGGGACCAGTAATCCGCCGGTGGTAAACCGGCGAAGCACTGGACAGCGCGCCGTTCAGCCCGCATAATAGATCTACCTCGCCATAATGCCAGTATGCCTCAGGCTGTGCAAACACCTCCAGGTCACTACTCCAACCCGATGGATAAGCTTGTTGCAGCTGCGGCACGGTTGGGCGATTCAATTGAAGGCGATTCACCACGGGGAAGTAGAGACGCGCGGGTCAAGGAACTCCTTAGGACAGCTCGGTCCAACAGAAGCGTATTAAATACAGCCGCGACGGATCCTCTACCCCGCCCAAGCCGAAGCTATAGCGAGCACGTGGATGAACCGGACGTATCAAGTAATGCACGGCGTGGTGCGCCCCGTGGCAACAACCCGGCAGGTGGTTTCGACAACGCTCAGGAGGTGGTGGACCGGGCCCGGGCACGCAGGGAGGCCGAGTTAGCAGCGCAGCATCAGGATTATCAGCTTACGCCGGTTCGTCCGACCATCTTTGAGCCTGGAGTTACCTCTAGCTCTTTGGGGGTGCCTTGCCTCGTCCCCGCTTTACGCAATGTACGCTTGCCCAAGGATTTCAAGGGTCCGCGCAAGGTGCCAAATTACACCGCCGATCTGGCTCCAGAAGCATGGATAGAGAGTTATGAGATGGCCATGGAGATGCTGGATGTGGATGAAGCCGTGTGTGCAAAGTACTTCACCATGATGCTCGAGGGCACAACCCGTACTTGGTTGAAAAGCTTGCCACCCAATTCTATCAGTTCATGGGCCCAGTTGCGGACCCGGTTCATCCATAATTTCAAAGATACCTGTAAGCAGCCCATGTCGTGGTGGGCTTGGCGGCTTGTGTCGAGGTGAAGGGAGTCAACAACCCATTGGGTACGCGCGTTTGAAATCTTACATTCTTGAGACCGATCAACGCTGATTCTGCGATCTTGACCCTGGAGGGCAACTGCCGATTTAAACCTTTAAAGTTGAAGCTGGGGCGCATGAAGCGGTTTTGCAATGACATGGGCACTCTCATGGGCGCTTTAGTGAAGTATGCTGATTCTGATAGTACCAAGGATCCCGAGTCTGATGATGACGAGACAGGGAAGGGAAAGAAGAACAGCAACTCCAAAGGCCAGCAGCATCAATCGACAGGTAATGGTGGGGGCAAGCGTAAAGCGAATGGCAACATGGACTTCGTAGCCAACACCAACGCGCAGGATAAGGGCCAGCGGCGCAAGGGTAAACAGCCAAATCTAGGTGGAGTGCCTAATCCCAATCCGGACCGTTTGAACTATCATTGAATCATCCCTTCGAAGCATGGGACGAAGGAGGCGCCGACAAATAACCTCTGGAAGGATTGTTACATTATGCAGGAGTTCAAAAGTTCTAATGCTTTCCGGTATGATCAAGGTTCCGGCGGCGGTTCAGGATCCGGGCCGGGTTACGGTGGAGGAAATTCCGGTTCGGGGTTTAATGGTAATCCGGGTGGATATAACAATCAGAACAATCAGAATAACCAGGGTGGTTACAATCAGCAGCAGCAGCAGTCGGGTTATTAGAGCAACCCAAAGCAGTTGAATAGTGGGCAGTACCACGTCTTCACCACCAGCTTAGACAAGCGAGACCGGAAGCTTCAGAAGCGGGCAGTCAACGTTGTTGAACCGGCCGTGCCTCATTACCTACGCTGGTCAGAGCAACCCATCGTATGGAGTCGAGAGGATCATCCTCCCCGGGTTGACAATCCGGGTCAGCTAGCCCTGGTGGTGGCACCTCAGGTGGGAGGTTATAAGTTCACCAAGGTGCTTATGGACGGAGGGAGCAGCATCAACATCCTATACTACGAGACCTTCCGTCGTATGGGGTTAACAGATAAACATCTCAAACCGTCCAATACGGTGTTCCATGGTGTGGTGCACGCAAGTCAGCATATCCGGTTGGTAAAATAGTTACGGAGGTGGCCTTGAGGATGAATATGACTCGGATCGGAAACATTGACGTTTGAAGTGGTGAAAATTCAAAGTCCATATCACGCCTGTTTGGGCGGCCGCTTATGCCAAGTTCATGGCACGACCTTGTTATATCTATTTGCAGCTCAAGATGCCGGGTCACAAGGGGACAATAACGGTTCATGGGAGCCGCAAGATCGCTTTGGAGTGTGAGGAAGGTGATGCGGCTTATGCAGAGTCGGTTTGTGCCACCGAGGAGCTAAAGTATTATAAGGACAATGTTGATCCGGCGGACATGACTCCATTAAAGAAGCCAACTACAGAGCACGGTCCGGCCCTGAAGTTCAAATCGGCAGCTGAGACTAAGCTTGTTGACTTCGTACCTGGCGATTCGTCCAAGCAGTTTAGCATCAGTGCCAACTTGGATCCGAAATAGGACAGCGCGCTCATCGAGTTCATCCGTGAGAATCCGGACATTTTTGCATGGAAGCCTTCTGACATGCCAGGTGTACCGAGGGAGCTCGCTGAGCACACTCTTAATGTTGATCCCAAGTACAAACCGGTGAAGCAGTTTCTCTGCCGGTTTAACGAGGAGAGGCGTAAGGCCATTGGAGAGGAGGTTGCCAGGATCTTAGCAGCGGGTTTTATCGTTGAAGTCTTCCATCCAGAGTGGCTTGCTAATCCGGTGCTGGTCCTTAAGAAAAACGGCACTTGGCGCATGTGTGTGGATTACACAGATCTTAACAAGGCTTGTCCAGCAGATCCTTTTGCCCTCCCCCGCATTGACCAGATTATTGATGCCACTGCGGGTTGTGAGCGTTTGAGCTTTTTGGATGCGTATTCTGGATATCATCAGATCAAGATGGCGGTTAAGGACCAGGAGAAGACAGCGTTTATCACTCCCTTTGGAGCCTTCTGCTATGTGTCTATGCCTTTTGGGCTCAAGAGCGCCCAAGCAACTTATCAGCGTTGTGTACAGAATTGCTTGCATGAGCAAATCGGCCGTAATGTGCATGTCTATGTGGATGATATTGTAGTTAAGTCAAGAAAGAAGGAAACACTGATTGATGATTTGAAAGAAACCTTTGACAACCTGCGGGTTTACAAGATGATGCTCAACCCGGCAAAATGTGTTTTTGGTGTTCCGGCAGGCAAGTTATTGGGTTTTCGTGTCCAGCGGGGATTGAAGCTAATCCGGAGAAGATTATGGCTATCACCTCCCTGGCTAAACCAAAGTGTATTAATGATGTCCAGCGTTTGGCGGGCCGGATTACCGCGCTGAGCCGGTTTATCAGCCGCCTCGGAGAGAAGGCCATCCCTTTGTACCAGATGCTGATGAAGACAGATCAGTTTGTCTGGAGTCCATCCGCTGATGAAGCGTTGGAGGACTTAAAGCGGCAATTGGCCAACCCGCCTGTGCTCGCCGCTCCCATCGACAAGGAGCCGCTCCTGCTATATGTTGCTGCTAATGCCAGGGCGGTTAGCGTGGCCATTGTGGTAGAGCGGAAGGAGGCAGGGAAGGAACATCCGGTTCAACGTCCGTTTTATTATATCAGCGAGGTGCTTATTGAATCTAAGCAAAGATATCCGCATTGGCGAAGCTGGTGTATGGAGTTTTATGGCAAGCGGAAGCTGAAGCAGTATTTCCAAGGGCACCCCATCACGGTGGTCGATTCAGCTCCCTTAGGTGATATCATCTGTAACCGGAGGCGATCGGCGGATTGCCAAGTGGGCTATAGAGCTTGGGCGCATGGTTTGAAGTATGTACCTCGGACGGCGGTGAAGTCTCAAGCACTTGTGGATTTCATTAATGATTGGACGGAGTTGCAAACGCCTGAAGAAAGGCCGGATCATACATATTGGACCATCCATTTTGACGGATCCAGGCAGTTGGAGGGCTCGGGGGCTGGAGTCGTATTAACTTCCCCACGAGGTGACAAGTTTTGTTACGTTCTCCGCTTAATGTTCCCTTGTACTAACAATGCAGCTGAGTATGAAGCCTTGCTCCATGCTCTTCGGATGGCTAAGGAGATGAATGTAAGCCGGGTTAAGTGCTTCGGTGACTCGGACCTAGTGGCTCAACAGGTGTCTCGCACTTGGGATTCAAAGGACCCACTCATGGCTGCATATCGTCGTGAGGTGGATGTTGTCGCAGGTCAGTTCAAGGGCTATCAGGTGGACCACGTGGACCGTCGGAAGAATGAAGCGGCGGACGCTTTGAGCCGGTTGGGCTCTCAACGCAAACCGGTCCCGCCCAATGTTTTTCTTGACGTACTGCACAACCCGTCAGTCAAGCTCCCTGGTGAAGCGGATTTGGCTATTCCTGATCCGGAGGCTCAATTGGTGGCAGCTCTACACGTCATTCCGGATTGGACGCTTCCTTATCTGGCGTACATGAACCGGGGCGAGTTACCAGAAGATGAGACGTTGGCTCGACAGATAGTTCGGCGATCTAAGTCTATGGCCATTGTTAATGGCGAATTGCATCATTGCAGTGTGTCAGGGGCGTTTCAACGCTGTGTGTCCCCTGAGGAAGGCTGTGAAATATTGCGTGAGATCCATGAAGGAGATTGTGGTCACCACGCCGGTTCAAAATCCTTGGTGGCTAAAGCGTTCCGCCATGGTTTCTATTGGTTGACTGCCCATGCTCATGCGGAAGATCTGGTCAGACGATGTGATGGTTGCCAAAAGTTTTCAAGACGCGCTCATGTACCGGCCCAAGAATTGAGGATGATTCCCATTACTTGGCCGTTTGCGACTTGGGGGCTGGATATGGTTGGACCTTTCAAAAGGTCCAAGGACAAGAAGACCCACCTGTTGGTGGCGGTTGACAAATTTACAAAGTGGGTAGAGGCAGAACCTGTTAGCAAGTGTGATGCGGCCACGGCAGTTCAGTTCATCAAAAAGGTGATTTTCCGGTTTGGTTTTCCACACAGTATCATTACAGATAATGGTACCAATTTGTCCAAAGGTGCCATGAAGGAGTTCTGTGAACGTGAGCACATCCGGCTTGACGTTTCTTCAGTAGCTCACCCGCAGTCCAATGGTCAAGCGGAAAGAGCCAATCAAGAGATCTTGAGAGGCATCAAGCCCCGGCTTATGGTCCCTTTGTAGAGGACGCCGGGTTGTTGGGTAGAAGAGCTACCGTCTGTGTTATGGAGTATAAATACTACACCTAACAGATCCATGGGATACACGCCGTTCTTTATGGTTTATGGAGCGGAGGCGGTTCTCCCCAGCGACATCCGTCATGACTCACCTCGTGTGGCAGCCTATGTTGAAGCAGATAACGAGACAGCATGACAGGACGCTTTGGACCGGCTGGATGAAGAGCGTGACATAGCAGCTGCCCGCTCGACGATTTACCAGCAGGATCTTCGTCGTTATCATAGTCGCCGGGTCAGAACCAGAACTTTCCAAGAAGGAGATTTGGTGCTTCGACTCATCCAAGACCAGACTGATATGCACAAGTTATCCCCACCTTGGGAGGGGCCTTTCGTGGTCAGCAAGAATCTGCACAATGGGTCGTACTATCTGATCGATGTTCGAGAGCATAAAGACTCACGCACGTCAGAGGAGGAGACCAACAGGCCGTGGAACATAGCTCATCTTCGGCCTTATTATACCTGAGCCATCGGCTCTACTTATGTACATATTCTGATTGTATATATTATAAAGTAATAAACCGGAGCCTCAGCTAAAGCGGGGTATCTGTTCTGTTCATGTGTGGTTACACGGAGTTGTTCTGTCTCAAAGCGGCCTCCGGTTTACCCCTTGAGTTTGCTTTTCAAAAGCTTTGTGATATCACTTGGGGGCTTGGTCGTGTCCGAACCAATGCAACACCTTTTGATAGGCGAAAGCCACCAGATCACTTGGGGACATGGTCAAGTCTGAACCGGTCATGCCTCTTGATCGGCCTAAGGCCATAGAGTCACTTGGGGGCTTGGTCGAACCCGAACCATTGCCACGCCACTTGATCGGCATAATGCCAAGGTTTCAGTTGGGGACCTAGCTGATTCGAACCATGGCTACACCTTATAGGGAGCTTGGTCGTATCCGACCATGGTAACACCATCTGATCGGCTCAGTACAGCTTTATCTTTTGCAAACGGTTTATCATTTCCTTTGCTCCCATGTTTGTCATAACTATTATTTGATTTTTGTTGCGTTTCTTAAACGGACAACATTTTTAAACTGTTTTCAAAACTGTCAGTTAATGGAATTCTGTAAATTTATTAATCCGGTGATAATTTCACCGGTTTGATGTTTTTTCCTGTTAACATCCTATTATGGAGTAACAGGGGGCTTATTATGACCCGGCACGGTTTACGTGGTAAACCGGCAGTATAAACACATGAGCTGTTCTCTCCTTTGACGGTAATGGTTTATACAACCTCCGCTTCAAGATTGGCTAAGACAACTTCATGCCCAGCGACGGCAGGTATTTTGTATCACAAAATTTTGATTATATACCTCAATATTTCATTTCATATATATATGAATGTCACAAACCGGCTGGCGGCACAGACCGCTGGGGCAGTTTAAAATTTTGTGACTGCAGGCAATTTAAATTGAAGGTTTCGATCATTCAATCAAAGGAGTCCGCACCATTGCACGAAGGCATATTAAAAACAAAAGTGATGGCTATCCTATTACAAGGCATTCAGAGGCCCAAAATTTGGAATGGCGTCATAACAGGCAGCTTCTGATGCATCAACCGGCTTGACGGATTAAGCTTCATTGCCGGGTTGACGTGAAGAAGATGGGTCGTCTGGCGTCGGTTCAACTTCTTCCTCCTCACCACCCAATGGCCGGAAGTCATTGGTGGTCTAGTCAATCCGGGTTAAAGCCTGAAAGACAGCCTCTTCACTTATAAGCTCAGCCGGCTCAACGTCAGGGGCATAAGTGTGCTTATGGGTTGGTGGAACAAGGTTCTGCACTTCCGGAATAACAGCTTCAACCCGTCTGTTGTTCGCATCGTAGAAGGAGCGGTGGTTGGCCTCTGCTGCCAGTTGACTCGCGAGAGGACGCGTCTCCCTTGTCACCCGTTTGAGAGCATCATTATCAAATGCTTCGCCATTTTCTTGAGCACTGGGGAAGCCTTTGGCTATGTCAGCCGGATCAAGGTCAGCTATCCATGCTTTGGCGCGAGTTAGTGCCAATAAGGTGCCAACCGGCAGCGGATCGTTTCAATTCTTCTAGCTGTGCGGTATCATAGATAGCCGATCCAAAGGTGTCCTTGATCAATGACGGAGCTGTGTTATCATAAGAGGTGGCGCAAATAACTCGCTGGGTGCCGGTATACAACTGTTCAATTAGCGTATACGCGGCCTTGAGTTTCTTCCGCATGTCAGAGCCCAGATGAGCAATGCGCTTACCTATATCGGTTTAAGAAAGTTCAGGTTAAACCGGAGGAAATTTCAAAACGGAAAATTCATCACAACCTTGGTGAAACATTGCTTACCAAATATTGCAGAGGTCATGGCGTTAATTTGGTGCTTTAATCCGGTGAGCTCTTCCGTCACCGGTTTAATGGATGCTTCAACATCTTCCGCCCGTTTTAGCAAGCCCGCTTTCTCAGTATCCCAGTTGGCCTGCTCGGACTTAAACCACTCCTTGAGCGCTCCATAGTAGTCAAGGCGGTTTTCAGCTCATCCTTGGCCTTGGAGGTTTCTGCTTGTTGAGATTTCAGATTGACATGAAGATAATTGATTTGTGAGGTTTGTTGGCGTATCTCACTCTGTGACAAAAAGGGAGCATGTTAGTAGTTTCATCACAAAGTCCCAAGCTCAATACAGGTATTCAACTTGGCACTTGGGGGCTAATGGCTATTTGCTTGAACATGTTCTGCTGCGGCGATATAAGTTACAGTCCCGGTTTAACTATACTAAGTTGAACCGGCCCTTGGGGGCTACATCAATGAAGTCTGAAAAATTTGAGTTTTATATTAAGTCCCGGTTTAACTATACTAAGTTGAACCGGCCCTTGGGGGCTACATCAATGAAGTCTGAAAAATTTGAGTTTTATATTAAGTCCCGGTTTAACTATACTAAGTTGAACCGGCCCTTGGGGGCTACTATGCAATGAAGGTACAAGAGAAAGGCATAACTCTTTACCTCATAGCGCTCCTTCATAAGATTTACCAGACCGGCTTCGAAATCACGACTTGTGTAGAGCCGGTTCAGGAAGCCAGAGTGAAGATCTTGGGCAGAGAAATTCTCATAAGCTGACACATCAGTTTTTTCCTTCCCTTTACTCAGGGCAGTAAACTCTTCCTTGGCGTTGTGCTTTGATAGAGCAAACAGATTGCCAGGGGCGGTATATGCGGTGCCCGTAACTACGACATCGTCATCTTTGGTCGGGCTGGCCGGATTGGCATTTTTACCTGAGCTTGGCGTTTTCATACCGGGCTTGGCGGATCGCGATTGAATCCCGTTGTTACGCTGCGGGACTCGTGGAAGCAGGAGGATGTAGCGTCTCAACTTGGACATCCGGTTCAGCCTCTGGCGGGTTAGCATTGTCATCTTGATTAACCCCAGCAGAGTTGTTTTTAGCAACTTCGGGATTTTCACCATGATGCTCTGGAGTCTTCTCCGGATCAACATCCACAGTAGGGTCGAGGGTCTTGGCCTTCTTACTAAGGCGAGCCTTGGCTACAACATCAATGGTTAGAATATGATAGACCGACAAATACAAAGAACAAATTAAGGAGTAATATGCTTACCCAGCAACAACTTTGAGAGGAGGCAGCTGAGTGGTTGATGAACCGCCAGACGAGTTGGAAGAAGCCTGATAATTTGGGTCAGACGGATTGAGAGGGCATCGGAGGAAACCTTTCAAAGGATAACGCCAGAGAACAAGTCACCTCACGGGCGGCGTTTCCGGGTTGGTGTGTCAGCTAAACCAGACGACGTAATTTGTTGACCGCTATGCCGGGTCGTACGGCGTTCTTCAGTTTGCTGTGTCTTCAAAGAAAGTTTTGGATTCAAATGAGCACAAGAGTGAGATTGTTTCACTTTCCGGACTATGCGGCGAATTCTTTTAACCGCTACAAGATCAGAATCGGAAGAAAGAAGGATTACCTCAACAGGATCTGCATGGCTGGCCTCAGCGTCATCCTGGGAATTGTAACTGTCAGTAAAATGAATGACAAAAGGAACAAAGTAAGTCAAGCTCTACCTCAGCATCTGATTCTTCATCCTCCGGCGGTTCAGAAGACTCGGCAGTTTTCCTCTTGCCAGCTTTCTTGGTGGTCTTGATCTTTACACGAGGAACCCGGGCCAGTTTCGTTCGTTTCCAAAAGGAGCTGTTAGCCTGAGAATTAATAAGGGATTAATACAATCAATATGGAATCAAAATCAGTAGAGCAATGAGTGGAACCTTACATGGGCGGTTTGTTGGAGACGCAGCACGGGCCAATCCGGTTTGGCTGCACGCGGAGATCGGTTCATCGAGCATTTTCTTCACTGTCTCGGCAATTTCAAGCTCAGTTATTGATAGCTCGTGATGTCGTTGAGGATCTTTTACGTCACCAGTGTATTCGTGCATCAATCCGGGGCGGCGGCTTAATGGCAAGATGCCCCAAGAAACCCAACAGCGGACAAGGTCAATACCGGTTAAGCCGTTGGCCATCAGAGCCCGGAGCTTGACAATTTGGGGTGCAAAGTTCTTCCATTCTGCGGCAGTCAAGCGTGAAGGCAAGGGGTGATTGTTCCTAAGCCGGTGAGGGCGATAACCCGGCAAAGGATTTTCTCCGTTAGGAGCAGTGTTCCAGCAATAGAACCAGGTTTGATTCCAATCTTTCGGATGGCTATGATGTTTGGCGTGAGGAAAGTCCATTTCTTTCCTTTTTTGGATTGAAACGCCACCAAGTTCTGTGTTAGGACCGTCCAAAAACTCTGTACGGCGGTTCAAATGAAAGAAATCTCGGAATAATTCCATAGTTGGTTCTTCTTGAAGATAGGCTTCGCAGAAGACTTGAAAGTTGCATATATTGGACACAGAGTTCGGACCAATATCTTGTGGATGGAGTTGGAAGCTTGCGAGAACATCCCGGAAAATTTTTGATCCGGGCGGGCTGAATCCCCGGTCTAGGTGTTGCATAAAAACAATTACCTCTCCTTCTTGAGGTTCAGGCGGACATTCCGATTCCGGAACACGCCAGTGGAGAACATTTTTTGAGGCTAAAGCGCCTGGTGACGTAGCCATTGAGCTGTGTTTCCGTGATCCGGGACGGAACCCAATTGCAAGAAGAAAATTGTTTCGCCATTCCGGAAGGGGGGGAGCTGAAAGAAAATCAAACAGGTGCCGGTTCACTGTTTACAATTTGTAAGTGAAAAATTCAGTGTTAAACCGGTGAAATTACAATGCAAGGTACAGTTGGCGGTTTAAAAGAGGGCTAATGACATATGGCGGGTTGGTTATCAAGGATTAAACTGCCCATAGGTAGAAAGGCCCAGATTCAAGTTTTCTGCTAAGTGTTGACAGAAACAAGTTTCACACAATAGTCAAATCTATTTGGATCTACCGCGCGTCTATAAGGCAGTTTTTACTGCGTTCTTTAAAAGGCATTCAAGAAAAGCAAAGAAGGATGTATGCTCTACAAGAAGAAAAGGAAGGGCTGCTAGTATTAAAAATAGATGCGGAATGACTACCGCAAGAGATCTACAACTGTTTTTTTGGATTAAAACTGCCACGGCAGAAGGTAGGAAGAAGAGGAAAAAATGGAGAACTGCGGATGAACTTGCAAAAGCTTAATATAGATCTAAAGGCAAAGAACAGAAGAGGTATACCGCTGCAGATCGTGGCGGAGGGAGGCGATGAGTCTCTTATCTAGCTCAGGTTGATGCAGCGGCCTTGGTTGGTGCGGTTCTCGAAGGTCGCGAACGGCGGCGGAGCTTCAGAGCTGAGGTCGTCGCGAGGAAGAAGAAGATGCAGAAGAGGAAGAGAAAAGGGGGCCCTCAGGCTTTATTTATAAGGGAAGGAGTGAAAGGCAGGCGCGAGAATCAAGGCGTCCGAAGCGACCGAGTGGGCGCGCTTGTCGCCTCGATTTTCGGGATAACCATTAATGAGAAGGGAATCTTTTTGATCCTTTTTATGCAGAGGTGATGTCATGATGGACCGTTACGGTGCTCCGAAGATGACGTCACGGCGGTTTATAGCGGCCAGAGAAAGGGACATCATGGCGGTTCAACAATTACCAGAAGATATTGAAGTTGAAGATTTTTTATCAAGGATTGACATGAACCTTGTTCAAATCAATCTGGGGCCTAATGTTGGGGATATTACTACTGGGCGTGAACCGGCCTATCTGGGTCGGGTTAACTTCAATAGTAGTTCAACGGTGTAAGAGCCCGAGCATGAAAATAAGGGCCCAAGGCCCGTAGTCGGTTTAGAACCTGTAGCCGTAAACCGGCCTGGTATGTAAACTTGTACTGTAAGTTAGGAATAGAGAGAGACCAACCCGGATACGAGTATGAACCGGAGATTGGGACTCTCTGAACCGACGGGCGTCACCCGAGTATATGAGGGGACGACCCGGGGCGGTTCAAGGGAGAGACAACGACAACTCGAGGCCTAGGCGAAGCTGTTTGCTCCCTAGTCATCGAGACCACATCAATCCCATCACAAACTAGACGTAGGCTTTTACCTTCATTGAAGGGGCCGAACTAGTATAACTCTCGTGTCTTTGCGTCCGCTTTAACCCCTCCAAGTTAACCCGTAGCTATGGCTCCGCGACTAAGTCCTTTCATGAGGACATCTGTCGTGACAGAACCACGACACCCTCCATCACTCTCATCATTGCAAACTTCCTTCTCTCGGCCCCTGGCGGGTTTTCCTTGTTTCTGAAAAGCCTTGCTAGGGTGATTTGCTTCACCGCCTTGGCCTTTTCCGCCAGCGCCATTCTGACCTTTTTCCTTATCACGCTTCTCATATTCAGCCCTCTGCCTCTTGACGAGCTACTCAACCTGATGACACTCTTGGAGATCATGGCCCTTGGTCTGATGGATCTTGCAGTACGGCGCATCGCGTTTCCCAGTTTTGTCAGCAGCCGCAGCCTCCCGGCAGTCAGCGCACGCGGCAGCCTCCTTGCCAGGGGCTTCGGCCTTAGCCTTCTTGCCGGTACTAAGCGTGCTCGATCCTTCGACGGTCATCACTACCTTATCCTTGCGCCTCTTGTTGTGCTTCTTGCACTTCTTCTTCTGACTGGTGGATTCAACATCATCCTCTGAGTCGATGTCGATGCAATCTTCCTCTCCAGGGAGTTTTCTTCCCTCCTCCATCTAAGCACACTTGTTCACCAAAGTGTAAAGCTCCTTCACAGTCTTGGGCAACCGCACATTCATCTTAGAATGTATTCTGCAGTTGCGCACGTTGGACTTGAAGGCAGCTATCACAGCCGCTGGATGGATATTTGGGATGTTTCTGTGGACTGTTGATTCTGTGCAAATACTTGTGGAGAGTCTCTCCTCCATTCTGTTGAAGAAGCTGCAAGTCGCTGGGCCGTCCTGCTTCTTGATGGCCGCCCGTGAAGGCACCAATGAACTCATGGCACAGGTCAGCCCATGACGAAATGGAGTTCTCCGACAGGTACATCAGCCAAGACCTCACATTGGACTTGAGTGCAACCGAGAAGTAGTTGGCAAACACCTTCTCATCTCTTCCTCCGGCAGCTTGAACAACGATGGTGTAGATGCTCAAGAACTCTGCCGGGTTGAGCCTTCCATCATACTTCTCGGGTATCTCTGGCTTGAAAGTGCGAATGGATGGCCAACGGACTTTCCGCAGCTGACGAGTAAAGGCAGGGCACCCAACCTCGAATGGCAGGCACATGTTGTCCTCGATCGTAGGCTCGTCGACACCGGGACCATCGCACCCATTGGTCCGACGGTGGTCGTCACGGCGTTGCTCGATGATGGCGCGTACGCCTCCTCTCCGCCTGTCCTCCGGGGCTCGCCGTTGGCCTGGATGTGCCCGAGGGTCGGAAGAGGCCATCGAGACATTGTCGGGTTCTTGATTCTCCCGCGCCCATGCTGGTTGCCGCGATGGGGACTGCACCATGGGGGTGGACCCTTCCGTACGACGAGCAGCACGAGCCGTATACGTTGCTTGGGGAGGTCGCGGCGGGCCAGCTCACTGTGAGCCCCCCGCCTTGGTGAAGCCAATCAGACTCTGAATGGTGGCTCTCCATTCATCCATCTGATCGGCCGCCGGTGGGAACCTCAACATCAGTTGGGCCCGCGCCATGGCCTCCAAAGCGGTACTTGGCATTGGCGATGATGATGTAGATAACACCGTCGCCCGGCTCCTGACGGTGCCGGTGGCGACTGCGTCGCACCCTCCTTGTTGCGAGCCAGCCACTTGCATGGCACAGTGACGTGGTGAAGGCGCTTGAGGACCAGTGGCTCCATCGGGCACAATGGCTGGGTCGACCCGCTTCGGGGGAGGCGCGCACGCTGCGGTCGCACCACTATGGTTGTGCCCTTCAGCGAGGGAAAGAGATATAAATGGAGTAACCCCTTCGCTCGCACCTCGTGTAGCATGACCACCGGGGGGTTGCTGATGCTGCTCTCCTCCGGTGACTCCCAGTCCTGTTTCGGCCGCGGGGGAGGTAGTGACGACGCCGCTTGCATCGACTGCGTCCCCCGCGGCGCCCACATCCTCGTGTGCCTCCGCGCCCCCAGGGCGTTGGTGGCCGCGGGTGGCGGAGCCTTCGAGGTGGATGGCTGATCTAAAGCACCGGGTTTCTTCTTGGGCGCCATAGTCGATGGAGCCGTTGGTGACGAAAATGGCGATGAAGATGATGCGCTGCTCACACTGTCAGGTTCGCGCAAGTGCCCCCCTACTTGGCCCGCCAAAGATGTCGTGGGAAACCACGACCACCTATGGGACCAAGAGTCCCTTGCTGGTTCGGCGGGGGTGGCACATTGAACAAAGAGTAGAGGAGCGTGGAACAGCACGACAAGGATCACACGGGCAGTCTTTACCCAGGTTCAGGCCGCCGCGAGGCGTAAAACCCTACTCCTGCTTTGGTGGATTGATGGTGGAAAAATGGTGGTGGTCGCAACAAGCTTGCGCGGCAGGGTTGCCCTAGGGCGAAAGGTCTACACGCATATGAATATGTGAGCGGGTGGATTAGCGAACCAACCCTTTCTATGGTTGCCCTGGGCCTCCTTTTATAGATAAAGGGTTCACTGATACGTCTTGAATGTATCTATAATTTTTTATTGTTCCATGCAGTTATATTATCATTCTTGGATGTTTTACAATAATTTTATATAATTTTTTGGTACTAACCTATTGACATAGTGCCAAGTGCCCAGTGCCAGTTGTTGTTTTCTGCATCTTTTTACATCGCACGAAATCAATACCAAACGGAGTCCAAACGCAGCGAGACTTTTTATGGATTTTTTTGATGCTAAGGAATTGAACATGAGCATGCAGCGAGACTTTTTTTGATCCTTAATAGCAACTTGAACATGAGCATGTTGCACAATCTTGGGAAAGTATGAAATTGATGCTAAGGAATTGCCCAACTCATGGGTTAAATCTTTGGATGATCATACAAAATTTTTACGCGGGGTTGAATTTGTTTCTCGAATCTTTTAGATTACGCCGCGGGTGGTACTTTTATGGAAATTGCTTTGTGTGAAGCCACCAAATTGATTTATAATATCATGGAAAATTATTCACAATGGCATACCGAAAGAGCTCCTACTAGTAAAGAAGTTAATTCGGTTGAAGAAATTTCTTCTTTGAGTGAAAAAGTTGACGCTCTTATGAAATTGGTTGCTAATAAAAGTGCTCCTATTGATTTTAATGATGTGCCTTTGTCTACTTTGATTGAGCAAAATAGTGATGCCGTAGATGTGAATTTTATCTCGCGAAACAATTTCAATAACAATGCTAGTGGTAATCCTTCTTATTATAATAATAGGAACACCTCTGATCTTGAGAATAATATTAAAGAATTTATCAACACTCAAAAGGTTTTCAATGCTACAATGGAAGAAAAGTTGAATAAGATTGATGATTTGTCTAGAAGTGTTGATAGAATTTCTCATGATGTAGAAAATCTCAAGATGAAAAAGGTTGAGAATTCAATTAAAGCTCTTTATGTTTCTATGGATGAAAGTAAGAAAAGAACCGCTATGCTTAGAGCTAGAAGAGAAATTTTAGAAAAAGTGTTTTCTAGTGATTGCTTTCATAAAAATGATGAAGATCTTAAAATGATTGGTGTTACTTCTATTGATTCTTTGTTTAGTAAAACTAAGATTGATGAAAAAGGGACTGGAGAAGAGTCGACTTTAACTAGAAGGCGTCCCGATAATTCGGAGGGTGAAAATCTTGTTGAGAAAATTGATAAAAGTGGGTTTGAAGAGGTCAAAACTTTAACTAGTGATGTGCCCACTCTTTTGGATTACAAAGAATTTAATTTTAATAGTTTCTCTTTGATTGATTGTAATTATTTGTTGGAATCCATGATTAATTCAGCCCATGCTTATGAACAAAATAAAGCTTTTACTAAACATATTGTTGATGCTATGATGAAAGCTTTAGAAGAAAAGTTGGAACTAGAAGTTTCAATTCCTAGAAAATTACATGATGAATGGGAACCTACTATCAAAGTCAAGATAAAAAATTATGATCTTAATGCTTTATGTGACTTGGGTGCTAGTGTTTCTACAATTCCGTAATCTCTTTGTGATGTGCTTGGTATTACCGATATTGAGGAATGTTCTTTAAATTTGCACTTAGCGGATTCTACTATTAAAAAGCCTATGGGAAGAATTAATGATTTTATTATTCTTTCAAATAGGAATTATGTGCCCATGGATTTTATTGTTCTTGATATTGATTGCAATCCGTCTTGTCCAATTATTCTTGGCAGACCATTTTTACATACTATTGGTGCTGTGATTGATATGAAAGAAGGCAATATTAAATTAAATTTCCATGAAGGAAGGGTATGAAACACTTCCAGAGAACAAGAATTAGGCCACCATATGAATCAATCATGAGGGCATCTTATGGTTGTAGAAACAAAGATGACAATACTTAGGTCCTTGCTTTATGCCTAGCTAGGGGCATAAAACGATAGCGCTTGTTGGGAGGCAACCCAATGAATAAAAATTATTTTTGCCTTTTGCTTTCTGTTCTTGAGTGTTAGAACAATTATGCTACTGTTATGATTGTGTTTTTTGTGTTTTAATTAGTGTTTGTGCCAAGCAAAGCCTTTAGGGTTATGTTGGGTGATAGTAGATTTGATCTTACTAAAAAACAGAAAATTTTGCGCTCACGAAAATAATTGTAATTTTTATCAGGAGCGTGATAAAATACCAATTCTTTTTGCAGAAGATTAATATAAAAATTACTCGCATGGTCCTCATTTTTCAGAATTTTTAGGCTTTCAAAAATATTCGAAATATCTAGATTGCTACATACTGTTATGTTTCTGACAGATTCTATTTTCTTTGCGTTGTGTTCTTGTTTTGATGATTCTACGGTTTTCTTTGAAGATTTTTTGCCATAGAAAAGTTGGAATAGAGTAGATATAATGCAAGAATAAAATATGAATTGTTTCTACATTACTTATAGTAGTGATTTGCTTTCTTATACTAACGGATCTCACGAAGGTTTTGTTGAGTTTTGTGTGATTGAAGTTTTCAAGTTTTGGGTGATTTTACGATGGATGAAGGAATATGGAGTCAGAAGAGCCTAAGCTATGCCCATGGCATCCCAAGCTATTATCCAAAGAGAAGCAAGCAACTAAGCTTGGGGATGCCCGAGTGGCATCCCCTCTTTCTTCTAACGACCATCAGTACTTTACATGGAACTATATTTTTATTCGTCACATACTATGAGTTTTCCTTGGAGCATTCTGTATGATATGAGTCTTTGCTTGTTTTGCTTTTTGTTTTAAGTCTTGTATCCTTGCTGGACACACCTATTTGAGAGAGCCAAAATTATGCCATGACTTGTTATAATTTCTCTCCATGCTTCACTTAAATCTTCACGACTATGGAATCCCACTATCCTTATTGGATTGTTGTTGTGTTCATGTGTGTGTGTGTGTGTGTGTGGTCATATGCTTGATACATACAAAGTTTTCTCACCACCATACCATTCATCTTTTAAATTTGAATTTGCAATGAAAAACTTACTAGGGATACCATGAAATGTGAAATCCACATTTAGATCACTATATCACAAACTCACTCTAATTCAAGAACTCGTCATAAATCAATTACCACGTTGAGATTACTATTTGCAAGCAAAATACGGGCATTGTAATACAGATAGATTAGTTCGGTAATTTAAAAGATTCCTTTCATATTCTCGAATGGTAGGACCCAACGGCGTACCAGCCAGACCCTGGCTCGTGTTGATTCTCAAAAAAAAACAGGGCTCGTGTCCTTCTGGTGGCGTGCGTGGTACACACATTAGCCAACCCCAACAAGTCAAGCCTCCGCGTTTCGAGTCAAAACATCTGGCGGCCAGAATTCCAGCCCTAGAAAATTCCCCTCATGTCCCCGGTCCATAATGACTATCGATGAACAATGGAGGGATGCTTTAGTAACTAGACAATGTTACCTACCGTGCCGAGCACGGTTCAATTCCCTCGGTCACCGCTACCTAAGGTCACCCGTCAACTCCATTGCCTAGTACTAATAGGAGTACTACACCAGGATGAGCACAGAATTGAGCCTGTTTGTTCGTGCCTAGTACTTGAGATAATATATCAAGCAATGCACTGGCATGGAGGGATTAACTAAGCAAAATGTTTGACCAAATCCTTTCTTAAGAAATACAACAAGAAAGATGTATCGGTTGAAAATTTATTGCATGATGCAGGTTATGATAATCTTGGATTTTAAATTTCAGAAAATCCAAAAGTGACCGTAAATTCATGAAACTGAGCATGGTCACGTGATATGGCACAAATATTCTTCAATTTGAGACAAGCTGCTTATGAGAAGTTGCACAAATGAAGAGCCAAGGTATTTTGAAACAAAGACCTGTCACGTTAAGGCGAACACTTTCACTATTGAAACCGTGGGCGTTTACGTGCCGCTAGGAGTCCCACTTCTCATCGGCAGGTGTCGTTTGAGCAAGCGTGTGAGTCGTCGGGAGGCGTGTGAGCAGACCGCTGTGCTGGCTGACCGGGAGGCGTGTGAGCAGACCGCTACGCAGGCTCACTGGGAGGCGAGCCCTTTGACCAGGCTCTGTCGCCCACCTGCGTCCGAACTGCTCTCACATTTAATGTCCTCGGCAAAGCATTTTAAAATCAACCCCGCACTACCCGGTATCGCTACAATCTTATCTCTTCCTCTTCGATTCTCCTGTATCTACCTCCAACCAGCCTGACCTAACCATATGCCATGCTGCATCACGATGGTCTGCCCTTAGTCTTCTAGTTTCCTGAGGAATACACCCAGCCGGAATCTCAAGAACATAAGGCGCTTTGGGACAAGCTTGAACCGGCCTTGCGGGAAGATGCCACGCCTGCCCCCGCTCCCGTTCCAGCTCCCGTCACCCCGACTGTGCCAGCGCCCATCCCCGTGGCATTGATGAGCTGGGAGCCGTACATTGTCGCCGAGCTTGATGCCACGGGGTTCCATGAGGTCCCTGCCGACTTTCACGCGCCCGTGCACCTGTCAGCGCAAGCGCTTGCTCGTGCCCTGACGCACGCGCCCGTGCACCTGCCAGCGCAAGCGCTGTGCGTCTGCGGCGCCCGCGCCTGTGCACTGCGCAAGATGCGCGCTGCTGCGTCACCGCGCGCCGTGACCGTGCACCTGCCGGCGCATGCGCTTCGCGATCTGCGATGTGCGTGCCCATGCCGGTGCCCGCGCAGACGAACGTCTCCGCTGCGCTGTTGCAGCGCCTGTCCCCACGTGGGTGCCAGTACCCCCCTCAGCGGCATGTATGGCCACCATCGACCGCTTCCTTGCACCAACGCGAGTCGCCCCTCCCTCCAGTTGACTCGCTCCTAGAGACCAAAGTCTAGAACATTGTGGCCTTCCTTGAAGCTAGGGCCAACGTCTAGGAGTACACCAACAACGGTGCAAGACGCCATCGCCGTCGCCATCGGTCAGTGGCCCGATGATAGAAAAGCACGGCAGAGGAGCCGCTTCCCACCGCAAGATGCCCCCGCCGCCGCTGCGTAATCTAAATTTGCCATGATAAACGTTCAGATTTCCATGCTTAAAATCCGAATGTTTATCATTTCCATTTATTTTAGATCGATCGTCGTATGAATGTAAAGTCGGAGTCAGACTGAATGAAATCTATGGTTTGATCGATTGAATGTTCTGCTAGAGCCATATCAAATTAAATATAAAACGTCATCAAGCCACATGTATTCCTTCTCATCCAGTGACCTATACTGCTTCAATGTCGAGCGCTCAACACGTTTAGCGTGTAGTTAATTTTGTGCCAAAAATAGTGCTAATCACATAATAACACGCAAATAATATCCTACATAATATTCACATGCACTTAATATACTTCCAAATGAATGTGCATTCCACGCACACATTGACTAGTACTACTAGTACGTGAAACTGGTGCCGTAACATGTGAACGCATCCAGATATTGTCAACGGCAACATCGCCCACGAGTTCTTCGTGTTTCTCATGCGTCTAAACATAGAAGGGGAGGAGAGAGAGAGAGAGCACACATGGAACCCACCAGTAAGTGAAGGCGAATAGTACATGCTAACGAGCCAGTCGCACTAATGTACTAAAAATAATAGTACATGTTATCCCTTAAATAGGCTGTGGTAATATAAAAACATTATATAAACAAAGGGGGGTACAACAAACATTGATGTTCTACGTATGTTGCCTATTGATGTGCGGCTTGAAGGCCCTGGTTGCATGTTCGATCCTCGTCCTTCTTAATTTTTAATTTATATATGGGTACAAATTTGTTTCATGACAGATGGGCCCCTCGGTGTGTAGTTTGTAGCACTTAAATTTGTGGCTCGAAATTTGTTCCATTACAGGTGAACTATTGGTGTGTAGTTTTGTAGCTTATTTGTAATAATTCAAGAGAACAACAGAGGTTTTTGCAATAATACCATGGTGCGACGTTGAAGGTGAGAAAGGACGCGTGAGAGAGCGATGACCGAGCCAGAGGGAAATCAATTGGGGAAGGTGCAGGGGTTGCAACGGTGTTTGGAGTAGTTGTGGGCCGAATGCTATGAAAATATAATCTAAACCCACCGGAATAAATGCCTACACAAATTAATCCAAGGTTGGAGTCCCCCTCGCAATGTAAATAGCTTCGGCATTGCGAGAGATGGAGAGGTGGCTTCAATGTGGAAGATACCGCGTGAGAAAGCAAGGTCAATCGAGACACATATAGATAGAGAGACAAAGTGAGTGTGGTCCGACATTCATTGAAAGATATATATGCTCTGGAGTGATATTGTCTGATTGAGCTTTTGGGAAGGGTGAGGGCTATAAGATAGAGTTTGAGAGATGATCCAATCATAGACATGTAGATATATTTTGTGCACGGGAGGAAGCAAGGTCAATCGATTACATATATAAAGGGAGAGATATTGAGCGAGTGTGGGTCCTCGTGCGATCAAAAGAGTGAGACGGGTTGGAGAGAGTGACCTAGATAGACAATGTGCGTGAGAGAGTATACAATATGAATATGTCAATTTGGGATCAAACATGGAGATATATTATTTGTGTCTGAGAAAGAGCGAGGTCAATCGAGGCATAGAGAGAGAGAGAGAGAGAGAGAGAGAGAGAGAGAGAGAGAGAGAGAGAGTGAAAGATTGAGAGAGCATGGCCCGCCATGAGGTCCAAAGAGTGGGGGTGGCTTGGATGGACTGACCTAGATAGACAATTTGCGTGAGAGAGTATAGAGTGTGTCGATTGAGGCCCGAACAGGGAGATATATCATTTGTGTGTGAAAGAAAATGAGGTTAATCGAGACTCAGATAAAGAGAGCAAGATTGAGCGAGTGTGGCCTGCCATGCAGAAGAAAGAGTGAGAAAGTCTCGAGGGAGTGACCTAGATAGACAACGTGCATGCGTGCACACGAGAGGTTGGGGGGCTAGATAGGAAATGCATGTATCTAGCGAGAGAGGGTGGGAGGGAGAGAGAGAGATAGAGAGCTCGACATGGGGTGCAATGGCGGGTGTGTGAGGTAAATACCCTTGGTAACAGAGTGGAAAAGGGGGGTTGTGTAGTTGAGAGAGTTAGATATCGAAACATGGAGACAAAGAATGAACGTGTGTCAGAAATCGATAGCTTCCTAAGGTGGTTAGGAGAGGAAGATTGACTGATACAGGAAGTATGCAGCGTGTGTGCCGAGGGGGGGGGGGCTAAAAACAACATTTGAATGTAGATAGTACGAGACTTAATATCGATGTTTCAATTTGTTGTACATTCTAAGATTTGAACCGAGGACCATGCATATGGGTAATTATTTCGAATTCGTGCCATACTAGGTTTGGAAAAGTTGACATTGACTCGATTGTTGTGCTATTTTGTAGGTCATATGTTTGAATCCATCCAAAGTTTTCTCACTACCATGGTGTTCATCATATACATATGAATTTGTATTAAAAAAGTAGCATGGATACCGTGAAACATGAAATCCACGTTAGAATTGGACATCGCTATGTGACACACACTCTAATCCACGTTAGCCTGGATACCGTGGATACCGTTTCGATTTTTTTTTTCAAATAACTCCTCATTAATTAATTTATAGTATCTCGTTTTGAATGACTAATTATTTGCAAGGAAAACACGGGCATGGTTATACATACAGATTCGTTTGCAAATGAAAGAAGATTTGTTTGCATTCTCAAATGTAGGTGCACCACGCAGACCAGGGTCGTGTTGTGGTGGTCGCGTGTTGTGTCGTACGGACGCTTAGCACCCAGCCACCCACCCGCCTCCCTCCCCCCAAAGAACAATGACAAAATAAGTTCGCGCTTCCACGTTTCGGATTGAAATATCTGGCGGCCCCAATTCCAGCCCTGCAAAATCTCCCTTCTCCACCGTCCCCTTCCGCGTCCAGATTGCTCAAATCCCTAATCCGCCGCCAACCCAAGCAAAGTTTGAATCGCCCCTCATCTTGTCTCTTTGCCCACCTCGGTGCCGGACGACGAAGACGAAGACGACGGTCGCACTTCACCACCGCACTGGAGCTACCTCATCTACGCCCTCGTCCACCGCACCGGGTGGTCCACCGACAACGTTTGCCGCCGCAACCGACGTGCCTCACAGACACCGACTTCCACCGCATCAGGTGTGCTTCACCGACGTCGTCTCCCACCTCACCGGGGCTACTTCACCGAGCACATTGTCGCACCTCCGCCCCCATGCCGTTGGGGCTTCACTAATGGTATCATCCATCGCATCATAGCGCTCCGCTGCCACTCAAGATACGCATCCGTGTGCGGCCAGCCAATGCCAGCGCGTCATCCTCAACGGCTCTGAAGTGACCCGCACTCTAGATAGGCGAGCATGCCCAAACGCCGGCCCAGACTAGGTATCCACACATCATTCCCTTGTGCACTGTTCCGACGATGTTTGGATATCCTTTCACTTCTTTCTTAGCTTACACGCCTATGCAACTCTGACTGTTTGAATATCCTTTCACTGCTCTCTTAGCGAAGCATGACGGCGCTACGGGATCTGGTACACATCCTGCACACCCGTATAACCTCTTAAGTATCTGTCCTCCGGTACAACAACAAGGTCGATTCCTCTTATTTGATCAACCATTCGCCGTGTCAAAAATGCAGAGGGGGACGCAAGGAGCACAAGGCCCGCACATCCAAGCAAGTGGTTACATGGACTTGTACATGGAACATCCCAAGCACAATCAGAGCTGCAGTGAGCCTGTCCAACAAGCTAGCGTAAGCCCCTACTAGTCTGCGTGTATGATTTGTGTGCAGTGGTGGATCCATGAATTCAAGTTACCAGGGGCGAACATTTTACTTAAAAAATACGAAGGCACTTGCACTCCGGAAATCAACATAGCTTGAGAAATGTGAAGCTACATGCACTTTGAAAACCAGCTGATGATCCAAAGTAGTTCAGATTATAAAACACTAAATGATGTAAGCACCAAAAAACACAAAATGCAACATGGTGTACAAGGACTACTAACATGGTATGTACCTGCTTGAATTATTTGTTCTCTGGCTGAAAATATCGAAGTGTAATTGCACCTATAACCAGTGCGCAAACGGCATATCAATATATCTATCCTGCACAAGTATGCCAATAGTTTCAAACAACAGATTAGAAAAGTATTTATGCTACGTTGTCATGATACCGGGACTTTCTGGTAGATGGCCTCGACGTTTCCTCAAGCCATGAAAATGTACTATAATTTGCTTGTCATCAATGCCTGCAAATATGTATGTCTCACTCAACATGGTAGATCATCATTAGACACTAAATCCTTCAATGGGAGATTGCAAAATGCTTGCATTAGATCACTCATTAGACACTATATGTTCATAACCAGGAGCATGTAAATGTTAGCATCAAATCCTTCATTAGCAGTCTTTTCATTAGACACTTCAGGCTCAAGAACAACATGAGCTTATATGTTTGCACCGGAAACTTGATTAGATACATCAGATTTAGTCAGTTCAGTATTGATTGGGGGAGTTATAAAATAAGCAGAAATTGGTTTCATTTTCTCATAGATTCCCTACATACAAGCAGTTTTACAACACCGTCAGGTTTAACTATTGGCAAGAAATTAAACAGTTGAATTAGATATAATCAGGGATGTGATGTACCTGCTCGTTGCGCATGTTGCTCTTGCAAGCTGCGACTGTCCGTTTGCGCAAGCTCGATGCCATGCCCGTGCTGTCCCCGCTGCCTCCCACGCAGGCTACACTCAGAGTTGGATCTTCATCTTCTTGTCTTTCCATTTGCTTGAAGCCCGGCGACCGCCCTCCAACGAGGGCGTGAGGAAGTGATGTATTGGTCTGTCCAGCGGCGCCTAGGTTAGGAGCGAACCAGACTTGAGGCTGGAGCGAACGAATTGGGATTTTTCCTGTTGTTGATCAATATGGGAGGCGCTCGTTTGGGCCGCGAGCCTGCTATAGGGCATGCCTTGCACTTACGTTATTGGCCCATCCAAATTGAAACATTTTTCTTTATTTTTTACAGTGCCTGCTCGTGCGTTGGGACGAATAAAACTAGCCTGTGCCAACCTGGACGACTCAAACTAGGTGCACACTTTCCAGCCACCCGAGGAGGCCGCCCATACCAGCCCCTACGGTGGCGTCGCCCCTTTTTGCGTGTATGATTGGGGTAGTAAAAAATATTCCAGTGGCGCTTTTGATTTACCCACAGAATGGTTGAATTGCTTGTTTCTATTAACTGAGTTCGCCAATAATGTGAAGGATGCCAGTCTTCTCATCCTATTATAGATTGCTTAGATCTCGATATGCCAAATGTAATTGCATGAAATATACAGTAAAAGCCAGTGTGATGTGTGTGGCTGCAATTAGTCTGACTACCCGTCCTCATATAACATATCAAGGACGGACCATCTTACCAGATCAACATTCGACTTACCAATGCAGTGTGGGAAGAAAGAAGTATTGGGACTGCGTATCGAAGCAATTGATGCCATGGACTCCTTCGTAGAACCTTGTTAGCGAAAAAGAAGTTGTAGTGTGCCTGTACAAAGTGCTAGCATAAGTTCAGTTACGTGCTTCTCAGAATTTTAGTTAGCCACTTATTGCAAAATTGTTCAATTAGGTTGCTTGGCTTAATTTAGTTTGCTACTGATTACATAATGCCATAGCCTGTTAATCCTATTACAGACTGCGCCTATCTATGTGTTTGATACTTACTATTAAGAATTACCTGTTTGCCTGAACTTAAAAAGCTACTTAAGCACGTAGATAGCTGGTCATATGTACTTCTAGGGTGCAGCAGAATTCACGTGTAATTTACGTTCTGATACCCTATTTGTTTAAATGGTTTGTTGTTATCACTTGTAGCACTAGTAATGTTTGCATGTTCATAGATAGACAACTGTCAGGTTTATATGAGGGACATCATCTTTTTAACTTATATATGTGTTGGAATCATTTTGCTTACATAAAAGAAATTTAGAGATGTCTATGTTGCTGGTAAACGGTACCGACTTGTTACTTCAATACGTTGCCAAGAACTTGTTAGTTTTACTAGTTCATGTGTAATTAAATACGTTGCCAAAACTGGTCAGTTTTACTAGTTTGATGTTAGTTTCTTATGGCTCTTGCAACACATTATTTATGATTGCTAACATTCAAGTTTGCAGGATCCAACTAAAACTCCGTTAGCATAGCAGGTATGTTTTCAGAAATTTCCTTGTTTACCTGGTTTGCTGCTGTAACTTGTTGCTGTAATCATCTTACCAACTTCAAGTTTTCAGGATCCAATTGGAAGTCCAATTGCATATCAGGTACATTTTCAGAAATATTTTTGTGTAACAGGTTCGCTGCTGTAACTTGTTGCCCTAATCAAGTTACTGACTACTCAACTTTTCAGGATGCAAGAGAAACTCCAATGCCACAACATGTTCCTTTTGCAAAAATTGTTTGTTTAACTGCTTTGCTGCTGCAACCGGTTGCTCTAATCATGTTACTGGCTACTCAACTTTTCAGGATCCAAGAGAAACTCCAATGCCACAACAGGTACCTTTTGCAAAACTTGTTTGTTTAACTACTTTGCTGCTGCAACAATCGATTACAATGATGTTAATAACTACTTTTCAGCATCCAATTGAAACTCTTTATTTCCTTGTTTGTTTATCTAGTTTGCTGTTATAACTCCCAGTTGAGATGTTTTGCTAACTTCAACTTTTAGGAATCCAATCGGAACTTTAATGGCAAAACAGGTTAGCCCAAGATCAAAGAGCGAGGTCCCCATGGACGTTGTATCATCCCACAGCAGTGGCACCGGCCCAATCGTGCATCATGAATTGCCAACTGCTGACGCTCTAGAGGCTAAAATATTGGTAGAAAGAGATATTGCTTCTGCACTTAGAGATGAGTTGACATGTTGAGGAAGCAAACAGCACAATCACAACCAGTACTCAAGACAACCATTAAATATTTGGTGGATTTCAAAATGAAGCAAGCTGAGACTGACCGCATTGTTAAGGTCCTGAAGGAGAAAAGGAAAGTAAATTCCCACTTGGTAAAGCATAGGTGAAACGTTCTTTCCATCGTTGAATAACCTTTGTGTTGTTTGTTCATGTAATCGAGCAAACCATTTGTTTTAGAGATCATGTAATATATTTTTTTTTGATTTGTAACTTTTTTTTTAGCACAAGTCTGTATTAATTGATAAGACTCGAAGAAATTTCATTTCGATTGCTCTGCCAGACCTACAAATATTCAAATCGGGCTGAATGTGCATTCAGCAATAATAGTAGTATAGATGGACCTTAAGTGGCACGCATCGGAAAGGGCCAAGATGTTGTACTAGCTTTGGTAAAAAAGGATGCTCTTCTAGCAAAAAAAAGTACAGCGGCCTGGCTTATGTATGTTAGTTGATATTATTGATCCATATACTCTAGAAGTGTTTATATGTCTATTAGTTTTGTTCATTATTGGTTGATTGACTTGGTATTTGAATCTTCATACATCGCTTGTGTACATTCTAAAAGGGAGTACACATTATGCTGCGTGTGACACTTGAGTTGGACATAAAGTGGTTTCAAATATTCGAATTCACCTTAAACTGGATTCTAGCTTCTGAATTCGAGTATCGGCATTTGTCAATCATAGTCATATTGATAGTGGAATACATATTTGTCGTGCTTTTGAAGATATATAAAAACACATACAATGATTCATAAAGATTTGTATAGGAATACAAAATGGATTCGAATTTAGTTGCCAGGGTAAACGTGGATGCCTATTGTCCCAAAATTCGAAAGAAGCGGTAAAATGTCCACTCCCTCGTCGGCTGCCCGAACCCAAGTGTTTGGGAGGTGGAAATTACTGTCTACCCTTTACACGGGCAATCCATCTGCCCGATTTCCACTGCTCTCAATAAGGGTAGGTTAGTAACTTAATTAGACGTGACACGACCGCCTCTGAGCCCATTCCGACATGGTGGGCGCCAAACATGGGCGACAAAACACATTTGATTCAAGCTCGTCCAAAAGACATCTGTCTCCTCCTCCATTTCCCCATTCATACACGATGGGCGGCAAAACAAATTCGACTCAGCCGAAATCGATGTTGGCAAATATTTTCGATAGGGGCAGGTTTGTAACTGCACTCAGACGTCACACAACCGCCCAACCTGTTAGCCCTGTTCATACACCGTGGGCGCCAACCATGGGAGCCAAAACACCCTATCTTCGCCTGAAATTGCTCTGGGAAAATATTGGAAAGAGGCGACATTACCGTCCTATCCCCAACCGATGAGACGTCCAAAATTTAAATGGGGGCTATGTTCGTAACTTTCCCATATTTCAGACAGGCGCGTCCCAACCTCTCCCTCCATTTTCCCATTCATACACTGTCCGCGCTAGAACACCATCCCCACACCAGCCTCCTATGTCCGCCACCCCATCCATCGCCACCGTCCTACACCATGTCGGAGCGCCTACCAAGACCACGCCGTCCACTGCTAGAGATTGACCTTTCTCATCCACGGCGACGGACCAAGAGCCTTGCATCACGTCCTCTCGCTTTATCGGCACCGTCGTCCTCTTTGCTGGGACCGCTCACACGACCTTCTCTTCCACCGCAACGGGACTTATCCCCCGATGCACCCGTCTACCATCACAGATCTGCTTCAACGCCACCGACAGCCATCACACCCGCGATGCCTACACGGCGCCGCAAGAGAGGTGGTACTTCATATCTCCTCAACTTTTTGATCTCAACCAGAAAATAGATCATAACTTGGTTATTGTACTTTCTTTTCAGCTATTAGAATTTAGTTCTTAGTTAGAAGCAAACATGGATGCTAAATAGCATTTCTACGGTTTGCAGCTTTAAATCTACCATGGCACAGTCATAATAGGGTTTAATTGATCATGCTTAGGGTTTAATTGATCATGTTGGTTCCGTGGTGGTTTCTTTAATAGAAATTGGAGGGGAAACCCTCTTTTGCTCAAAAAATGCTTAGGGTTTGCAGCTCAAAAAATGCTTAGTGTCATAATAGCACTGCTCCACCCATCAAGCTAAACAAGCTTAGTTGTTCAAATACGAATCTGATATTATTAAAACAGAGTCGTTTAATTGGTCAGCTAAATGTTCTTAATTTAGTTTCAAAAATGCATGTTCGCCGCTCGGGTGTGTACATCTACAGGGTCCCCACAGTGGGCCGTGGCCCACCCTAGGATTTTGGGTCGGCCCAGGCCCTGATCCCCCTCTGTTCTGTTGTGCGCTTCTGATCTCTACTCGCCCCCAGCTGCCTGCCTCGCCGATGACTTGCCGTCCCCGGACAACATGACTCTAGGAGGAGACGCCAGACTAACAAGAGGTCAGGAGCCGCTCGACCAATAGCGTCACCGCTGCCCGGGCGCGCCATCGTGCCTACCTTACCAGTCCATTAAGGGCTCAGGCTTGCAGCACCCACTAAGCAAACCCGATTTATCCTGAGATACATCCTCAACACTCAGCAGCCACTCCTCATCACCCATTTTCTAATTGATTCATTACTCATTAGGCAGGGTTGTCATTAGGTTTGTTGTGTGCTGAGTGCTACCTACACTTAATGGTTCAGATGTAGTTCAGTAATCTTTAGTACCTGTAAAGTTCACAGGGTTCCAAAATTCCGGCCCTAGGAACAGACACTAGTCATTTTGGATTGTTGGTCGTAGTGACATTGACCCAAATTACTACTGCAGGCCAGGTTTGTTGACAATTTTACTTGTCTTTCTTACTCATTCAATATGATACCCAATTATGCACGTTGATTAGTTGCAAACAATAAGTGCTAGACAAACTTCTTGATTCAGATTTTGGAAGGTCTCTTACTGCAGTTACAATTCTGCATACTTGTCCTAGTAAGCTCACAAGTAAATAATTGATTCACTACATCTATGCTTGCCTTGTCATATTTGTTGTCAATATTCTTTTAGGGTGGACCACCCTGTTTCAAAATACTGGAACCATAGACATGAGTGAATAGTATTTCTCTGTGTGATCTCTTCCATCATGTGTAGGCAACGAACACTGCATTGTATAAAAAGAAAGTGCCATTTCTAGCTTTTACATAGACTACAATCTTTTACATGGAATACAATCTGCATACTTGCTTTATGTCGCACTACCAGCACTCCACCCTTGAAGCTAAACATTATGCCACTCATAATTCCTTAGTTTATTTGTTCAAATAGGAATTTGATATGATTATGTTCCTACTTTAGTTTTGAAATGTGTGTCTGCCTATTATAGAGACATAAGAGGTTTGTATTTCTGTGTGTGGTCTGGTCAGCATGGTTGGGGGTGAGCTTTGCGTATACAGGGGTTTATAGGGAGAAACTCTTCGAGTTGAATCCGCAATGCATTCCATAGAAAATCTGACTACTTTTTTATGTTTTCATGAATCTCAGATTCTGAACATCATTATAATGATTATGAGCTTGCGCATGAAAAGAATAAAGCGTAACAATGCCATGGCTGTCAAACTTGGCATTAAGGGACTGAAATCAAGTCGGATGCAATGCAATGCAAACGCTCTCCACCTCTGATTCATGTCGAATATGATCCTAACAGTGATTCTGAGCTACCGGGAGACCTAAGTCAATGTAGCTCCCTAGTGGAGGAGTTAGAGGCAGATGCCCTATCTTATTCACCCATCAAGGTGCTTGCTCTAACTTTCCTAGGTTATATTAGTCGCACATATCTTGCAACTGATGCTTTTCATTGCTTCTACTTTGTTGCACTGCCATTAGCTTAGTTTATACGTCGTGTATGTGAATATGCCCTGCCTATCCATTTTCAGTACATATTCCATTTGTCATCATACCATATTTATCCATTCAAATGTAGTTCTTGTGTATCAGACATTCAAAAGGAAGAGGGCGATTGCTGATCACGGAGGAGCACGAGCAAAGAATTTGGAAAAGGTAGTGACACCTGATAAATCAAATAGCCCATTAGGTGTATTTGCAATATCACCTGACCCTCAAAACACAGCCCCAACTCTAGCAGACTCTAGTCCTACTACACTGGTCATTTCTGATGCCTCAACTCAGCAGACCCCAACTTCAACAAACAGTATGATGACGCCAGTTGACATAGCACCAGCTCTACGATGCAAAACCCTCATTCCAGCAAAGAGTACACCAAATCCAGTTGCCAAATCCCTTTTCGAACCAGAGAGACCCAATTGCAGCAAATAGGATCCCTGTTCCATATCTTCCCAGTTTAGAAGACGAAGCTTATATTGTTGTCAGGAACTTTGTGCACATCTTTCCTTCATGGAAATATTATTCGTAGACACAGAACAATTTCCGGTCTTCCTCCGCAACTTACGCATAAGTAATGTACTAATGTTATTCATGGTAATTACTGCATTGGTTTCTGCTGACAGAAGACACAAGATTTCATTCTTTTAAATAGGCGAGGACCAAACTAGATTGTCAAGACGAGCAAGGGTTGGTTGCGCTTTTCAAGCACTCGTTGATGAAGTATCGTTCCTACCTGAGGCAAGTGCACTTCGATGGCAAGCCTCTAAACAAAATTTTTGTAAAGTCTCCGGTGCTACATTTATCAGACAGTGACTGGAATAATCTTGTTACACATTGGTCTCGTCTGCAGCGTAAGGTACTGTCTATGATATCACATCACAATTTGAAATACATTTATGCATTTGCCTTAACGTCTCACTTTTTCAAAAACTGTTAGGAAAAAAACATTCATTCTCAAGGGACCACAAAATCTCACAACTATACTGCACACTGCATTGCTCTTGTGAGTACATCTTGCCCTGTATGACCATACTTACTTTCATAGATGTTTGATTATGTAGCATCACTTCACATGTTAGCCTCGTTATCGTCCGTTTGGTGGAAATTATAAGATCCGTATGGACTCTTACATAAATTTAGAATCAACCCAATGCTTTTGAATAGGTTTAGCTCTGCAGTCCTGTTGTAAGGATTGAACGTCGTCTATCACTATACTTACATTAACAGCTACTCCCTCCGTCCCATAATATAAGAACGTTTTGTACAATACACCAGTGTTCAAAACACTTGTATTATGGGAAGAGGGATCGGTTTATTGTGTAGCATTCTGCATCTTATCTCCCTCGCCCACCATTTACTAAAAAATATCAGATCTATATTTAATCTTACCAAAAAGTTGAATGCACAGACAATTCCAGTGCAGAAGTGTAGCCCATTGCTCTTGTTCGTACATTTTGTCCTGTAACGCTTGTACTTCCAAGGATAGGTAGTTGATTATGTAGCATCAATATGCATCTTATCTTCATTATCCTCTATCCCTTCCAATATTATCATATCTATAATTACTCTCTACAAAATGTAGAGTACAGGCAATGCTTGTGAAGAAGATTCTATGCTGAAATTCTTGAGTTATCCTTCCCTTGACATGGAGAAGGGCATTATAAAGTCGGTGTTAACTGTTAATGTAAGTCAGTCCTTCTAAAGCCTTTATCCTCAACTGTTGTTTAATTTGCTCATACTCCCTACCGTTAACTGCTGTTTTGTTTGCTATTTCTATCAAAATGCATGTTCGCAACAACTATAAGTTCCAAGTTTTACTTGGAAACCAAATTCCTTATTCATACCATGCACATTACTAAATACTCCCTATATGTATGCTTGTTTTTGTGGATCTATAATCCAGTGTGTGGTGAAGCAGCCCACGTTTGCACCTTGTCATCTCATGTTTCATCTTACTGATGTGGCTGATGATATGAACAACATGCCATGCACATTAACCAAAATAGATACAACTATTGTCTTTTCCCTTCATCTATGCTTGTTATGTTGACATGGTAATCCAGTAGTGTGGTGAAGCTCCCCGCATTATGAACAATGCCAAATTATGCTATTGATTTTTTGAACTTACTCTTTATTTTCTAATTTGAAATTGGATGGAACTGACAGCACATTTATCATCTTTGTTTATACACATGCAGAACCTGATGGCATGCACAAGTCTGCTAAAGGCTGTGAGACAAACCCAACATATATTGTAGCAAAGAAGGCAAAACATCTTGAAGGTAGCGAGACAACCCCAAAGTCTTGTCTTGATGCAGTGTTCAAGTTACTTGAGTCTAGCAGTCGGACAAGCTCACATAATTCACTGCCTGAATCAGTTCGACTTCTCCAGTCCAAAGTTCTAGCAGAACGGCTCTACAACTCAACTTCGAATTGAAGTTCTATCTCTAAGAAGGATTGCGAAGAACACCAATGAGAACCAAATTGCTAAACAACTACACCTGGAAGATATGACTGACATGCTAGGCCGTTCTCACAGCCTTGCTCAGCAGCTTGCGCAGCAGTTCCCGCGCAAGGCTAACATTTCTTAAACTTTCTTGGAAGTGGTCTCGGTTCAGTATTATTTTGTTACGCTGCAATGGTGCCAAGTTTTTGTAATGTGCTTCTTCGTTGCGCTTTATGATCACTTGTGGCGAACTTCGATTCCCAATGGGTGTAATATACCATAAATCCTTTATTGTGTAGTGTAGGTTTATTCTAAATTACTATGCCATAATTTCTTTATTGTATAGAGTAGGTTTGTTATTAATTCCTACTAGTTACTGCCATCATCCGCTATCTGAAAAAAAATCTGATGTAGTCGACCGGGCCAAAACATTCGCCTCTAACGGGCCTGGTTTTTAGCGGAAAACAATTGGGCCGACCTGCAACTTTCTTGGGCCCGAATGGCCATTGGGGCCTTCACACTTTGCGCCAGGACCACAACTTACTCCGGCCTATATTCGGCCCAAATTTTAGTTCGGCCTTTTGTGGACCCAGCGCTTAGTTTGGCCCATGTAGCTTTGGGCCATTAACAGGCTGAATATTCTGATGTCCTGTTACGGCCCAGAAGAAACCATGGGCCTTTAGCAGGCTGAAATGCATGTTGGGCCTCAATTTTCACTAGTCGTCAACGGGCCTTCAGCAGGCTGAAATGTAGACCGGGCCTTTTTTGGCATAGTTATATGACGGGCCGTTACCAGGCCAAAACATATCTCGGGCCTTAGTTGGCTCACTGATATCATGGGCCTTTAAGAGGCCAAAACCTTAGTACAGGTATCAACAGGCTGAATTATACGACAGGCCTTTAACAGGCCCAAAGTCACGTTGGGCTGAACTGTTGCGACCTTTATCACGGGCCATTAGTGGGTCGGATGTCGCGTTGGACCATATATGGCCCATGGGCATCACGGGCCATTCCCATGCCGAAAGTCACACCGGGCTGAAATGGGCCCATGTCTACATCGGGTCTCTAACAGGCCGAAAGTCACTGGGCCATAATTGGGCCCAAATATTCGGCGAACAATTAATGGGCCAGATCTGGCTTCGGGCCATAAATGGGCCATGTTTAAACATGCCGTTATTGGGCTGGCCCACTAGTACCTGAGTAAGTACTACGGGCCTTTGACTGGGCCGACCTTTTTAACCTATATGGGCCTCTGTTGGGCCCTACCACGTGTCGACGTATCATAGGCATGTCTCCTCCAATCGATGGATGACATCTGGCCCACCGAGGAGCGGACACGTGTTTCCTCCAGCAAATGATGATTTTACACGTGGAAAATGCCCATTGGTCCGGGCTGTTAATGGGTTATAACCGGAACCCGATAGCTTAATGGCGACCCGTTATGGTGGATGCCACGTGTCGATCACCCTTGACGAGAGCACTTCTATGACGCGCGATATATCGTCATGGAAGTGGACACTTTCGTGATGATAATTTTGGTAATGTCATGGAACACTTCTACAACAGCATAGGTATGGCTATATTGATTCTGTCATAAAATCGTCATGGATGTACATGCATGACAGAAAACGTGACCTACTATGACAAACATGTATCATCACGGAAGTGTATTTTTTTGTAGTGTCATTCACGCCTTTCACCCTTCTTGCTTCATCTTCTTCCTCTCGAGGGAAACTGCCACCGCCGCCACTCCCTCTTCCCCACCTTTAGATCTTCCTTTCTTCCTTTCCCATAAGAAATGGGGCGCAAGAAGGGCGCCGTGAAGGGGAATCAAGCGGCCAAGCCGGAAGACCCGAGGGTTGAAGAGAAAAAGAAGGAAGCGGAGGCTCTGATTCAATGGTGGCAAGAGAACATGGTCTTCTCGCCGACGGACCTGGATGGCAATACCCTAATCAAGAGGTACGCCTACATGTGGGGGAGAAAGACCAAGGAGCATGGGGAGCCAGTCGTTCTCCCCGACGGATCCAAGGTTCCCAACGACTCATACCCATTCTTCTCCGCCTACTTTTATTGCGGGCTTTCCCCTCCATTCTCCAATTTCTTTAGTGCTATGATGTACTCCATTGCGTTTCGTCTGTTGGATTTCACGCCCAATGCAATGACGTGCATGGCGGTGTTTGCCCATTTCTGTGAGAATCTCATTGGAGTTGCCACCCAGTGTGAATTTGTTCTGCCACTTCTACACCCCTGCATCGAGGATAGATCCCTTTTGGGAAATATATCATGGATTCCATGGGGGAGGAGAGAAGATTGGGATTACCTCAGAGGGCAACTGCATGGCATGTGGGAGGAGTGGAGAGGGGATTGGTGCTGGATCCAGGACCCGGAAGCCCCTCCGTTCTGCCCGCCGCGAACCAAGTGCGTGGCACACGACAAGGATTGGAGCGACCTGGGAGAAACTGATGAGCGACTTTGCACGACGTTGAACAGGGATGCCCGTCTCAAGGCTGTCAGGCTCACCATCGAGCAGGTTGGTGCTGATTTCCTCTGGTGTCGCATTGCCCCGTTGCAGCAACAGGACCGCTTCGCTTGGGAGTACAAGAACGCCGCAGACTGGATGCGGTTGAGTAGCTCTTCCACAAGGCCGACACCTTCCACTTGTCGGCAAGGAATGTTCCCCTGCACATCAACTCTCTTTTGGACCAAATCCTCAAGTGGATGCCAGATTGCAATGCAAACGGAGTCAAAGCAGACGGGCAACTACCCAGCTTGGAGGATGAGATGAACTGGGCCTCAAGCTTAGTGGAAAGACCCACCAGGAAAGAGACCGACTTCAGCATGGGCACCACACAGGAGGAGCAAGAGTACATCCACAGCAGTATTGAGGAAGCCCGAAGGATTAAGGCTGTTGTGGCAACTGGTGACGACGATGAGGAGAACTCCTTAGGAGAAGAGAGGATTGATGAAGAGATTTCCATGCTTGAGGTGCTAGGGGCAGCGGCTGCCGGGACTGGAGCTGCTAGGGCCGAGGCTGCCGGGGAAGAGGCTGTCAAGGCCGAAGGGGCCACAGTGCCCAAAGAGGAGGAAGGGCTTGAAGCGGGCCCTCAAGCCCAAGAGCAGGAATGTCGGCTCCACAAGAGAGGGAGCAAAGAAACAGTGGTGCCATCTTCATCCCGGGCTGGCCCCAAGGTGAAGAAGATGAGCAGTATGAACATCAAGGAGGATGTGGTGCACCGTCACTTCGCCCGTCTCGCTCTGGCCTCGACTCTGTCCTCCCGGTAGCGGGTGGTGAAAGGCGTTGACCGTACGCCACCGTCGAGCCCGACACCGTCAGCAAGCAGGACTCCTCCACCACTTAAGAGGGCCAGGGAATCACGCCTTCCTCTTGTATATGATCTGGACGCCATACTCGACAATTCAGAGTGAGAACAAGCATTTGCTTTTCTTGATTTCAGTAACTTTTTCCTTTAGTTTATACCGATCTTGCGATGTTGGCCTTGACAGGGGTGAAGAGACTTTCGCCCAACGGGCCAAGCGTGCCAAGACGACGAAGGAGCTTGGTCGGCCTCTGGCGTTGAACCGGTAAAAGGTGATGGGCACGATCATGTGCCTAGCCCCCGGGCAAGCCCGCTGCATGAAGCATGGGCCAGACCGCGTCCGCTGGTGGTCATGTTGAAGTTCTCCTGTCGCCTACCAAGGGGATTGGCGGGAGCCTCCAGAGAGAAGTCCAGCAGCAGGTAGCGACCACTTTAGCTCCTACCACAAGCAACACCCAGGGAGGGGGATCCCCGACAAGGGCTCCCACTGTCAGATCTGTCTGTAATGAGGCCACCCCCATGGATGGAGAAGACGCGGGACGCCCATCAGCAACAGGCGCCGCCGGGGAAGGGGAATTCTCTTCCCGCCAGTCACTGACGGGAAATCCAGTCTTCTTTGAATTTATGTCAAGAATTGTCTGCTTTCTTAATCATTGGTCTTGGTTTCTGATCTTCTCCTCCCTCTTGTTTTTTGATAAGTATATTTCACATATATAATTTTGGTACTCAAATGTAGCATCTGTCGTGATATATTCGTCCATTCTTGCCATGATTGACTGAATATTGCTTGATAATCATTAAAAAGGAACATTTACTAGTCTTTGGTATATCTTGCATAAATGTGCGCAAAGGCACCAATAATCATCAAATTCTGTCTAGGTGGTTATCGAGAAGAGTGAAGAAAAGAAGAGAAGGAAGAAGAGACTTGTGTGAGATGAAAAGAAGTAACCAGGGGGCTAGCTAAAGAAGTGAGAGGACCTTCTTGTGAAGAAAGAAGAAAAGGAGGAGGGCTAATGTGTAAAGTTTGCAGATCAGGGAGGGGACCGAAATCCCTAGATCGCCTCCATTCCCTAGTTAGTTTTGAGTGCTCAAATCCCTAGTACACTAGAAAACTTAATCATTTTCTACTTTTACCTCGATACACCTAGATCATTAAGTGTCGGATGCTGAGTTTGTGCCTAATGTGTTCCCATTCAGAGCAATCACTTACCACTATGGATTAGCATGCTATGTTCTCTGGATCGGTAGCATGTGAACTAGACATGGATGAGTGATGATTCTTGTTTTTGTTCATTTGAAAAATGAAAAAAAGATCTTATAATGAATAATAAGTCGGACTACCTACAGTAGCATGTCATGTTCCCTGGATCGGTGGCATGTGAAATCGGGTTAGCTTTGGCAATAATTAGTAAATAAATATGTAATTGTCGAACCAGGTGTATACCATGTTCTCTGGATCGATGGTATGTTCCTTTGGGAAGACAAACAATTTTTTTAATAATAATTGGTTGAGCCAGGTGTATACCATGTTCTCGGGATCGGTGGTATGCTCCTTCGGTGAGACTAATAAAATAATATGTGTGTTTCTGTCAAATTCAATAAGTGGTTCACAACTTCCTTTTATTCTCGGGATCATGCTATTTTTAGGAAACTTTTGGCACAATCAACATTTGAGCTTGTTAATCTTCTTTTATCATTGTAATAGTTTAAAATGATTGAGTCTGCTAGTAGCCTATTGCTTTGTAGCACTCTTAACCATTGATTTTCACTAGCTAAGTCCAAAGCATGCATTGTTTGGAGATCTACTTCACTTGGCATTCTTTGCTGAGTTCATTGTTCACATTCTTGCTCTTGTCATATGCCTTTGCTTGAGGACAAGCAAAGATTTAAGTGTTGGGGAACTTGATAAGTATATTTCACATATATAATTTTGGTACTCAAATGTAGCATCTATCGTGATATATTCGTCCATTCTTGCCATGATTGAATGAATATTGCTTGATAATCATAAAAAAGGATCATTTACTAGTCTTTGGTCTATCTTGCAGAAATGTGCGCGAAGGCACCAATAATCGTCAAGATTCTGTCTAGGTGGATATCGAGAAGAGTGAAGAAAAGAAGAGAAGGAAGAAGAGACTTGCGTGAGATGAAAAGAAGTAACCAGGGGGCTAGCTAAAGAAGTGAGAGGACCTTCTTGTGAAGAAAGAAGAGAAGGAGGAGGGCTAATGTGTAAAGTTTGCATATCAGGGAGGGGATCAAAATCCCTAGATCGCCTCCATTCCCCATCGGGCCTGGCCACATCTCCATCTCTCTCCCCCTCACCACTCCTTCTCCACCTCCGGCCGCCGCCACGTCCAGATCGGCGTGGTGGTGTGCCTCCGCAGTCCATCCACCCACCAGCGCCATCCATCACGAGCAGGAACACCCAACGCCACCATCACCTCCTGCCGCCAGCGCCACCATCACCTTCTGCCGCCAGCGCCACCATCACCTCCTGCCGCTAGCCCCACCACCACCTCGCGCGCCCTGCAATCCATCTCCATGCTGCTCCTCCACCTTTCTTCTTGTCCTAACCCTACTGCTGCTCTTCTTCTTCTTCCGTAGCCTCTTTGCTGCATGCTCTTCCTTCTCCAAATCCCCAAACTGCTGCTCCTCTTTCTTACACGCCTGCTGCTGTTCTTCTTCTCCTATCTTGCTGCACCACTACTGCTGCTCCTTGTCTCCTGCGTCCCCTGCTGCTCCTAACTTGCTGTTGCTGCTGCTCCTTCCTCCCTTACCTTGCTGCTGCTGCTCCTTCCTCCCTTACTGCTGCTGCACTTCTCTGAATCCGAATCCTTACTGCTTCTCTCTCTGAAATTTCTGTAAAATTTAGAAGTGTATGACATTTAATATTCAGAATTGACGTGTACTTGCAAACTGTTGTTTGCTCTATTTAATTACTTGTATCATATGGTGTATGTGATCTGAGATCTTACTAGTTGAGGCTTTGTTACTTTGGGAGATACTTGATCTATTGTATTTTGGCTCTATCAATTAGTATTCTGCTAGCATATATGTGTGTTCACCCTGTGTACTAGTCCCCTGTACTAGTTAACTTCTAGTACCAGTTAACTTGCATGTGTTTAATTTTCAATCTCTGTGATAACTTCGTCTTTGTGACAAACATGTTTGTAATGTGACCCATTTCCATTCTGCTATATATGTTCATGTCCTATTGTTCCCTTTGTGTTACTGTTTTAGTTTCTCATGCCAATAAAAAATAATACCGAAAAGACAGAGAGTATAATCAGAATCTCCCTTTGCTTCTTTTCGTTTACTTTGGTGACAATCATTGATAGTTTAGGTTTTATTTCTGCATTCATAAGGTGAATTGTGTTACCTAGCTTTATCCGAGCACGATCATTGACTTGCCTAGTCCCTGAGGAGAACATGACACTCGCAGTTTGGGTGTAAAACCCCACTGTACCTACAATTTATCATTTTCGCGTCGTTGCCGGGGACTAGCGTCATGCGACCGTGTTAGGCTATAGACTAGGTTTTGCTTCTGTTTCTAATTAGTGTCATATATTTGTGATATATCTCTTACCCCCAACCACTGTACTGTTCTAGTTATCTTCTTTTTCTTGTTCATTTTGTAGGTTGAATTATCTTATTGGAAATGGCATTCTACTCAGATCATCATGCTTACGTGAGCACCACTACAAACAGCATGGAAAGTATTCAAGAACTGATAAGTAAGATTTTCCATCGATTAGATGATTTAGCTCAGCAGCGAGAAGTAGTTTTTGAGGATAGGCCTAGCTCTTGTGATCCTTATTCTAGAGGCCATCCTTATGTTGCTCCTACCTGCCGTATTTGTGGATTTCAGGGCTATTCGCCCGCTGAATGTCAGCGTGGTTACTCTCACCCTCCATATTGTTTTGGCATGAGCTTTGCTCAAGAGCATAGCTCATACCAAAACAATCACTCACATGGGTGGCCTGAAAACCCGAATATGTCATATAGGAGCAACAACCCTGAGATCTCATAGTTTGGTTCTAGTAATCATATGCAGGGATTTAGGTACAATGAAGAGAGCAATAATTATGCTCCACAACAATTTCATTCAGCTCCTATTCATGTACCTCAACACCCAGAGATGTGTCCAATGGAGTGAAATGGTCCTCCATTTGGTCAACCAACAACTCCAGCACCTGTTGTGTAATCTCATGTGCAAGTGCCCACACAAGATGAGTTCGATGACATAGAAAAGCTCACACTTTTGAGTCTCGAGTTCACCTGGAGCGCCGAGGATGATCCTATTAGGAAGGTTATTCTAGAGGAAATGAAGAAGATCAAGAGTGGAAAAGAGCTTGTGGAAGAAGTAAAGAAGATTGAGAAGAACATCAATGCTGGCAGTACTATTTCTTCACAGCTTGAGCTGTGTATTTGTGGGATACCCCTTGATACATGTGAGGTCCCAACACCTTCACATTCAGCTGAGCAAGATAGCGAGAGTCCAGAGGAAGAGATACTTCAGATCCAAGAAGAAATTCTCGAAGCCAAGGCACAAGATGATCAAGAGCTGCAATTCCCAAGTGATCAAGTTGAAGACTCATCATCTACTACTCCTGAAGAAGTACAAGAAGCTGTTGTAGATGAAGATGAAGAACCTGAGATTCATTGGCCTATTGTCATACATGAGCGTGATGTGTTAGGTTTACCCAATCCTCTTGATGACATGCTCCCTTATGATTTCTTTGCTTCTAACTTGCATTGCATGATGCCATCACTTAAGGTAGATTTGAAAAACTATTTGCTTGGACATGATCATACACACCTTGTTATTGGCATTACTCTCATTTTTGATGATCACAGTTACTTTCCTCATGCTAGTTCTATGCTTAATGAAACATATCATTCCCATGCTAGTCTTAAGTTAATGATAAATATCATCCTCATGCTAGCATTGAGCTTAGTAATTTCTACCATCCTAAACATGTGCTTTATAGCTATGCTTATGTAATTGGGTATTCTATTGATGATTTAGAGGGCATCGACCCAATCACACCAATTAGTGACGAAGCTAATGATGATGATCATGTAACTTCAGATCAAATTACTACCGAACCTCGTAGGTCAACCAGAGTAAGAACCGCACCAGAGTGGTATGGTAATCCTGTTCTGGAGGTCATGTTACTTGACCATGACGAACCTACGAACTATGAGGAAGCGATGATGAGCCCAGATTCCGCGAAATGGTTTGAAGCCATGAAATCTGAGATGGGATCCATCTTTGAGAACAAAGTATGGACTTTGGTTGACTTGCCCGATGATCGGCAAGCCATAGAAAATAAATGGATCTTCAAGAGGAAGACGGACGCTGTTAGTATTGTTACTATCTACAAAGATAGACTTGTCGAAAAAGGTTTTTGACAAAGTTCAAGGTGCTGACTACGATGAGATTTTCTCACTCGTATCGATGCTTAAAGTCTGTCTGAATCATGTTAGCAATTGCCGCATTTTATGAAATCTGGCAAATGGATAACAAAACTACAATCCTTAATGAATTTATTAAAGATGAGTTGTATATGATGCAACCAGAAGGTTTTGTCAATCCTAAAGGTGCTAACACAATGTGCAAGCTCCAGCGATCCATCGATGGACTGGTGCAAGCATCTTAGAGTTGGAATATACACTTTGATGAGTTGATCAAAGCATATAGTTTTATACAGACTTGCGGTGAAGCCTGTATTTACAAGAAAGGGAGTGGGAGCACTACAACATTTTTGATAAGTATATGTAAATGACATATTGTTGATCAGAAATGATGCAGAATTTTCTGGAAATCATAATGGAGTATTTGAAAGGAGTTTTTTTTTAAACAAAGACCTCGGTGAAGCTGCTTACATATTGAGCATCAAGATCTATAGAGATAGATCAAGATGCTTGATAAGATTTTAAATGAGTATGTACCGTGACTAGATTTTGAATTAGTTCAAAATGGAACAGTCAAAGAAAGAGTTCTTGCCTGTGTTGCGAGGTGAAGTTGAGTAAGACTCAAAGCCTGACCACGGCAGAAGATAGAAAGAGAATGGAAGTCATTCCCTATGCCTCAGCCATAGGTTCTATAAAGTATGCCATGCTGTGTACCAGATCTATTGTATACCCTACACTGAGTTTGGCAAGGGAGTACAATAGTGATCTAGGAGTTGATCACTAGCCAACGGTCAAAATTATCCTTAGTGGAATAAGGAAATATTTCTCAGTTATGGAGGTGATAAAGAGTTCATCGTAAAGAGTTACGTCGATGCAAGTCTTGACACCGATCTGGATGACTCTAAGTCTCGATCTAGATACATATTGAAAGTGGGAGCTATTAGCTAGAGTAGCTCCGTGCAGAGCATTGTAGACATAGAAATTTGCAAAATACTTACGGATCTGAATATGATGTAATCCGCTGACTAAAATTATCTCACAAGCAAAACATGATCACACCTTAGTACTCTTTGGGTGTTAATCACATAGCAATGCGAACTAGATTACTGACTCTAGTAAACCCTTTGGGTGTTGGTCACATGTCGATGTGAACTATGAGTGTTAACCACATAAAGATGTGAACTATTGATGTTAAATCACATGGCGATGTGAACTAGATTATTGACTCTAGTGCAAGTGGGAGACTGAAGGAAATATGCCCTAGAGGCAATAATAAAGTTATTATTTATTTCCTTATTTCATGATAAATGTATTATTCATGCTAGAATTGTATTAACCGGAAACTTGATACATGTGTGAATACATAGACAAAACAATGTGTCCCTAATATGCCTCTACTTGACTAGCTTATTCATCAAAGATGGTTATGTTTCCTAGCCATAGACATGTGTTGTCATTTTATGAACGGGAACACGTCATTAGGAGAATGATGTGATGGACAAGACCCATTCATTAGCCTAGCATTGTGATCATTACAGTTTTACTACTACCGCTTTCTTCATGACCTTTACATGTTCCTCGGACTATGAGATTGTGCAACTCCCGAATATCCGGAGGAACACTTTGTGTGCAATCAAACATCACAACGTAAATGGGTGATTATAAAGATGCTCTACAGGTGTTTCCGAAGGTGTTTGTTGGGTTGGCATGAATCAAAATTAGGATTTGTCACTCTGTGTATCGGAGAGGTATCTCTGGACCCTCTCGGTAATGCACATCACTATAAGCCTTGCAAGCAATGTGACTAATGAGTTAGTTGCGGGATGATGCATTACAGAACGAGTAAAGAGACTTGCCGGTAATGAGATTGAACTAGGTATTGAGATACCGACGATCGAATCTCGAGCAAGTAACATACCGATGACAAAGGGAACAACATATGTTGTTATGCAGTTTGACTGATAAAGATCTTCGTAGAATATGTAGGAGCCAATATGAGCATCCAGGTTCCGCTATTGGTTATTGACCTAAGACGTGTCTCGGTCATGTCTACATAGTTCTCAAACCCGTAGGGTCCGCACGCTTAAAGTTCGGTGACGATCCGTATTATGAGTTTATGTGATTTGATGTACCGAAGGTAGTTTGGGGTCCCGGATGAGACCGTGGACATGACGAGGAGTCTCGAAATGGTCGAGACTTAAAGATCGATATATTGGATGACTATATTCGGACACCGGAAAGGTTCCGTGTGATTCGGGTATTTTTGAGGTTACCGGGGAGTTACGGGAATACGAGGAAGAAGTAATGGGCCTCATGGGCCAAGTGGTGGAAGAGAGGAGGTAGGGCGCGCGGCCCCTCTAGACCAAACCGAAATGGACTAGGGGGTCGGCCCCCCTTTCCTCCTTTTCCTCCCTCTCCTTCCTTATCCTTCTCCTCCTTCCTTTCCTCCTCCTAGTAGGAGTAGGACTGGGGACTCCTACTCCTACTAGGAGGAGGACTCCTCCTGGCGCGCCCTACAGGGGCCGGCCAGCCTCCCCCCTTGCTCCTTTATATACAGGGGCAGGGGGCACCCTAGAACACAGAAGTTGATCTGTTGATCTATTCCAGCCGTGTGCAGTGCCCCCCTCCACCATATTACACCTCGATCATATCGTAGCGGTGCTTAAGCGAAGCCCTGCGTCGGTAGCATTATCATCACTATCACCACGCTGTCGTGCTGACGGAACTCTCCTGTGAAGCTCTGCTGGATCGGAGTTCGCGGGACGTCATCGAGCCGAACGTGTGCTGAACTCGGAGGTGCCGTGCGTTCGGTACTTGGATCGGTCGGATCGTGAAGACATACGACTACATCAACCGTGTTGTGCTAACGCTTCCGCTTTCGGTCTACGAGGGTACGTGGACGACACTCTCCCCTCTCATTGCTATGCATCACCATGATCCTATGCGTGCGTAGGAATTTTTTTGAAATTACTATGTGCCCCAACATCTTTCCATGAAGGAAAGATGTGCACAAAGTTCCTGACAACAATATAAGCTTCGTCTTCTAAACTGGGAAGAAATGGAACATGGGTCCTATTTGCTGCAATTGGGGCTCTCTCTGGTTTGGAAAGGGATTTGGCAACCGGATTTGGTGTACTCTTTGCTGGAATGGAGGTTTTGCGTCATAGAGCTGGTGCTATGTCAACTGGCATCAGCATACTGTTTGCTGCAGTTGGGGTCTACTGAGTTGGGGCATCAGAAATGACCAGTGTAGTAGGGCTAGAGTCTGCTAGAGTTGTGGTGTTTTGTGGGTCAGGTGATATTGCAACTACACCTAATGGGCTATTTGATTTATCGTGTCACCGCTTTTCCAAATACTTTGCTCATGCTCCTCCATGATTAGCAATCACCCTCTTCCTTTTGAATGTCGATACACAAGAACATCATTTGAATGGATAAATATGGTGCGATGACGATGTAATATGTAATGAAAATGGATAGGTAGGGCGATTCACATACACGATGTGTAAACTAAGCTAATGGCAAGTGCAACAAAGTAGAAGCAATGCAAAGCATCGGTTGCAAGATATAATGCGACCAATATAACCTTGGAAAGTTAGAGCAAGCACCTTGATGGGTGAATACGATAGGGCATCTGCCTCTGACTCCTCCACTAGGGAGCTACATTGACTTAGGTCTCCCTCTAGCTCAGAATCACTGTTAGGATCATATTCTGAGCATGAATCTATAGGTGGAGAGCGTTTGCAATGCATTGCATCCAAACTTGATTTCAGTCCCTTAATGCCAAGTTTGACAACCATGGCATTGTTTTGCTTTATTCTTTTGATACGCGCAAGCTCATAATCATTAGGATGTTGTTCAGAATCTGAGATTCATGAAAACATAAAAAGTAGTCAGATTATCTATGGAATGCATTGCCGATTCAACTTGAAGAGTGTCTCCCTATAAACCCCTACATATGAAAAGTTCACCCCCAACCGTGCTGACCATACCACATAGAAATACAAACCTCTTATGTCTCTATAACAGGCAGACACACATTTCAAAACTGAAGTACGCACATTAGAATCATATCAAATTCGTATTTGAACAAATAAACTAAGGAATTATGAGTGGCATAATGTTTAGCTTCAAGGGTGGAGTGCTGGTAGTGCGACACAACGCAAGTAGGTAGATTATATTCCATGTAAAAGATTGTAGTCTATGTAAAAGCTGGAAATGACAGTTTCTTTCTATACAATGCAGTGTTCGTTGCCCACACATGATGGAAGAGATCACACAGAGAAATACTATTCACTCATGTCTACGGTTGCAATAATTTGAAACAGGATGGTCCACCCTAAGAGAATATTGAGAAAAGCTGGAAATGACACTTTCTTTTTATACAATGCAGTGTTCGTTGCCCACACATGATGGATGAGATCACACAGAGAAATACTATTCACTCATGTCTACGGTTCCAGTATTTTGAAACAGGGTGGTCCACCCTAAAAGAATATTGACAACAAATATGACAAGGAAAGCATAGATGTGGTGAATCAATCATTTCTTGTGAGCTTACTAGGACAAGTATGCAGAATTGTAACTGCAGTAAGAGACCGTCCAAAATCTGAATCAAGAAGTTTGTGATGTAGGACGGAACCCTACGTGGACGATCTTTCACGTTGGAGTGGATCCTACGGTGAATCACGAAGAACACGCGGAAGAACAAGAGGGAAAACACGGGGAAAACGAGAGAGAATTCACTCAACCAACAAGGAATCGGTCACATAAATGCTAGATCAAAGAACACAAAGGGAGATACATGATTCAAGGTCGACAAAGGACGATGCAAACGGTAGCCGTTCTTCTCCGTGAGGAGGTCTTGATGATGGTCTTCTCCGCAAAGGGAGGTCTTGAATCCAAGGTGGATCTTCTCCGAAGAGGGGCCTCGGTCTCTCGTGGAGTAGATCCGTATGGATAAGCCAAGCTCTATCTAATGAGCTAAATCAACGCTAACCCTAACTAGGAGGAGGTGGAGGAGTATATATAGTGCTAAGCCACGAAGGGGTAAGTGAGGGCGAAGGGGTACACGGGCTCGGCCCAATACACTGGCCTGACAGGCGGTAGTACCGGTCCTTCGGGCGGTAGTACCGCTTGAGGCGCTGCAAGCGGTAGTACCGCTATGATGGGCGGTAGTACCGCCTGGAGCCGCTCGAACTCAAGTTTGTCGGACTTTATGGAAGTGGAGTGGATGTAGAGCGGTAGTGCCGCTTGTGATGATAAGCGGTAGTACCGCTGGGCCGGGCGGTAGTACGCTTGCTCCCAGCCTTCTTCTTCCTTCTCCTCTTCCATGCTTGGCCTTGGTCCTGGATCCTCCATGGTCGCCTCGGTTGTACCTGAGTGTATGCAAGGTCCATGCATGAGGTAGTAGCCATGTCTCACATGTGGAAAGTGACGGTTCGAAGAGGAGTGAGTTCACCTTGTGCCCTATGGCGTATGGTCGAGGTCTCGTCATATGTCCTCTTGGGGCTTGGAGAGTAGTTGGAGTGTACATGGGGATGAACGTGGTATGCTCCGCATCATCTCCCCTCCCTTGGGAAAGATCCGACCTCGGATCGTGATCCTCATCACCATGGAAACGGTTGTCGTAGACGGACTTATAGTTGGACGAAGTTGAAGACATGGCGCAATCCAAGTAGTCCAAGGTATCGCCGGAGTGATAGACATGCAAAAAGAGCAAACACAAGCAACACTCGGAAATACAATGGTTAGCGCACGCAAAGTGTCCATCATGTAAGAATGAGTCCGTGCGGCAATATAGTTCGTGACAAAGCGCATGAAGCTTATCAAAATGATCTAGAATGGTATGCAAAGCATTCATGGGAACAAATGCAATCATTATGCACACAATTGTGTTATGAGTATGGGCAATGCAACCACGGTGCAATATGATGTCATAATGGGATGGTGCATCAAAAGCATGAACATAGCAATGGATGCTCAATATGTGAATGTCATCATGCAATTGATGGTAGGCAATGTGATCATTATGTACGAATATGCCATCAAGAAAGATCACAACAAATTTGCTAAGGAAGTGAACAAGCTCAAATATCATGGATGACATGGGAATACAAGATGCAACAAGGCAATCATAATGTGTGTCAATCCATGCATAAGACGAAATTTGTGGTGAGTATGATATGTCCATCGAGCATGAGTATGAGCACAATCAACAAATATGGAGGTGTTGGTATACAAATGCTCGATGTTGTGGCAAGAGTGGAAAACCGAAGGTGCATCCAATAAGTCCGAAGCGCCTCAATGTAAAGGTCCATAGAGCCAATCTCCAATGTCGATCCTCCGCTCATGAGATGTATCATGCAGACCACAAGAAGGAAACAACAATGAAAGAATGACCCATCCAATATGCGATTTGAGGATGGCTCAAAGGGAAGGAGTTCACCTCAAGAAAGTTCCCAAAGATGTTGGAGTCAGACATCATGTATGTCTTCACATATCCAATATGTCGATAACGGCATCGCCTTGTGAAACCTCCAAAATGAAAGAACATGACAAACACTGAAAACAAATGAGGTTAGCGAAATGCAAAACCTATCATTCGAGTGGTAAGATACCCAACAAGTGTATGCATCATGCTCATCATAAGAAAGTACAAGGGAGCGTTTCATAGTATGGAGGCATATGATGCAAGAACAACTAAATGTAATAGGCGCAATCAAACAAGCATGCATCACAAGTAATATGTCAAAGTCTCCAATATCAATAAGCAGAGTATGGTTGCACTCAATACAAGTGGATATGAAAGAGGCAACTAATGGACACAAGAGACAATGATCAAGATATATCATGTGAGAGACATGAGCATATATGTCATCAACCCAAGAAAGCAAGTGATAGTGGAACATGGATGATGCAACATAGCAAGCAATCATAGCGATCAAGTCAAGCAAGCTAGTAGTGCGAAGATGCAACATACTAGAAGGAATCATGGCAAGCATGTCATGTGTGCAAATAGTGGGCATGAGTAAATCACATGACATAGCACAAACATGAAAGCAAGATATGAGGACAATAGCATGAATGTCTTGGCGAGGAGCCATATGTAAATAGCAATGGATCATCATGACTCTCCCAACACAACAAGCATCAATAGCATGGGGCACATGATAAACATGGCAAAAGCAACAAGGATCTCCACCAAGCATGCAAATACACATAGGAGTAACGAATGGTGAATCATGGGTATATGCAAGCAAGGGTCACAATTGCATGGCAAAGGCATAGAAGCAAGCATAACATGCAAAGTGAACACGATAGAATGGGCATAAGGTAACAAGTGGTAAATAGCCCAAAGCCGTGTGAGAGCCAAGTAGAAGAGATGCGTAGTCCTTGCGCAAAAGGAATGGTGGGAATGAAAGTCCACGTGATCCCAAGTCATCGTTGCTCTCAAGAGCTCGTTTCACAACTCATGGGATTGAGATGTTGACGAGTGTATGTGGGTACCTACACAAAACAAAGACAAAGAGAAAATTGTGTGTGCGTGGTAGATGTACGATCATCCATCATGATGCATACGTGCATGTGTCGGTGAGCACAAAATAGCCAATGCTCAAATAAATGAGATGCGTGATATAAAAACATGTCATCCATCATGATAGGTTTGTTGTTATGTATCGCATAATGGAGACTCAAATTGTGTAATGCATCATGAGAAATATCTAGAGCATTGTTATTCAAGGAATGCATATGGTGCACGCAATTATGGGAATCATGCAAAGGATGGGATGAATCAAAATCTCCAAATATGTATGAGGAAACTATGGGGGTCTCCTCATGAGCATGAGTAGCAACATCACATGGAGAATATTGACAACATCCAAGACAATGCATATTTGGAACAATGTGATCATGGCATGGAATAGTAGATGAATTGCATAAATCATGTAAAGGAAGCATGGCAATATCATCACAAGAGAAGCAAAGGCCAATGACCATCATCTTGTCATCTATACCATAAGTGCAAATGGGATTTATTTTAATGGGGCATGCATAGTTACTATGTTGAGATTGAAGTAAGGCAATATGAGAGATCTCACTCATAGCATATGACAAGTTCAATGGATTGTCAAACATGATGTGACCAATAGAATTTTCACAAGATATCCTATGAAGCATAGCATCACAACTAGGCAACTCAACATGCTCATCATCATATTCATCATAAATAGGTAAGTCAAGGCATGAAGAAGTTTCACTAGCATGAAGCATGGTAATAGGTGGGTCGACATCACGGTAGCAATTGATGGTAAGAGAGTCCACTAGTGGGACAAGAGAAGCACCATCACCTATGTTACCTTTGGAAGGTCGCTCATGTGTTGTAGGTGAGGTGTTGAAGATCGTCTCGTTGTCATCTTCATCTTGATGGAACCATGTGGGGGGTGCATCATCGTCCACCATGGCCATCGCTGCTCCAATGTAGGGATGGACTCGTCGAGGATAGGCATGTCGTCATGTAGGAGACCTAGCACCAAAGAAGAAAACACACTAGGAGTAGAGGTTAAGTCGTTAGAAATCATAGTGGCCTCATGTGCCGTGTCAACTACCTCACTCACTAAGTGTTGTGACTCACTCACTCCCTCAAGGATTCTCTCCCTCGTATGGTGGGTGGAGTCACTCAAATGGCGCTCAACCTCACATAGGATGTGTGGCATGCTCTCATGTGTGGGGCTAGTGGTGGTCACACTCATCCTCTCATAGGAAATGCTCTCAATGTCACGTATGGTGGAGTCACTCATGTCACTCATGGGGTGGTGGCTCTCCTCACATTGCAATTGGGGCATCTCGACATATGTGGGTGTCTGAGAGATGTAGGTGCAATGTCTCCATGCGCTGGTCGCGTAGCTTGACTCGGAGTATGAGTCCAATGTGGGCGCTGCCTTCATGTTGTTGAAGAGGTTCGCGCTGTCGCCGTGGTCAAGGGGATGGCCCTTGCTCGACCGCCTTGTCACCGCCTTGGTGTTGGAGGCCCATATGATGTGGCACCTCATAGCTCGCCTCCATGACCAAAGGGAGTTTCTCATGCTCGGCCATCTTCCTTGAGGGGCTTCCAAGATGGAAGGGTCGCCGCTTGTAGGTGGTCGCCTTGGACTTGATGAAGTCGATGTAGGCGTACACGTGGGAAGTAGGCGAAGATGCCGTACGTCCAAAGGCGAAGATGCCTTGAGAACACTTGGCGAAGATGCCGAAGTGGTTGATGTAGCCGTAGCGCCGTCTTGGTGGTGCTCGTCTCGCGGTCTTCTCTTGTGCGTATGAAGCTTCAACTTGGCATGAAGTAGGGCTTGTTGGGACTCGTGCATTTGCGCTTGTGGAGCATCTTCATGATGATGATGTCGTTGTCGTGCTTGAGCTCGTAGTAGATGTCGTTCGTCGTCGTCGTGCACATGATGCTTGGAGGTGACTTGCCCTTCATGACGATGTTGATCACGAATGTGATGGTGGTCGCCATGTAGATGTGGACGAGGACGATTTGCGCTTGCATCGCTTGGGCGCTCCGAAGACTTGTGGCTTGAACGTCACCGCCTTTGAAGATGACGAAGGGAAGAAGACTTGATCAAGGCCGAATCTCCTCCATCCTTGCATCTTGCTCCTCTTTATGTGCGGCAAGCTTCTTATCAAGTAGTCCCTTCTCCTTGCTTCGGAGTGATGAATGTCGATGGAGATGTTCTCGGCGCGCCTCGCAATCTTGATTGTGTGCTTTGCACTTGTCGTTGTAGATCAAGAGAGACGCTTTGGTGATGTAGTTGTTCAGCCGTCGTTGTTGTCGAAGACCGGAGATGAAATGCCTTGCCTATCCATCACAAGACTCGAGCAAATATGAGTGGCAGAAAGAGAAGAACTTATACCAATGTACCTTGACCGATGTTGAAAATGAATCAAGTTCACTCAAATGCGGACAATGAAATAGCACTATTGGTACCAATCCTTGTCGGTTCTCACACCTACACAAGTAAAGCTTATGGAGGAGCTCGTGAGGATAGTGGCACAAAATTTAATGCAAAATGTTAGCAAGAGTCAAAATGTTGAAAGAGATTCACAAATTCGCAAGTGAAACAAATGGACTAATAGAAAAGAATGGCACACGGAAACACACACACGGATAGATAAATGGGGTCGTGCAACCAAGGAATGAGCACAAAATGTGGAATCCACAGAAAACACTCGTGTTGCACAACTCAAGAGAGACGCTAGCACGATTGCTCAATAGGCGGATACGACACTTGTGCACAACCTATAAGATGCAAAATGGATAAACTTCTATCCCAAGTATGCTATGTATGTATGGTTCCCGGTGTTTCTCTCAAGATGATCCAAGATGATCGGATATGACAATCTTATATGCAATGTGGTATGATGCTATGGCACTTGCTTACAAGCTTCTTTGCTCTCTTTCTTTTGCATAAAAGCTTTATTTCTTCTTCTTTTTTTTATGGCCACTTTGCACAATGCACAAACCAAGATAGCAATTGTGTGTATGCGGGAACAAACTTGTGACACAAGATGATATGATGATACCAAGATGATATGGTATGTATGCAATGGATGGTGTAGATCACTAATGTGCACAAGTAACGCTGCGGCAATACTCAAATGGCTAGTCTCGATAGGCAAGTAACGCAAAAGTAAGGCTAGGGGTTAACAATGCAATGGCAAGGGAATATACAAAGGAGGGATACCACGATACAAATATGATATGGAGGTTACCGTCCTGGCGATGATGAGTGGCGGTGTTCTTGATGTAGATACCAAGATGATGGAGACTCGTCCCTAAGCAGTCAAACACCTTAGGAAACGGAAAAACCGCGAACTCAAAATCTCAAACGCCAAATGTCAAAATGGTGGTAGCGGAATGCGGTGGTGGTTTGCACTTGGCAATGCCAAGTGGAATGATGGGCTATACACGTGTCGGAGTTGAAGTTGCCGCCCTAAGCAGCCAAACACCTTAGGAAACACAAGCCACAACTCAAAAAGCTCAATCAACTATTGGGTTGTTGGGTTGTCGGAAGTGTATGGTGGGCAAGGTTATGTGGAAGTAGTGGTGGTGGTTGATGAAGAAGCAATCGTCCCTAAGTAGCTGAAACACCTTAGGAGACTCGAATCACAACTGAAACAACCTCAAATGCAAAGGGGAACAAAATTGGTTAGGTTGCGGAAGTCGGTGGTGGTTATGCGGATGATATGGTGGAAGCCCTAGGCAAAGATGCCAAAGTTCACAAAATTTGATGGAGTCAAATGGTGATGGTAGTATTTTTATTGGAAGGGGGATGTCAATAGCTTCAAAACGAGCTAAAGAACGTCAAAATCGGACTCCGGATGAATTAGTTATGGCCGAAACGGTGAAAGTCGGAAGGCTGAAACTGGCTAGGGCGGTAGTACCGCTTGGGAGGGAGGTAGTACCGCTCGTAAGCGGTAGTACCGCTTGGAATGGGCGGTAGTACCGCTCGTGTCGGGTTTTTTCGCAAAATCTAGCTCGGGAGGGGTAGTGCCGCTTGAAGGGCGGTAGTACCGCTTGAGGTGCTAAGCGGTAGTACCGCTTGGAAGGGCGGTAGTACCGCTCGTGTCGGGATTTTCGCAAAACCGGATAGGGCGCGATTTTGGGGCGGAAATGGATGATTTGGGGTCAAAATTGGAGAGATTTCGTGGATGGAAAGTGGGAAACTTGGGGAATGCTAGATCCACTTGAAACCAAGCAAATCCACGGATCAAAATCAACAAAACATCATCAAAACTAACAAATCACAAAAAATTTGGGGCTATTTTGGTGGGGATTTTCGGATTTAGGACGAAATCAACAAAATCAAGCTAGAAAAAGAGGGGTAGGGGCTCCAAAAACGTGATCAACCTAAGCTCTGATCCATAGATGATGTAGGACGGAACCCTACGTGGACGATCTTTCACGTTGGAGTGGATCCTACGGTGAATCACGAAGAACACGCGGAAGAACAAGAGGGAAAACACGGGGAAAACGAGAGAGAATTCACTCAACCAACAAGGAATCGGTCACATAAATGCTAGATCAAAGAACACAAAGGGAGATACATGATTCAAGGTCGACAAAGGACGATACAAACGGTAGCCGTTCTTCTCCGTGAGGAGGTCTTGATGATGGTCTTCTGCGCAAAGGGAGGTCTTGAATCCAAGGTGGATCTTCTCCGAAGAGGGGCCTCGGTCTCTCTCGTGGAGTAGATCCGGTATGGATGAAAGCTCTATCTAATGAGCTAAATCAACGCTAACCCTAACTAGGAGGAGGTGGAGGAGTATATATAGTGCTAAGCCACGAAGGGGTAAGTGAGGGCGAAGGGGTACACTGCTCGCCCAATACACTGTGGTATGACAGGCGGTAGTACCGGTCCTTCGGGCGGTAGTACCGCTTGAGGCGCGCAAGCGTAGTACCGCTATGATGGGCGGTAGTACCGCTCTGGAGCCGCTCGAACTCAAGTTTGTCGGACTTTGGAAGTGGAGTGGATGTAGAGCGGTAGTGCCGCCAGATGATAAGCGGTAGTACCGCTGGGCTGGGCGGTAGTACCGCTTGCTCCCAGCTTCTTCTTCCTTCTCCTCTTCCATGCTTGGCCTTGGTCCTTGGATCCTCCATGGTCGTCTCGGTTGTACCTGAGTGTATGCAAGGTCCATGCATGAGGTAGTAGCCATGTCTCACATGTGGAAAGTGACGGTTCGAAGAGGAGTGAGTTCACCTTGTGCCCTATGGCGTATGGTCGAGGTCTCGTCATATGTCCTCTTGGGGCTTGGAGAGTAGTTGGAGTGTACATGGGGATGAACGTGGTATGCTCCGCATCAGTTTGTCTAGCACTTATTGTTTGCAACTAATCGACGTGAATAATTGGATATCATGTCGAATGAGTAAGAAAGACAAGTAAAATTGTCAACAAACCTAACCTGCAGTAGTAATCTAGGTTAATGTCACTACGACCAACAATCCAAAATGACTAGTGTCTGTTCCTAAGGCCGGAATTTTGATACCCTGTGAACTTTACAGGTACTAAAGATTACTGAAATACATCTGAACCATTAAGTGTAGGTAGCACTCAGCACACAACAAACCCTAATGACAGTCCTGCCTAATGAGTAATGAATCAATTATAAAATGGGTGATGAGGAGTGGCTGCTGAGTATTGAGGACGTATCTCAGGATAAATCGGGTTGGCTTAGTGGGTGTTGCACGCCTGAGCCCTGAACGGACTAGGAAGGTAGGCACGGCGGCGCGCCCGGGCAGCGGTGACGCTGTTGGGCGAGGGGCTCCTGACCTCCTGTTAGTCCGGCGTCTCCTCCTAGAGTCTGCCGTCCGGGGACGGCAAGTCACCAGCAGGCAAAGGCGGCTTGAAGTAGTAGAGATCGGAAGCAGAAAGTAACAGTAGGGGAATTGGGGCTGGGTTGACCTAAAATCCTGTGGTGGGCCGCGCCCATCGTGGGCACCTCAGAGAGACACACACCGAGCGGCGAACATGCATTTTCGAAACTAAATTAGGAACATTTAGCTGACCAATTAAATGACTCTATTTTAATAATATCAGATTCGTATTTGAACAACTAAGCTTGTTTAGCTTGATGGGTGGAGCAGTGTTATTATGACACGAAGCACGTATGCTGATTGTATAGTGATCACAAAAGGGGAAACCCTAGCATTTTTTTGAACAAAAGAGTATTTCCCCTCCGATTTCTATTAAAGAAACCACCACAGAACCAACATGATCAATTAAACCCTAAGCATGATCAATTAAACCTTATTACACTGTGCCATGGCAGATTTTAAGCTGCAAACCAGAGAAATGCTATTTAGCATCCATTGTTTGCTTCGAACTAAGAACTAAATTCTAAGAGCTGAAAAAAAGTACAGTAACCAATTTACGATCTATTTTCTGGTTGAGATCAAAAAGTTGAGGAGCTATGAAGTACAACCTCTCTTGCGGCATCGTGTAGGCATCGGGGGTGCGATGGCTGTCGGTGGCGTTGAAGCAGATATGCGATGGTAGACGGGTGCATCAGGGGATAAGTCCCATTGCGGTGGAAGAGAAGTTCGTGTGAGCGGCCCCGACAAAGAGGACGACGGCTCCAATGAAGCGAGAGGACGTAATGCAAGGCTCTTGGTCCATCGCCGTGGATGAGAAACGTCCATCTCTAGCAGTGGACGACGCGTTCTTGGTAGGCGCTCCAGCATGGTGGAGGACAGTGGCGATGAATGAGGTGGAAGACGGTGGTGATGGATGGGGTGGTGGACGGAGGAGGCTAGTGTGGGGATGGTGTTCTAGCCCGAACGGTGTACGAATGGGAAAATGGTGGGAGTGGTACGGGGAACCATGTTTTGGGGACGCGCCTGTCTGAAATATTGGAAAGTTACGAACTTAGCCCCAGTTTAAAATTTGGATGTCTCGTTGGTTGGGGATAGGACGGTAATCTTGCATCTTGCCAATATTTGCCCAGAGCAATTTCGGGCGAGGAGAGGGTGTTTTGGCGCACGTGGTGTATGAACGGGGCTGACAGGTAGTGCAGTTGTGTCACGTCTAAGTGAACTTACAAACCTGCCCCTATTGAAAATATTTGCCTACATCGATTTCGGCTGAGTCGAGTTTGTTTTGCCGCCCACCGTGTATGAATGGGGAAATGGAGGGAGAAATAGAGGCCTTTTGGATGAGCTTGAATCGAATGTATTTTGCCACCCATGTTTGGCACCCACCGTGTCAGAATGGGCTCAGAGGCGGTCGTGTCACGTCTAATTGAAGCTACTAACCTACCCCTATTGAGAGTAGTGGAAATTGGGCCGATGGATTGTCTGTGTAAGGGGTAGACAGTAATTTCCATCTCCCAAACACTTGGCTTCGGGCAGCCGACATGGGAGTGGACATTTTGCCGCTTCTTTTGAATTTTGGGACAATAAGCATCCACGTTTATCCTAGTAACTAAATTCAAATCCATTTTATATTCCTATACGAATCTTTATAAATCATTATATGTGTTTTTATATATCTTCAAAAGCACGACAAAGATGTATTCCACTGTCATATATGAATATGATTTACAAATGCCGATACTCGAATTCAGAAACTAGAATCCAATTTGAGGTGAATTCGAATATTTGGAACACTTTATGTCCAACTCATTTAGATATGTACACGTAGCACCCTATTTAGATATGTACACATGCGATGTATCAAGATTCAAATACGAGTCAATCAACCAAGAATGTACAAAACTGACAGACATATAAACACTTATAGATATGGATCGATAATATCAACTAACATACATAAGCCAGGCCGCTGTATTTATTTTGGCTAGAAGAGCATCCTTTTTTGGTGAAGCTAGTACAACAACTTGGCCCTTTCCGATGTGTGCCACTTATGGTCCATCCATACTACTATTATTGTTGAATGCACATTCAGACCGATTGGCATATTTGTAGGTCTGGCACGACAATCAAAATGAAATGTCTCCGAGTCTTATCAATTAATACAGACTTGTGCTCAAATAAAATTACAAACCAAAAAACAAAAAAAATTATTACATGATCTCTAAAACAAATTGTTTGATCGATTACATGAACAAACAACACAAAGGTTATTCAACTATGGAAATAACATTTCACCTATGATTTACCAAGTGGGAATTTAATTTCCTTTTTTCCTTCAGGACCTTAACAATGCGGTCAGTCTCAGCTTGCTTTGTTTTGAAATCCACCAAATATTTAATGGTTGTCTTGAGTACTGCTTGTGATTGTGCTTTTTGCTTCCTCAACATGTCAAATCCATCTCTAAGTGCAGAAGCAGAATCTCTTTCTACCACTAGTTTAGCCTCTAGAGAATCAACAGTTCGCAATTCATGATGCACGATTGGGCCGGTGCCACTATTTTGGGATGATACAACGTCCATGGGGACCTCGCTGTTTGATCTTGGGCTAACCTGTTTTGCCATTAAAGTTCCGATTGGATTACGAAAAGATGAAGTTAGCAAAACATCTCATGAAACAAACTAGTTAAACTAACAAGGAATTTAAGAGAATCAATTGGATGCTGAAAAGTAGTTGTTAACATCATTGTAACTGGTTGTTGCAGCAACAAAGCAGTTAAACAAACAAGTTATGCAAAAGGTACCTGTTGTGGCATTAAACTTTCTCTTGGATCCTGAAAAGTTGAGTAGCCAGTAATGTGATTAGAGCAACCGGTTGCAGCAGCAAAGCAGTTAAACAAACAAGTTTTGCAAAAGGAACCTGTTGTTGCATTGGAGTTTCTCTTGGATCCTGAAAAGCCGAGTAGTCAGTAACTTGATTAGAGCAACAAGTTGCAGTAGTAAACCTGTTAAACAAATATATTTTTGAAACTGTGCAATTGGATTTCCAATTGGATCCTGAAAACTTGAAGTTGGTAAGATGATTACTACAACAAGTTACAGCAGCAAACCAGGTAAACAAGGATGTTTCTGAAAACATACCTGTTGTGCCAACGGTGTTTTAGTTTGATCTTGCAAATTTGAATGTTAGCAATCAATAAACAAAGTTTTGCAAGAGCCATAAGAAACTAACATCAAACTAGTAAAACTAACCAGTTTTGGCAACGTATTTAATTACACATGAACTAGTAAAACTAACAAGTTCTTGGCAACGTATTAAAGTAACAAGTCGGTACCGTTTACCGGCAACACAGACATCTGTAAATTTCTTTGGTGTAAGTAAAATGATTCCAACACATATATAAGTTAAAAAGACGGTGTCCCTCATATAAACCTAACAGTTATCTATCTATGAACATGCAAACATTACCAGTGCAACAAGTGATAACAGCAAACCATTTAAACAAACAGGGTATCAGAATGTAAATTACACGTGAATATTGCTGCACCCTAGAAGTACATATGACCAGCTATCTACGTGCTTAAGTAGCTACTTAAGTTCAAGCAAACATGTAATTCTTAACAGTAAGTATCAAACACATAGATAGGCGCAGTCTATAATAGGATTAACAGGCTATGGCATTATATAATCAGTAGAAAACTAAATTAAGCCAAGCAACGCAATTGAACAATTTTGCAATAAATGGCTAACTAAAATTCCAAGAAGCAGGTAACTGAACTTACGCTAGCTCTTTGTACAGGCACACTGCAACTTGTTTTTTGCTTACAAGGTTCTACGAAGGAGTCCATGGCATCAATTGCTTGGATACGCAGTCCCAATACTTCTTTCTTCCCACACTGAATTGCTAAGTCGAATGGTTAATATGGTAAGATGGTGCGTCCTTGATATGTTACATGAGGACGTGTAGTCAGACTAGTTGTAGCCACACACATCTCACTGGCTTTTACTGTATATTTCATGCGATTACATTTGGCATATCGAGATCTAAGAAATCTACAGTATGATGAAAAGACTTGCATCCTTCACATTATTGGCGAACTCAGTTCATAGAAACAAGCGTTTCAACCATTCTGTGGTAAATCAAAAGCGCCACTGGAATATTTTTTACTACCCCAATCATAGACGCAAAAAGGGGCGACGCCACCATAGGGGCTGGTATGGGCGGCCGCCTCCGGTGGCTGGAAAGTGTGCACCTAGTTTGAGTCGTCGTGTTGGCCCAAGCTAGTTTTGTTCGCCCCAATGCACGAGAAGGCAATGTAAAAAATGAAGAAAAATGTTTCAATTTGAATAACGTAAGTGCAAGGCAGGCCCTATAGCAGGCTCACGGCCCAAACGAGCGCCTCCCATATCGATCGGCAGCAGGAAAAAAAATCCCAATTTGTTTGCTCCAGCCTCCGGTCTGGTTCGCTCGTAACCTAGCCGCCACTGGACAGACCGACATAGCAATTCCTCGCGCCCTCGTTGGAGGGCGGTCACCGGGCTTCAACCGAATGGAAGGACAAGAAGATGAAGATCCAACCCTGGGTGTAGCCTGCTTAGGCGGCAGCGGCGGCAACACGGGCATGGCATCGAGCTTGCGCAAACGGACAATCGCAGCTTGCAAGGGTAGCATGCGCAACGAGCAGGTACATCACATGCCTGATTATATCTAATTCAACTGTTCAACTTCTGGCCAATAGTTAAACCTGGCGGTGTTGTAAAACTGCTTGTATGTAGGGAATCTATGAGAAAATGAAACCAATTTATGCTTACTTTATAACTCCCCCAATCAATACTGAACTGACTGAATCTGATGTATCTAATCAATTTTCCGGTGCAAACATACAAGCTCATGTTGTTCTTGAGTCTGAAGTGTCGAATGAATAAACTGCTAATGAAGGATTTGATGCAAACATTTTACATGCTCCAGGTGATGAACATATAGTGTCTAATGAGGGATCTAACCCAAGCATTTTGCAAGCTCCGATTGAAGGATTTAGTGTCTAATAATGATCTGCTATGTTGAGAGAGACATAGAGATTTGTAGGCATTGATGAAAAGCAAATTATTGTACATTTTCATGGCTTGAGGAAACGTCGAGGCCATCTACCAGAAAGTCCCCGTATCATGACAACGTAGAATAAATACTTTTCTAATCTGTTGTTTGAAATTATTGGCATACTTGGGCAGGATAGATATATTGATATGTAGTTTGCGCACTGGTTATAGGTGCAATTACACTTTGATATTTTCAGCCAGAGAATGAATAATTCAAGCAGGTACAAACCATGTTAGTAGTCCTTGTACACCATGCTGCATTTTGTGTTTTTGGTGCTTACATCCTTTAGTGTTTATAATCCGAACTACTTTGGATCATTAGCTGGTTTTCCAAGTGCATGTAGCTTCACATTTCTCAAGTTATGTTGATTTCCGGAGTGCAAGTGCCTTCGTACTTTTTAAGTTAAATGTTCGCCCCTGGTAACTTGAATTCGTGGATCCGCCACTTCACACAAATCATACACGCAGGCCAGTACAAATTAAATGAAATGCAGGGACATACACTAGCTCGTTGTACAGGCTCACTGCAGCTCTGCTTGCGTTTGGGATGTTCCATGTACAAGTCCATGTTACCACTTGCTTGGTTGTGTAGGCCTTGTGCTCCTTGCATCCCGCTCTGCTTTTTTGACACGACGAATGGTTGATCAAATAAGAGGAATTGACCTTGCTATTGTAGCGGAGGACAGATACTTACAAGGTTATACGGGTGTGCAGGATGTGTACCAGATCCCGTAGCACCATCATGCTTCGCAAAAAATGGTTTTGCTTGTTTTAGATGATATCTCCAGAAGAAATAAGAGTTAAAGTCAGAGTTGCATAGGCGTGTAAGCTAAGAGAGCAGTGAAATGATATCCAAACATCGTCGGAACAGTGCACAAGGGAGTGATGTGTGGATACCTAGTTCGGGCCGGCATTTGGGCATGCTCGCCTAGTAGAGTGCGTTCACTTCAGAGCCGTTGAGGGTGATGCGGTGGCGTTGGCTGGCCGCGCACGGATGTAGATCTTGAGTGGCAGCGGAGCGCTACCTTGCGGTGGACGAGACCGTTGGTGAAGCTCCAACGGCCTCGGGGCGGAGGTGTGATGATGTGCTCGGTGAAGTAGCCCCGGTGAGTTGGGAGACGGCGTCGGTGAAGCACACCTGATGCGGTGGAAGTCAGTGTCTGTGAGGCACGTCGGTTGCGGTGGCCGACGTTGTCGATGGACCACCCGATGCGGTGGACGAGGGCGTAGATGAGGTAGCTCCGGTGCGGGGGTGAAGCACGACCGTCGTCTTCATCATCTTCGTCCGGCACAGAGGTGGGGAAAGAGATGAGACGATGGGCAATTCGAACTTTGCTTGGGTTGGTGGCGAGTTAGGGATTTGAGCAATCTGGGCGCGGAAGGGGACGGTGGAGAAGGGAGATTTTGCTTGGGGCCGCTAGATATTTCAATCCGAAACGTGGAAGCGCGAACTTATTTTTTCGTCATTCTTTTTTTGGGGGAGGGAGGGAGGGGGTGGGTGGCTAGGTGCTAAGCGTATGTACGACACGCGCGACCACCACGACACGACCCTGGTCTGCCTGGTGTACATTTGAGAATGCAAACGAATCTTCTTTCATTTGGAAACGAATCTGTATGTATTACCATGCCTGTATTTTCCTTGCAAATAATTAGTCATTTGAAATGAGATACTATAATTGAATTAATGAGGAGTTATTTTAAAAAAATCGAAATGGTATCCACGCTAACGTGGTTTAGAGTTTGTGTCACATAATTAGTTATTTGAATTAGAGTGTGTGTCACATAGCGATCTCCAATTCTAACGTGGATTTCGCATTTCGAGGTATTCACGCTACTTTTTAATACAAATTCATATGTATATGTTGAACACCATGGTAGTGAGAAAACTTTGGGTGGATTCAAACATATGACCTATTAAATAGCATAACAATCGAGTCAATGTCAACTTTTCCAAACCTAGTATGGCACGAATTCAAAATAATTACCCATATGCATGGTCCTCAGTTCAAATCTTACAATGGACACCGAATTGAAACATCAATATTAAGTCTTGTACTATCTATATTCAAATGTTGTTTTTAGCCCCCCCCCGCACACATGCTACATACTCCCTGTATCGGTCAATCTTCCTCTCCTAACCACCTTAGGAAGCTATCGGTTTCTGACACACATTCATTCTTTATCTCCATGTTTCGATCTCTAACTCTCTCAACTACACAACCCCCTTTTTACACTCTGTTACCAAATGTATTTACCTCACACACGCGCCATTGCACCCCATGCCATGCTCTCTCTCTCTCCCTCCCACCCTCTCTCGCTAGATACATGCATTGCCTATCTAGCCCCCCAACCTCTCGTGCGCACGCACACACATTGTCTATCTAGGTCACTCCCTCGAGACCGTCTCACTCGTTCTTCCGCACGGCGGGCCACACTCGCTCAACCTCGCTCTCTTTATCTGAGTCTCGATTAACCTCGTTTTCTTTCACACACAAATGATATATCTACCTGTTCGGGCCTCGATCGACACACTCGATACTCTCTCACGCAGATTGTCTATCTAGGTCAGTCCATCCAAGCCGCCCCCGCTCTTTCGACCTCATGGCGGGCCACGCTCGCTCAATCTCTCTCTCTCTCTCTCTCTCTCTGTATGTCTCGGTTGACCTCGCTCTTTCTCGGAAACAAATGATATATCTCCATGTTTGATCCCAATTCGACATATTCATATTGTATTCTCTCTCATGCACATTGTCTATCTAGGTCACTCTCTCCAACCTGTCTCACTCTTTCGATCGCATGACGACCCACACTCTCTCAATCTCTCTCCCTTTATATATGAAATTGATTGACCTTGCTTCCTCCCACGCACAAAATATATCTACATGTCTGTGACTGGATCATCTCTCAAGCTCTATCTTACAGGCCTCACCCTTCCCAAAAGCTCAATCGGACAATATCTCTCCAGAGCAAATATATCTTTTCAATGAATGTCGGACCACACTCACTTTGTCTCTCTATCTATATGTCTCTCGATTGACCTCGCTTTCTCATGTCGTATCTTCCACACAGAAGCTACCTTTCCATCCCTCGCAAAGCCGGAGCTATTTACATTGCAAGGGGGACTCCAACGTTGGATTAATTTTTGTAGGCATTTATTCAGGTGGGTTTAGATTATATTTTCGTAGCATTCTGCCCACAACTACTACAAACACCGTTGCAACCCCTGCACCTCCCCCAATTGGTTTCCCTCTAGCTCGGTCATCGCTCTCACACACGTCCTTTCTCGCCTTCAACGTCGCACCATGGTATTATTGCAAAAAACTCTGTTGTTCTCTTTAATTATTACAAATAAGCTACAAAACTACACACCAATAGTCCACCTGGAATGGAACAAATGTCGACCCATAAATTAAAGTGCTACAAACTACACACCAAGGGGCCCACCTGTCATGAAACAAATTTGGACCCATATACAAATTAAAAAATAAAGGACGAGGATCGAACATGCGACCAGGGCCTTCAAGCCGCACATCAATAGGCAACATACATAGAATAACAATGTTTGTTGTACCCCCCTTTGTTCATATAATGTTTTTATATTACCACAGCCTATTTAATGGATAGCATGTAATATTATTTTTAGTACATTAGCGGGTCCGGCTCGTTAGCACGTACTATTCACCTTCACTTACTGGTGGGTTCCATGTGTGATCTCTGTCTCCTCCCCTTCCGCGTTTAGACGCACAGGCAAACACGAAGTACTCACGGGCGATGTTACCGTTGACCATATCTTGATGCGTTCACAAGTTACGGCACCAGTTTCACGTACTAGTAGTACTAGTGGATGTGTACGTGCAATGCACGTTAATTTGGAAGTATATTAAGTGCATGCGGATATTAAGTAGGATATTATTTGCGTGTTATTTTGTGATTAGCACTATTTTTGGCATGAAATTAACTGCGCGCTAAAAGTGTTGAGCGTCGACATTGAAGCAGTCTAGGTCGTTGGATGAGAAGGAATACATCTGGCTTGATGACATTTTATATTTAATTTGATACGGCTCTAGCAAAACATTCAATCGATCAAACCATAGATTTCACTCAGTCTGACTTCGAATTTACATTCATACGACGATCGATCTAAAATAAACAGAAATGATTAACATATGGATTTTAAGCATGGCAATCCTAACATTTTTCATGGCAAATTTAGATTACATGGCGAGGGCGTCTTGCGGTGGGAAGCGGTGCCTCGTCCGTGCTCTATGTGTCGTCGGGCCACTAACCGACTGTGACGGCAACGGCGACCGAGGCGTATTGTGGGTGAGGTGGATCCCCCTAACTCATATCGGTTCTTTGCCGCTTATTTCATCCGCGGGTTGTGTCCTCTTTTTTCTGAGTTCGTTGAGCCGATAATAAATTTCTACGGGTTCCACCTCCTCGATTTTACGCCAAATGCAATGGCGACCATGGCCATCTTCGCACATTTGTGCGAGAATTTTGTCGGGGTGAAGCCCAATGTGGATCTATTCTGTCATTACTTCGTCCCACGGGTGGAGAGCAAGGTGATTCACTCTGGAATGATCAGCTAGGTACCCCGGTCGAAGAAGAATTACCTCCCGGGGCATTTACGCGAGAGGTGGGAGGAATGGAGAGGGGATTGGTGCTGGATTCAGGATAAGGAAGCCCCCGAATTTTGTGAAGCGCGGGTAGAGTGCGTCGAGCGCGGCAAGGATTGGAGTGCCAATGGGCTTTCTGTGGACAGGTTGCACCCGACAATCAATAGGATCATCCGCCTGGTGGCCGCCGGGCTAACCGTCGAGCATGTGGGGGCAGACTTCCTTCTCCGCCGCATCTCACCGCTGTAGGACAGGGACAGGCCTGCATGGCAATACGGCGGTGCTGCTGATAGTATGAGGCTATTGCTGGGGCTGGCCAACCATTTGTCAATTTATGGCCATGGTTGGTTGTGCGACCAACTATTTGGTCATTTCGAGATGTTCAAGCTTCCTGCAACCATCGTCCCCATGAATGTCAATTCTGCCTGGGACCAGATACTGAAGTGGATGCCAGACTGCAACACTGAGGGAGTGTCGAGCACATGGCAGCTCCCTTCCCTTCATGAGGAGCTCCAATGGCCGAGTAGTTTGGTGGAAAAGGCCACCAGGGCTGAAGGCAAAATGTATTAATGCACCTCTGTTGCGGAGGTAGCGTATATTTTAGAGAGCCACAGAGGACAAAGCCGCCCGCCGTGTAGAAATGGAGAAGGCCGCAAAGGCCGGGAATGGCAAAGGAAAGGCTGGGGACAGGAGCTCTTCCCAGGGTGGCAGTGAGGCACAAGCCACAGAAGATACCGGCAGGGAAGAGCTTGCCGGGGATAACTTTGACGGGCTAGATGCCCTGGCCAAGGTGGCTACGGAGCTCTAGGAGGGAGAGGAGGAGGAGAGGGAGGAGGGCACAACAACGACCCCCGTAGAGGAGGAATTGCTAGTGGCAGGGCCGCAAGCCCCCACACCGGATCAGACCAGCGTACCCACAGGTGCATCGCCGCTCGAGGAGCGGCGGCCTCCAAACTGGCTCCGCACACCAAGAAGGTGAAGAAGACCTCCACCAAGACCTCCAAGTCAGAGGGGGCGTGTCGCCAATCCCCTCGTCTTGCTCAGTACAGGGCATCTTCTTCCAAACGGCAGGTGTCTTCGTAGGAGGAGTCTAGCTCTCGTTCTGGCTTGAGTTCTTCACAGAGCTCGCCTTCCTCGGAGCTCCTGGTATCATGACGGGCACCGAAGCTTCCAAGAAGTTCCACCCTCTCATCTCTGAAGAGAGGACGGAAGTCCCCTCCTCCCATGGAGTTCAATTGAACTCCATGCTTATGGCGGAAGAGTAAGGGAGATTTCTCTTTATGGTGGGTATCTTCCTAAGTAGATTTAAATGCTTTTGTCGACTGATCTCTTGTCCTTGTTGTTGCTTGCAGGGAAGTGGAGGAGGAGGAGACCCTTGTCCAACACTCCCGGAAAAGGCTCCGGCGCCTCGGGTCACTGAAGGGTGCGGAGGGCTCGGCTTCGGAGGGGAGGGATGCAGAGGATTCTGTGCCGAGCCCCCAGCTTAGACCCTCGCCTGGGAGCGGAGATATGATCCCGCCCGCCGGAGATTACGGAGGCAGCTTCTCCGTCCCTTCCCATGGAGGAGAAGGCGATGCGACACAGAGAGAGCCGTGCCTTGAAGAGCACGGCACCCCTGTCGTCCAATCCGAAGATGTGACCGTGGAATCCTCAGCGGCAGAGATAGTGCGGAGGGCGGACGAGTCTGCCCTGGCAGAGGAAGAAGTTCGCGACCTGGCAATGACTGTTGTAGGGGAAGCAGAGACCCCTACCCGGCAGACCTCTTTGGGTTCATAACTTGACTCTTCTTTTTCTTTCATACTCTGGCTGCATCTGCCGTCTTCTTCTCGCCTATTTTTTCAAGATTTTCATCCTTCTGTGTGCTTTCTGGCCCCTCTCATCTGCAGACCCCCAAGCCGAGGAATCAGATTTGTTGGAGGTGGTGGCAGATATTGGGAGGTCCACCGCAGATGAAGCCGTGAGGGTCGTGGCTACCGAGGGGCAAGATCTTGTTGCCAGGGGAACACAGGGTTCCCTGGCAGTGGTAGAGCATTCTCTGGAGAGCACCCCAGTTGAAGGAGTGGTTATCGAGGCGAAGATTCCTCTTCAAACCATGGGCCAACTTCCATCTCCTGGGGGCGCTGTTGGTGCCCTACTGTCCTCCTTGAACACGCGGGCTGTGGTGTCGCAATTGCCTGATTTCGGAGCCCCCGGTCCATCCCTGTCAGAGCAGAGCTTGACGAAGAGTTGCAGCATCTTCTGGCGCCACTGCATCTGGGAGGCGAGGAGGCCTATGATTCTGTGGCCGTCACCATGGACTTATCCTTTATGGAATCCATGGCGACGGGAGTGAAGGAAATGCAGGCCCGGCAATGCTAGAAGTGGAGGAGCTCAAGGCACGGCGCGTATCCACCGACAAAGTGGACCAGAGGCTGAAGGGGAAGTGTCTGGAGTTGCGCGAATGGCACAACAAGTAGTTCAAGATGCTTAGGAGGCAGCAATAGACTCTCCAGGTGATGAGGGAGGATGTCATGGCTCGGGAGAGGCGTCTGGCGGATCACAAAGCATCTTTGGATGCCAGGGAGCAAGGAATCTCCCTTCGGGAGGAGAATATTGAAGCCACCCTCCGTGCCAAGGACAGCAGTTTGGAGATCTTGGTGCAGCAGCACACCAAAGAATTCAAGGATGAACACGGGGCTGCTCTGGACACCCTCTCTACTGATCATGCCGCCCAACTGAAGAAGCTTGTTGATGGTCTGGATGCCGCATCCTCTGCAAAGGCTGAGCTTGAGCGGCAGGTGTCAAACTGAATGAAGACCTTGCCGGGAGTGCCAAGGAGGTGGAGGAACTCAAAGAAGAGGCACGGCAAGCAGAGCTCCATTTGGCTGATGTGCAATCGCAGCTCTCCTCCAAGACCCAAAGCCTTGAAGCCGCCAACAGCAACATTTCGGACATGACGGCAATAATTGGCTCCTTGGAGCAATTGGCAGAGTCCCTTGAGTTCCGGCAACAGCTGCTATCTAAAGAGTTGGAGAACACCAGGCGCCTCCGGCAAGATGCAGAAGATAAGTTGAAGAATCGGGTTAACATGAGCAACATATGGATCAAGAGCCTGGTTGATATTGTCGAACGCCTGGGTGCCCAAGCTGCAGCGGTGGGTATGGACGACCTAGTCTACTCAGCGCAACGAGCAGGAGGTCCCGAGTGCCAAGCTGGGGATTTTCTTCAATGAGTTGATCGACAAGCTGAAGGTGCATGAAGAAGGGAGGAGCAAGCACTTCGCGACTGAATCATGATCTTGAGCAACATCGCCTGCCACCACCCCGAGCTCGATCTTGACGACGGCTTCAGGAAGCCACCAGTGGGTGCCGACTTTGCCGCCGCCGAGCACAAGGCCGCTCCCCGTGCCGATAAGGTTGTCCGCGTCTAAGTTATTCCTTCTGGTCCTGTAATGAAACATGACATATATTTTGTGTTTAGTCGCTATATCTCTAGTGTTTGTGTGAAATTGATATTCCTAGCTGGATCTATAAATGCGTGTTTACCCATTGAACTCTATAAGTTTGTGTTCGTACGATCAATTCCTACGTATGCTCTGGATGCCTGCCGATATCATATTGCCGCGATAGTCGTAAGGGTCTGGCCCTTAACAGTCATCTTGGCGTGGATGCATCACGGCAGGTTTTTCCTAGGTAGCTCTCGATGCAGCCTCTCGTCCCGCGAGCGTGGCTCTGGACAGGACGATGGTGCGATCAAAGAAACTAGCCGAGGTTCCATTCACATGAGGGCTTTCACAATACAAACACTCACTAGAGCCAAGGGATAAACGACAGCAAAATTCTGAAACGCATCAACAAGAAGTGATAGCTTGGACTTAGCTTTTGTTTGGAGCTTCTTTTCCGCCTGCCGGGTCGCGCGCGTTCGAGGCGTCCGCGGCGCCCGGAGGTGTAGAGGGCAATCTAGTGGCTTTTCGGTCCCGACAAGGGCCGGCAAGCATTTCTTGTGTCTGGCGGTCATAGGTGAGCTTCCCTGGTCCTCTTCTCTTTTGCTTTCCTCCCCTTGAGTTAGTACAACGGCTGCCATCGCACGAAGCGTGCCAATGCGGGCAGCCTCACCGAAGAGTGCTTGCGAGGGAATCAATCGACGGACTCATACCAACATTTTTCTCAGGATTTCCCGTGGCAGGGGAAATACTAGACCGAGTGTCGCGTGGTAACCGTCAACGTCGATGGTGCTGAGGCTAAAGCAGTTCGACTGCTGACGAGGTGGAGGGATAGGAGGGAGGGAGCTCATTCCCGCATGCCTTGTGCTCCTTTTCCTCCGGACGATGCTCAGATGGTGATAACGCCATGCGAGCCGCCAGAGTTAATCTATCACCACCGGTGGTGGCCTTGGTCGTAACCATCGCCATGTCGAATCCTGGAGAGCGACAACGCGGCGCACGAGCAGATCTTCCCCCTGCTTCACTTCTGTGTTGCCGCGGGCACCACATTCGATGGCGCCGTCGAAGATGGAGACGGTGTTGAAAATGATGCGCTGCGCACGCCTTCAGGTTCGCACAAGCGAGCCCCCTACCTGGCGTGCCAAAGATGTCGTGGGATAACCGTGGGCTCCTATGGGACCGGGCGACCCCTTGCTGGTTTGGCGGGGGATGTCGCGTTGCATAAAGAGCAGAACAACGCACGACAGCACGACAGAGAACACACAAGCAATTTACCCAGGTTCGGGCCGCCGCGAGGCATAAGACCCTACTCCTGCTTTGGTGGATTGATGGTGGAAATGAATATGGTGGTGTGTGGTACACTTGCCCGGCAAGGCTTGCCTCAGGGCTGCGGTGACCACAAGCGTATGGTGGCTTGGGTTTGTCAAGTTTCCAACCCTCTAACCCCCTCCTATGAATGCCATGGGCCTCCTTTTATAGATTAAGGGGTCACCATAGTGGCAAAATAGTCATTACCCACTGACATGATAGAAAACAGTGCTATCATACCTAACTCCGCGGGATGGCAGGGTGCATCAAATGCTCTGCTCAGTGTCACATCACTAGCTACTCGGCAAGAGCTGTAGGGCTTATCTTGCCAGCTCTGCATCTGTTCTCTTGACATGTCGTCGGACGGGTGTCACTTGTGGTTTCTTCTGTAGGAGTTGGCTGCCATGTGGCAAATACTGCCACTTAATCATCTTGTGGCTTGACACCGCACTTGATTGACAACGTGGGTTGTACTTGCGGCTGATGTGGTCATTCAGTTTCATGAGCCCAAGAAAGCGCCGCCGGGAGTCTTAGTTGCTTGCTTCTGGTGGTGGCCTGGCCCCTTGCCGGGCTCGGTTGCCCAGCAAGGGAGGCCCTTTCTCTTGCTGATATACTGCTCCTTTGGCTTGATCTGAATCCTTCCAAGCTGCATGTTGGTTCTTCAACCTCTGGCTTACCTCCGTTCTGTCCGTGCACGAGTTAGGGGAAAATGCCTGCCCCGGTATATTTTCCCCGACAGGGAGTATCTCTCTATCAAAAATATATTTATGTGTAACTATTTACTCCTGTCTTTCTACTTCCTTTCGATGATATGTGGGGCATCCGGTAACGGGGTCCACGTGCCATATGCACCAAATTAGAGTGCACAACTGCACGGTAGACACACCCCGGTCGCAGCGCCTCAGTAATGCCCAATGTGCCCTCAAATCACAAAAACCCCCACCTTTCCAAATTTTAGCAAGAAGCGGACTGGACGGCGACAATATTTCACTGGCCTGAATCCCTTCTCCTCGCTCGCTTGTTCAGAGAAAACCCCTGCTCGGCGATTGCATAGGGTTTTATCATGGAGAACCTGGTACGAATTCTTCATCCATCCCCGATAAATCCAAGTCCCTTGGTCGCGAGTAATCCTAGGATGGCAGCCGCCGCCGTTGATGCATTTTTCTTCCTACTAAATCTAGTGTGTTTCATTTGTAGTGCCCAAAGTGCGAGGACCCTACAGGTTTTTGCACCCTCAGCGAGACGCCACACTTGTTCCTCCTCATCCTAACATAGGATTTTAAAACGCGCACAGTATGTTCCTAGAATCCTCTTTTCAATCCGGGAGGGTGGGGTTTTTTGAACATGCTGTCGACTAATTTGGAAATTTGGATTGCTATATTTGGATAAAAGGTACTAGTACCATGGTCAACACTAACGTGAAGGAGGAAATTATTTCTAGATTTGGATATAAGGAATATATTGTGTTCTCATATTATTTTTCCTACAGTGCATTCCTTGCTCTGCCAGAACACATGTACTTAAGATGCCCGGCCTTGCCATAACTGGATACACCAGTTTAATGGTCACAGTGAAGACAAGCCATGGATATAAGTTCCGAGTTGGGTTCATGAACCAAGAAGATCAGTGCTTTTTTATGGCCGGACTTGGATAAACTTTCTTAAGTGTTACAGACTGAAAGTTGGTGCACGAATGTTGATGGAAATAGCAGAACCTAGTCTCATCTTCACTGCGATCTTCCACCCCGACATCATTCCAATTGTTCATCCATGTTAGTTTTGTATCTGGTTCTTGCTTGTTGCCTCGATTACTTCTTAATCCACCCATTCTGTCTAACTAATTACAATTTAACTTTAGAAGTAGCAACGAATCTCTCGCGAAGATGCTACTTCTAACTAATATTTCCTTATAATTGGTGGCATGTGTAGGTTTTTTCAGATTTAAGCAGGCTACTAGTTTTTTATTCTATAAGAACTTGGCTATTACTGATGGCACTGAAGTTGACTAGGACGACATCCACAAGTTCCGACACTTTATTGATCGTCTTGAGGTCCTTGTGGGATGTTTCAATGGTGGAAGGCCATGTGGGATATGTGAGCCACTGCTGCACTCGTTGAACAGGTCCAACTGTGTTGAGAAACTTATGGTACGAGCTGTTTTCTGTTATATATGTTGTTCACAAACTCTTGCTTATGCAAAGTTTTACAGCTGTGATCTTCTTGAAATAAAAACTGCCAAGTTCTATTGTTCCTATACAGATGCCTGACCATGGTCGAGTCAGACTTGTGCTTGGTCACAACATGATGTTTATGTTGACCTACTCCATTCCCCTTGGAGGTGAAAAGATACTTATTCATGGGTGGACTCAAATAATGAAGCCACGTCCATCTTGGAGAATAGGACAAAAGATTATGTTCCTACTTTCCCATGGCTCTAAAACAAATATCTTGTTTATTGACCACATTGCGAGATGAAGCCGCTTTCAGAAGGTTGTGGATGCGCGGGGTGGCGCGTGGGCCTTGTCTTTGGGGCTTGGCGGCCTCACCCTTTGGTTAACTGTAGGCAAAGTAGCACTGTTCGAGGCATGCTTTGTACGATTGAACCTGTATAAGTACTCATACTGCTTTCAGATATGGTTGTTAAGTGCCCCTGCTGGTTTCAGTTAAGGTTGTTAAGTAGTCCTACTGCTTTTACGTTCTGTCGTGTTTCTTCAGTCCTGTCTTCCTCCAGCCGCCAAAACCAAACCAGCGCCGGCAGGGCCGCCTACTTCCGCCTCCAATGGCTGGCTGCGCCTCAGCGCATACATCGCCTCCCCACCGTCTCCTAAATCGTTAACACCGACCTCCAAGGCATCGCCGTCGTCCTCCGTGCGCTTTGGTGCGCTCACCACGGCGCGACCCTCTCACGTTGTCAACATGGTCAACAAGCAAGAGGAATCGGCAGAGGACTGTACGTGGAGAGGATGACAGTAGGGGCCCACCATGTCCATGGCCGGTCGCAAGGAAGTTCCTCATTTTTTGTTATATATACTCCATTGTCAGCGTATGGAAAAAGAAAATGCTTACAGCTAGTGGTTTCCTGACATCTGGGACCCACGACATTGTTAGCGTATATAGTTAATAGACAAGAGAACAACACAAGATCGACTGACACCTGGGACGTAGCTGCTCGAGCAGTATTTTTTTTATTGTTGAGATGGAGCACTGTTTCAATTGGGCTGTGGCCCGTCTAGCCCAGGCTTATATTTTATGTTCACCACATGACCAGCCCAGCTATTTTTTTCTTTGTGAAAATGAGCCCAGTTTATTTTTTCTGAAGAATATCCAATCGAGGCCTACTTATTTTTCAACACCCTGATGGGCTGTAACTCTTTCAAGACGCCTGCAAATCTTGAAAGTAATATGAAATGGGCGCTAGATATAAAAACAGGTGACAAATTGGCAATTACTTTATAATTTCTGAATTTTTTCACATTTTCAGATTCCAATTTCACTCGGCTTTAACCTCATTTAAATATATCTTCAAAGTACTTTAAATCTGGCTCGACATTTCAGTATTAAAAATAGTTTGGAACCCACAGAAATATGCAAAATTTTGTTTAAATTTTTAACCCTGGCCTTAGCCAACAAAAAATGGATTGCAATAAATTGCATAAGAAGTTGCAATGAGCTATATATAAATTATTAAAATAATAGGGACTTGTCTGACTTGTGGGCCTCTTAAGTTGACGCGTATGCAAGATTTTTTTACTTATTATATACAACAACAAACGATTCTAGCAGACATAACCATTGGATGTCAATCCAACGACCGTCGTGTTTCTTCAATCTCTGAACTTATTGCTCTAGCCGCCAAATCCAGCGCCGGCGGGACCGCTTACTCCCGCCTCCCGTGGCCGACTGTGCTATCGTGCAGGCCTCACCGTCCACTACTACTCCCACCGCTGGCGAGGCCATACCTCTACTCACACACATCCCTCCACTGCTGTGGCTTAGCCGCCTCCGGGTCATTCCCTTCCTGGGTCTCGCCGTCGTCCATCGCGCTGGTGTTCTCAGCATGGTGTGGTCAATGTTGTCAACAAACGACAACATTGGAAGAGGGATGTACATGGAGATGCTGACAGTTGGGACCCACATGGTCCATGGCCGCACACAAGCAAGTACCTCCTTATTACGCGAAACAAAATGAATACTCCCACTGACAGCTCGGACCCATTAGCTATATCTTCGCACGCAAGGAAGTGCCTCCTTATTACGCACAAAAAAATGAATACTTCCCCTGCTAGCTGGGACCCACCATAATGGGAGGCTGACTTGTGAGCCTAATAAGTTGACGCGGACAGAGGGCTTTGTCAACTTAGTCAACAAACGATTCTATCACCAGTGACCGTTGGATTGTTAACATCCAACGGTCGTCCTGCTTCTTCAACCTCTGATTTTCTTGCTCCAGCCGTCCAAACCACCGCATGCTCTTGTCTCCCGTGGCTGGCTGTTGATAGAGGCGAGGGTCCCGATCTTTCGATGAGATAATAACTATCGATTTGGTGGAGTCGACTTTGACAATCCGACTACAAACGTGCACGACGTTGCGCCTTAGCAATCGCTAAACCAATCTCTTGAGGTTACTGACGATGCCGGAAGCACGATCAGCCTGACCATGAAGGTCTATTCCTGCAAGCAATCGAAGAACGAGCAAGAATATGATAAAGCAATCTGAATATTGCGAATATATATGAAGTATTGATAATGGTGGGGATCCATAAGCGGTCTTGGTCTGGTCGTTGGACACAAACGAAATACACGGTTGCAATGGCTAACTTTAACCGAACAAATCCCCGTGAAAAAGCTACTAGATGGATCTACTTATATAGGAGCAAGGGGTGGAGGCCAAGGAGGTGGGAGGATGTCCCAAGGCAGCCTAACACTAACCCTAGGTCGTACAAGGCCAATGGGCCCAAGTGGAGGTGACGTAACACCTTTGGACTTGTAGTTTGACTCGGATTCTGCTGCAGCACCAGATTGTTTCGTCCATAACTCAATGCTCTGGATGGATTTCAAGGTGATTCCAATTGGGGTTAGAAAGTGCACGAAATCTATTTTCAAACAAAAAAGAATCAACCAATTTGGAGTCCGTATGAAAACGTTATTGACGCTTTTGAGTCGTATGTCTCAGCAGTCCGAATCTGAGTCCAGAACGTGAGAGACTTGGACTCTATCTTCTCTTGGGCCAAAAGTGACGTGAGAGAAGTTTTTGAACAGCAGGTAAACATCTCTTTCTCCCTTATCTTCATATGTGGATTGTACAAATGTCCCATACACCTGCAATTAGACATGGCACACAAGTTTGTGAAGTATTTTTGTCCTGGATGACATAAATAAATTATTGCATAGTTTGCATTAGAAATCACCTCACAAATATAAATGTATGCAATATGTTTGGTCGTATCCAAGGTAGTCATGTCCTCATCATCCTCCCCTTCTTGAAAACAAAGCCGTCCTCGGCGTTGCTTAGTCTGAAATATGGCTAACAAAAGAGAAAAGGTGTACATGTTGTATATGTATATGTCATCCATTTTTACTTCCCTTGATTTTTGCACATATGACCCATGAATAGATGAGTAACTTGCATAGTTCATAAAATCTAAAGCCAAAACATTATCACAAGAAGTAGAAGGCATGAAAATATTACAACTCAGTTTGCACATATAAGTGAAGCTCTTATTCATTTCAAAAGATTGACAATGTTCAACATTAAACCATCCCAACATTGGTGAATAAACCTTACTTGCATCAAGTTTACATGCTACAACATGCTTAAATAAGCAAACATGCGATAAGTCATTCGACATAGAATCATCACCAAGATTAGAGGTCATATCAAAATGATTAAACATTGATTCTTTTGCATCAACAGTTAATTCAATGGGTGCACTGAAAATTGTTGGTATTTCAGTTGTTTGATCACACAACGCATTCATGACATTATCAAGATTCTCTAAAATAGGTGATGTGCTCAAATCACCAGGTAACTCAACACATGATGCATTCAAGTTAACTAGGGATGCATCATTCTCATGTGAAGTTATATCATTAATACCTTTATGTTACCTTGTCGCAAAGACGTAGCTGATGTAGGTACGAAGCGCTGGCAATGTACCATACACTTGAGATGATGTCGCTCACAACTGGGTGGGGCTGCTCTAGTAGGTGCAACGGTGGAGGAACCAACCGCGATGGTGAGCATGAACTGAATAGTAGTTGTTGTAGTCACCCAATGCATCCTCCCAGATTCTGTCTCTCAAAGGTACAAGCGAACATACATACCAGAATGCAACGAGGAATATAGTGAAATCTTGCACGGATAGCATGGTTCAAACCACCAAAAATCTATTCATTTTATCATCCTCAGATTCTTCTATGTCACAATGATGCATATAAGATTTGAACTCTTGGTAGTAAGCATGAACAGTGTTATCGCTTTGTTTTAATTGTTCCAATTTGTGAAGCAATTCACCATTTATAGTAAGGAGGGAAAATTGTTGTCTCATTACATCTTTCAAATCTTCCAAGTTGTGGGTTAGTTATCATTGTTTTTCTTACAATGCACACTCCACCAAACTGAAGGAAAACCAGTAAATGCTCTAGTGGCAGCTCGTACTCACTCAAGTTCGTAAAAGTCATGGTGAATAAAAACTTGTTCAACTTCAAGCTCCCAAGCAAGATAAATAGCAGGATTAAATCTACCCTCAAATGACGGTAAAGAGATAACCTGACCATGTGCTTGTGTGTGTTGTCCCAACTCGTGATGGTGATGATGTGTCCGTCGCCCAAGAATTTCTATCTCCGAACTCGTCATGATTAGTAGAAACAAGAAACAAAATTCGAGAATAATGTTCCGATGAACTACTAGGATGTGGTTGTAAAGTGCTCACAAGAAAGCAAATATCAATATCTTACAAGTTCTTACCATGCGGCGGTGGTGACAGCAACCAGCGGTGTCAAATAACTCAAGATTGTGTAAAGCGATTGCGGGGGAGCGACGATACACGGGTAGGAATATGTGGAGCTGGGTTGGCTATATATGGTAGCAAAAAATTAGCAATAATCAATTCAAAGATGCAATGTTGAATAAACGCCAACGACGCAGTATCAGGCTGGTCCTAGGCTAGACCGACTAGAGACGCAAGCCTAGAACACTAATGAGGTCACGGCAGTAGCACAACTAGCATCAATGAAGGATACTAAGTAGCTCGACAGCAAGATATAAGTGAAGATCACAACGGCAAAGGAAGATAATGATGAAAACAACCGCCAAGCAGTGATATACAACAACTCTCTCCAACTTTCCTCTTGAAAAGTTTGAGCCAATTTTCTGATAAATTTTCAAAGAATGCTACTAACTCAAGCTTTCCAATGCAAAAAGAATCACTAGATTCCGAATTGATATGAGGAGTCAAAGAATTCTAAAACTGGCCTGAAAAATTGGAACAAGCTGTGTTCATGAACTTCGGAGGGCAAAAAGACCTATTTAGAAGCCGATTTTGAGGTGCCAAATATTGAAGAAGCTTCTAAAACTATTTAGATGCGGCTCGTCACCAGCTTTAATTTGAGTACTCGCGGAGCCAAAACAGACTTCGTGTGAGGAAGTTATGCCTGTTTTACTGAACAGTTCGCAAAACAGATTCCAATCCGAATTCAACTACGAGATTGAGTCTAAATATATCCAATTTTTTTTTCTTCTCTCTTTTTTTCCTCACACTTTTTTTCTTTTTCTTTCTCTTTTTTTTTCTTTGACTTTTTTTTTATTTTTTTTCTCTCTCTCTTTTTTCTGTCTTTTTTTCTCTCTCTTTCCAAAACAAACTAGATAAGATGCAGATTGGATCAAGCGAAGATGTGAATGACCTCAACTATGATTATGACAATGAATAGTGTGTAGTACGTGGTGGAAATTGATGGATGGGATGGTGGACAGCGGAAAGGACAATGATGTAGCGGCGGCGTGACTAATGTGAACAGAACTCGAAACTCTAAAGGAACTAGACACTAAGACCAGCAACTCGACACGATGATGCAACCGATAATTCAATAATGCAAACAATGAAAATAAAATTGCAAAGGCTTGGACTGGCTAGGACAAAGGATGAACAGATCTAACTTTTTTTGTGGCTTTTTCTTGGACAATAGGTAAGAAAATAAATCGAATCTAGGGATAACTAGAAAATCTCACCGAGCAACCTGAACTCTGATAACACTTGATAGAGGCGAGGTTCCCGATCTTTCGATGAGATAATAACTATCGATTTGGTGGAGTCTACTTTGACGATCCGACTACAAACGTGCACGACATTGCGCCTTAGCAATCGCTAAACCAATCTCCTGAGGTTACTGACGATGCCAGAAGCACGATAAGCCTGACCACGAAAGTCTATTCCTGCAAACAATCGAAGAACGAGCAAGAATATGATAAAGCAATCTGAATATTGCGAATATATATGAAGTATTGATAATGGTGGGGATCCGTAAGCGGTCTTGGTCTGGTCGTTGGACACAAACGGCACACGGTTGCAATGGCTAACTTTAACCGAACAAATCCCGTGAAAAAGCTACTAGATGGATCTACTTATATAGGAGCAAGGGGTGGCGGCCAAGGAGGTGGGAGGACGTGCCAAGGCAGCCTAACACTAACCCTAGGTCGTACAAGGCCAATGGGCCCAAGTGGAAGTCACGTAACACCTTTGGACTTGTAGTTTGACTCGGATTCTGCTGCAGCATCAGATTGTTTTGTCCATAACTCAACACTTCGGACGGATTTTAACGTGATTCCAATTGGGTTGGAAAGTGCACGGAATCTATTTTCAAACAAAAAAAGAATCAACCAATTTGGAGTCCGTATGAAAAAGTTATTGATGTTTTGAGTCAGGTATGTCTGTGGAGTCCGAATCTGAGTCCAGAACGTGAGAGACTTGGACTCTATCTTCTCTTGGGCCAAAAGTGACGTGAGAGAAGTTTTTGAACAACAGGTAAACATCTCTTTCTCCCTTATCTTCATATGTGGATTGTACAAATGTCCCATACACCTGCAATTAGACATGGCACAAAAGTTTGTGAAGTATTTTTGTCCTGGATGACATAAATAAATTACTGCATAGTTTGTATTAGAAATCACCTCACAAATATACATGTATGCAATATTTTTGGTCGTGTCCAAGGTAGTCATGTCCTCATCAGCTGTCTTGTCACAGAGGCCTCACCGCCCCCTACTACTCCCACCACTGGCCCGGCCCTGCGGCGACGGCAGCCTCACACCGCAGCCGAACCAGTGAACCCTCGTACTCCTCTCCACGTGGGCATCCACTGCCACATCTTCCCCGGCTCCGCGTCGTTCCCTTCCTAGGCCTCGCCCTCGTCCACCGCCTTGGTGCTCTCAACGCGGCATGGTCAATGTGGTCAACGAACGACTTCTATCGGAAGAGTATTGTACGTGGAGAGGTTGACAGCTGGGTCCACGGCTGCAGCAAGGAAGTGCCTGCTTATTACGCGCAAAATAATGATTCCTCCACCTGACACCAGGGACCCACCGGACAGGCCACCGTATTTCATGAAAAAAACATTTCCCCCTGACTGCTGGGACCCACCAGCTACATCTTCGCATGCAAGGAAGTGCGTCCATATTACGCGGCAAAAAATGATTCGCCCCTGACTGCTGGGACCCACTAGCTACATATTCGCATGCAAGGAAGTGCCTGACTATCAGGACCCACCTGGTCGAAGCGTACATAGCGTTGTCATTCTGGTCGCGAACGTGTACGTACATACTGGTCGACCGGTCTATCTGCAGGCTGCAGCGATGAACCGTGGCCGAGTAAGGAAGGGCACGTGTCATAGTAGAGGTGCGAACGTAGCATGTACATGTACGTACAACGGCCAAGGTGCAAGAAAGTAAATACGGCCACGTACGTACAAATGGGCGGGGTCTTGAACGCCTACTCGCGCATATGTACGGCCAGGGCTCGCGTACATGGCTGGGTCGGAACGGAGAAACTGCGTCGTCGTCATGTTCATCGAGAGCCAACCGGCTTGGACGGAACAGCTGATCGAAACGAGGCCTGGCGTATTGCCGAATGGAGGAAACGGCCTTGTGTTCGACCGGCCAAGGTCGAAATGGGATCCAGTTCATCGGGAGGGGTCTGGCGTACCGCAAAACGGAGGAAACGGACTTCTCTTGGAACACCTACGGTCGGAACGGGGTCTTGTTGATCGGGAGGGGTGTGGCGTACCGCAAAATGGAGGAAATGGACTTGTGTTGGAGCGCTACAGTCGAAACGGGGGTCCGGTTCATCGGGAGGGGTGTGGCGTACCACTAAACGGGACTCCACGGGATACTGTTCATCTCCACCGTCGACCTCCTCCAGCCTCCACGGGCTACTGTTCATCCACCGTCGACCTCCTCCAGCCTCCACCTACGACTGTTCATCCACGGGCCCGTGTTCATCCAGCCTCCACCACTCCTCCACCAGCTACTTTTCAACCAACCCTCTCCACGGGGTCCTGTTCAACTACCTCTCCATGGGCTACTGTTCAACCAGCCCTCCACGGGGTCCTGTTCATCCAGCCCTCCACGAGGTCCTGTTCATCCACCCCAACCAGCTCGATCGGGGTCCCGTTCATCCAGCGGCAACGGCCTCTACCACCACGGGGTCCTGTTCATCCAACCCCCCACCGGGAACTGTTCATCCAACCCCCCCGCCCCAACAACGCCATTGTTCATCAAGAGGCAGCAGGTTCGATCAAGATCGCTAGCAGCAGAGCGGCGAACCGCCGATCGGGTTTAGTTAATGACATCGATCGATCGCCGGGTTCAAGAACGCTGTAGCCTACAAAGGCAATCGCCGGGTTCGTGAGGCGAATGCCTCGCTCGGGTTTAGTTAGAGCCCAATGCCTCGCACCCACGCTGCAGACGTACGAGAGAAACGCATCACTCGCCCCGACCGCCGGGCGCCTGGGAACGGGGTACCAGACTTGCTCGCTATGCCCACGGCGTGGCTCCACCAGCGGCCTAGTACGGCCCATCTTCAGCAGCAACCACTCAAGACCCTCGTGAGGCGGAGGACACCAAGACCTCCTCAGGGGCAGCCTCACTAGGCTGGCTCTCGAGGAGCGGAGATATCAAGGCAGGGGGCACCTCGCGAGGTGCGCGTGATGTGAGCCTTGACGACCAAGGCCAGGCGGGCGCCAGCGGTGCGGTGTACCAGTTTCCTCTTTGGTGCTAAAGAGGCAGCCGCAGGCGAGGAGTCCCGAGGCATCAGGCAAAGGTTTCCATATCGGTGCAATGAGACCAAGACCAGCAGGATGGCAGGACGGAGGTCACCACGGAGCCCACAGTAGCGTCGCCACCAGAGCCTTTGGCAGGCAAAGACCACCTTTTGTCAGGATAACTTGTACTAGTTGTCTTCCTTCAAAATTGGCCGCTGTGGGACCCCTTCCTGCCTAACATTTGGGAAGAGGACTAGGGGCCTCTATAAATAGGACTAGCCACCACCATAGCAAGGGACGGATCATTCAGACCACTCTCACACACACCAGCTCATCGAGCTCAAGAACACCTCTCCTCAGGGGGATGTTTATACCTTGTACTTGTTCATCCTCAGCCTACAAGGCAATCCACCACACCACACTAGAGCAGGGTATTACACCACAACGGTGGCCTGAACCAGTATAAACTCTCGTGTCTCTTTTTCCTTGTGTTCGGAGAGCTAAGCCTTGAGATCGTTGCGAGAGCGAGCTTGGGAGAGAGGGTTCGAACCTCAAGGGTTTGCCGGAACCAACAATCAGACATTTGGCACGCCAGGCAGTGGGCGCCGAAGCTTTTCCTTCGTCGATCCATGCTCCACTACTCCGTCGTATCCATGGCTGACGCTCGCCAAGCTCGTGCTGAGCGCCGGACCACCATAGCCGCTCGCGTCGCTCAGACGGCGCCCGTCGGCGGACCTCCCCGCCATTCTCCATCACCCGATACCAACGCTGCCACCGGCCCGGCCGGAAATGAGCAGCAAGCCTCGTCGCTGCACCCCTCTGTGCGGCGGGACGGACGCACCGCCACCCCGTCGCTGACTCCGGCCGGCTCATCGTCCCATGCTCGTCGTGCGCCCACGGACACGCAGGCTGCGCTGCTCATGGCACGCGAGCTCCCGCGTTACCGCCCGGTCAACGACCTCTACGAGAACTGGATGGACCACATCGCCGAGCTCGTCCGCACTGCTGGGGGCTCTCGCGCACCGTCTCTCTCACTGCCTCGCCCACCTCCAGCTGCGGGCGACGTAGCTCACGGTGCGCCTCCACCACCTCCGCATCAAGACGGCGCCCTCGCACCAAGACGCGCGGCCCCGCGGGGTGACCCACCACGCCGGGCGCCTGCGCATGAAGAAGGAAGCTGCCAAGAAGTCCCCCGGTCGCAAGAAAACACTCCAGCACTCCCAGCACCACCGCGTCAAGACCGCCCCCGCGTGGATATCAGGGCCAGGCTCCACCCCCGCGGCAGGCTCTGGTGACCACAGCAGGCTGCCGCACCTTCACTCCCGAGCTGCGCAGCGTCGTCTGGCCCTGCAAGTTCAAGCCAGACCTGCCCCCGCGCTACGATGGCACCCACGACCCTGCGAAGTTCTTGCAGCTCTACGAGCTGAGCATTGAGGCAGCCAACGGCGACGAGAAGGTCACAGAAAACTGGTTCCCCATGGCCCTCAAAGATGGTGTGCGCTCGCGGCTCCTAAACTTGCCCGCGGGATTGATCTCCTCCTAGGGCGAGATGCGCGAGCATTTCATCGCCAACTTCCAGGGCACTCGCGACCACCCGCCGGACGCGGGTGACATGTGGCGCATCAAGCAACAGCCAGGGGAAACCCTGCAGAAGTACATCCAACGCTTCAACAGCATTCGCCTCAATATCCCCAAGGTGACGGACGAGGCCAACATCTCTATGTTCTCCGATGGCGTCCGCGACATCAAGATGAAGGAGGAGCTCGCCATCCACAAGGAGTTATGCACGGCACTAGAGATGTTCAACATGGCGACCAAGTGTGCAAGAGCTAAGGAAGGGCGCCTCACCCTCCTCGAGCTTCCAGCCGCCGACCCGGAAGACAAGAAGGCCAAGACCAAAGATTTGAAGCGCAAGGGAGTAGTCGTGCTTGCGGCTGAGCCGGAGATGAAGCGCGGCCGAGACCACCATGAGTCGTCCTAGAGCAGTCGTCCATTCGGCACCTTCCACAATGTACACGGCCACAACACCAGCGACTGTCAAGAGCTCAGGGCCATCCGTGATGGGCGCTTCGGTCGAAGCCCCGGGCGCAATGACCGGGGCTACGACCGAGGAGGAGGATAAAGTGGAGGACGCTGGGATGACTGCAGTCCCCGCCAGGAGTGGCGCGACCAACCTCGTGAGGATCGCTGGCAGGACCAGCCTCACGAGGGCGCCTGGAGGGAGCAGCCTCGTGAGGACCGTCCTTAGGGCAATGCTGGCCTCCCTCCGCTGCCGCTACCACCAGGGAGGAACGACAACCACCATCAGGATGAGGGGGCTAGGGGCTTCCAGGAGCCTCGTGCAATCGGTTGCATCTTGGGTGGTGCTCAGGCCCCAGCCTCCCAGCGCATCTTCAAGCTGTTCTCCCGTGAAGTGAACGCGGCCCTCCCCAGGCTTGAGGCCACGCGCCTGCTCAGGTGGTCCATGTGCACCATTACCTTCAGCTCGTCCGACCAGCTCAAGTGCGCAGCAACTGCCGGCGCCCTCCTGATGCTCTGCTCGCCCATCATCAGGAACGTCCAAGTCACCAAGACCCTCATCGACGATGGCGCAAGGCTCAATGTCCTGTCCGTCGAGATGTTTGACCGCCTCCAGGTGCCATATGATGAGCTGCAGCTTACCAAGCCCTTTTCAAGAGTGACTGACGGCTCCACCACCCCGATAGGGCAAGTCCGCCTCCCTGTCACCTTCGGCAAGCGCGATAACTACCGCACTGAGCTCATTGACTTCGACGTCGCCCACATCCACCTCCCGTACAACGCCATCCTCGGGTACCCTGCCCTGGCTCAGTTCATGGCTCCGGCCCATCCGGCCTACAACCTCATGAAGATGTCTGGGAGCAGCAGCGTCCTCACCGTGGCTGGAGATACCAAGGAGGCTCTGACGGCTCAAGCTCGCCTGTGGGGGCCAGGCAGCAGCACGCCTGCCGACAAGCCGCCTCAGGGCTAAGGGGCCGCACAGAGAAAAGAAGCAGTTGTTCACTCAGGATCGGGCCGAAATGAAGCAAGTGTCGGTCGAGGAGGACGGAGCCTCGCGGGCCACCTTCACCATAGGCGCCAACCTCGACCCAGACCAAGAGGAGGCATTGGTGAAGTTCTTGCGCGCGAACAAGGAGGTATTCGCCTGGGATCCCAAGCAGCTGGTAGGGGTCCCAAGGGGGGTAATCGAACATCACTTGAGCGTGTGCCCCAATGTGCGCCCTGCGAGGCAGAAGGCGCGACGACAGTCCACTGTGAAGCGGTCCTTCATCGTCCAGGAAACCTGCAAGCTACAAGCGGCAGGCGTCATTCGCGAGGTCCGGTACCCGGAGTGGCTGGCGCACCCCGTCGTCGTGCCCAAGAAAGGCGGGAATGAACACATGTGCGTCGACTTCACCAACCTCGACAAAGCCTGCCCTCAAGACCCATTCCCGCTTCCATGCATTGACCAGATAGTCTAATCCACCGCAGAGTGCGGCCTGCTATGTTTCTTGGGCGCTTTCTCGGGTTACCACCAGATCAAGATGGCGGCGGAGGACGTAGAGAATACGACCTTCTTGACCCCGTGTGGGGTATATTGCTACACCTGCATGCCGTTTGGACTATGCAACGCTAGGGCGACCTCCCAGCGGCTGCTACATATCGCCCTGGGCCAGAAACTAGGGAGAAACGCTGAAGCCTACGTCAACGACATCGTGGTAAAATCTCGGGAGGCAAGGACCCTCATTCAGGACCTGGAAGAGACTTTCGCCACTGTGCTGTGGACTGGGCTCAACCCAAGAAGTGCGTGTTCGTGTCCCTCCGCAGCCATCGGGCTTCCTCGTGTCGCACAGGGGGATCAAAGCTAACCCGAAGAAGGTCAAGGCAATAGAAGACATCAGCCCGCCGCAAACTCTCAAGGAAACGCGGAAGCTCGCGGGTTGCTGACATTGGTGGGGCGCTTCATCTCCAAGCTGGGGGAGCGTGCCTGCCGTTCTTTAAGCTCATGAAGAAGAAGGGCCCGTTCGAGTGGACCCCAGAGGCCGACCCGGCTTTTCAAGACATCAAGAGATATTTGACCAGCCCTCCGGTGATGGTAGCGCCTCGTCCCCTCGAGCCCCTGGTGCTCTACCTGGCCGCCACGCCCCACTCCGCCAACGCGGCGTTGGTGGCTGTCCGGGAGGAGTACAAGACCAAGTGCCCTCCGCGTAATGCCGCACCTTCAGGAGGGACGACGCGGCACCAAGACGGCGCCGCTAAAGCCACGACGACGCCCGTAGATGATCAGGCCCTACAAGACGGTGTTTCTGGGCCTGCGGAGGCCCTGATGGGTGACCAAGGTCCTGAGCCCCCCCCCCCACCTCAGGAGGTGCCACAACCTCCGGACGCCGCAAGCTCCATCGACGCTCCCACCCTCGTTGAGCACCTGGTGTACTTCGTCAGCACGGTGTTAAGGGACGCGAGAGCATGATATCCCATGCCACGGAAGCTTTTGCTTGCACTCCTAGTGGCCTCACGCAAGCTGCGTCACTACTTCCAAGGCCACCCAATTAAGGTCGTCTCAGCCTACCCACTTGAGAGGGTGCTCCGGATCCCCAACACTGCGGGAAGATTCGCTGAGTGGAATATCGAACTGCAAGCATTTTAGCTGGAGTTTAGCACAACCAGGGTCATCAAGGGAGCCGCCCTCGCCGACTTCGTGGAAGAATGGACCGACACTCCAGAGCCTGAAGCAGGCGTGAGCCGATCCCTCTTGCCAGGAAGTGAAGTGCTAGATGGTTGGGTCATCTACTTCGACGGTGCTTTCGCACGCCAAGGCACGGGGGCTGGTGTCGTGCTCATGTCGCCCACCCAAGACAAGCTATACTACGCCGTGCAGCTCGGCTTCTAACGGGGAGAGAAGGTCTCCAACAACATCGCGGAATACGAGGGGTAGATCGCCCGCCTCAAGGCTGCAGCAGCCTTGGGGGTGAAGCGTCTCACCATCAAGGGCGACTCTCAACTCCTCGTCAACTTCTCCAACAAGGTCTACAAGCCGAGGGACGAGCACATGGAGGCGTACCTCGCGGAGGTGCGCAAGATGGAGAAGCAATTCCTGGGCCTGGAACTGCAACATGTGCCACGTGGCACGAACAAGGAAACCGATGAGATCGCCAAGAGGGCATCAAGGCGTCAGCCCCAAGAGCCTGGTGTCTTCGAAGAGCGACTCTTCAAGCCCTCGGTGGCCCCCTTGGTCACGGAGCCTGCACCGCCTCTGGAGGAACTCCCCCATCCACCAGCCTTGGGAGCCCCCGCCTGCGGCCCGACCTCAGGAGCGCGCCTGCTCCTGGCGCTCAAGCCTCTGGAGGGGTGCTGGACCGAGGAATTCAGAGCATACCTGGTGCAAGAAATGCAGACGGAGAAAGAGGAGGACGCGAAGCGTGTGGCCCAGCAAGCTACGACATATTGCATCAAGGATGGTGAGCTATACAGAAAATGACCAAATGATGTTTCCTTGCGATGCATCTCTAGGAAGCAGGGGAGCGAGCTACTAGCTGACATACACGGCGGAGAATGCGGGCATCACTCGTCGTTGTGCACCCTGGTTGGAAAGGTGTTCCGCAGCGGGTTCTGCTGGCCCACGATGCTCAACGACGCAACCGAGCTGGTAAGATCCTGCGAGGCCTGCCAGTTCCATGCCAAGCAAATCCACCAGCCGGCCCAGGGCCTCCAGACTATCCCAGTCTCGTGGCCGTTCGCGGTCTGGTGGCTGGATATCCTGGATCCGTTCCCTCGAGCGCCTGGGGCTACCACTACCTGTACGTTGCCATTGACAAGTTCACCAAATGGGCAGAGGTGGAAGCCGTCCGCACTATCCCAGCCGGGTTCATCAAAGGCCTCGTGGGTCGGTTTGTGGTCCCTAACCACATCATCACCGACAACGGCTCACAGTTCACTAGCAATCTCTTTAAGATATATTGTGCTAACCTTGGAACACGGATATGCTACGCCTCAGTGGCACACCCCAGGAGCAGTGGACAAGCCGAGCACGCCAACGCAGAGGTCTTGAGAGGCCTCTAGACCAGGACCTTCAAGAAGAAGCTCGAGGCCTGCGGCAGGGGCTGGCACGACGAGCTCTAGTACGTGCTGTGGTCCATCCGCACCACCTCCACCAAGCCAACGGGCCAGACCCCATTCTTCCTCGTCTATAGAGCCAAAGCAGTTCTCCCTCACAAGGTCAAGTATCGCTCCGTGCGGGTGCTAGCTTTTGACGAGGCACGTCAGGACGCCATGCGGGGGATGGACCTCTTGCTGGGGGAGGAGCGCCACCGACAAGCCTCACTCCGGGCGGCAAGATACCAGCAGGCGCTGCGGCGGTATCACTGCCACATCGTCCGCTCCAGGACGCTCGAGGTGGGTGATCTCGTCCTGAGGCGGGTGCTCTCTAGGGAGGGGCTGCACAAGCTCTCACCCATGTGGGAGGGCCCGTTTAGGATTTCCCGCGTGTCTAGGCCTGGCATCGCACGCCTGGAGACGCAGGACGGGATCCCCATCCATAACGCCTGGAACATCCAGCACCTCCGTAAGTTCCACCCATGAAGCAAGGCCCAGTCCCTGTGAAGGTCTCCGCTCGTGACACTCTCATGTAATAGTGAGTGGGGTTATACACGCCCCGGAGTCTCCGGAGAGCCGCCTCGGGGCCTCCCACGTCCTAGTGGCAGCACTTAGCTCCACGCTGGTGAGAAGACTAGACTAGGTGCCTGACGCGGCTGTTCATTTGCTTTCTGTAGTTGGCTTGCCCCCCCTTTTTAATGGAATTTGAAGTTCTGGCGTTTTTCGATGGCTTGGTTGACTCCCTTCTTCTCTCTGTTTCTCCCCTCAGTTCTTTGCTTTGCACCAGGGAGAGCGGCAGTTGCCGGACGCTCTCCCTCGCACGCCTCGCGAGGGGGCTGGACAGGTGTGTGCGTGCGCGCTCCCCGGGTCTCTGTGAGGCGCCCTCGGTTGAGCGCGTGATCGGTGCACCCCCTTTTTTAAGTCCATGCCCCACAGGTACCGCGACGTGGTGCACTAGGCCATGATCAGCCCATGCTTGAGGACTCGCGCAAGGAGGGATAGGGATTTCCTAACAAATTTTCGCAGCTTCGCGATGTCTCCTGAGTTGGCAGGAGCGAAGCCTCACCCGATGCCAGGAGGCGCGCGCCCTCACAAGGCCAGAGCTACCTCGGATGTATCAAGATAAGTTATCCCTCTACGCCTACATGAAGCACAGATACCACAACACAACCCAGAAACAATAAACATAGCATAATGCAGGATAAGCATTACGGTTCATTACACGCCCTCGCAGGGCCCCATACTTGTTTCTTGTAATATAAGAAGGAAGGAAAGGACAGGCAAAAGCGGCTCCTACACCTGCGGCTCCTCACGAGGATCGGCCCCCAGCGCCCCTGGACTCAGCCGGAGCCCTCCTCGCGCTTCACTAGAGCATGGCGATGGGACAACCCGCCATCGTTCTCGAAGCGAGCCCGACGACGTGGCGGCTGGTCATAGCCGCCGCTGCTGGAGCTTTCGCCGGAGGAGGAGCTGCCGCTGCCAGACGAGCCGTGGCCGTCGCCGAGGGCGAGTTAGCCCTCATCCACGTCACGGCCGTCACCAAGGCCGAGCACTTCATCACCGTCGTTGTCTTCAGGGCAGCACCCAGCGCGGTGACCATCTTCCCCGAATACCCTCACGAGGAGGGTCGCGGCACCATTGTACTTGAATTGGAGGGTGCACCACCTGCACAGACCGCACGCACGGGCAAACATCTGCCAGCCGCGGGCCAGGGCTACATTGCCCGCGACGGAGACCTCCACTGTGACCCACGAGGCCTTGCTGCAGCAGCTGTCGGCCTGCAGCCAGAGGCCGCCGGGACCCGTGGTCGGCAGCTCGCCAGCAAAGGAGCGCGGGAGTTGAAGCCAGGTGCTGGCCGGGTTCTCCGACCACACGACGAATTCAGGCAGCACCTCCGCCGAGTGGAAGCGCGACCGGGGAGGCCGGGTGACCATGGCGTGCCTCCCTCCGTTGGAGGGACTGCCACATCTCGGGCGGTTCCCGCTGTGCGAAGAGACGCCGTCGCGTCCGCTAGGGGCGGTGCCGGATCCTGAAGAAGTTCGTCCACGCCCATGGAGGACCACAGTGGGGGTTACGGTGTGCTTGCGGGGGCGACCACGCCCCCTCTTAGGCGGTGGCGAGCCGGGCCCCTCCTGGCGAGCCTTCCCGTTCTCTTCGGCCGAGAAACTCTTCATCAGCGCCATGAGTGTCGCTGCAAGGCGGTGGAGCAAAGAAGAAGAAGAAGCAGGCGGAATGGAGGAAGAGATGAGTGACGGGGGCTCCGCCCGTCTCCTCATTTATAGCCAGAAGGAGGCCAATCGCCGGCCACCACGATCGCACGTAATGATGGTTTTCTTCTGCATGCAGTATGGTCTCGTCAAGTCGAACGGTTGCCGAGGCAGCATGGGGAAGCCGAGACGCCCATGTCCCGTTAATCGCCATGCGTCAATCAAGGCCGCAAGCGGTTGGGGCCCGCGGTGCTCCGCACTTGCCATTTGGCTTCGCCTCGAAGCGAAGTCCGAGCGCGCCTTCGGCCCGGGGGCTACTGTCGGCGTCCTAGGAACGGGGGTACCCAAACTTGCCTGCCTGCGGCCCACAGCGTGGCTCCACCAGCGGCCTGGTACGACCCTTCTTCAGCAGCAACCACTCAAGACCCTCGCGAGGGGCCAAGCCTCGCGTGGCAGACGACACCAAGACCTCCTCAGGGGCAGCCTCACTAGGCTGGCTCCCGAGGAGCGGAGATATCAAGGCAGGGGGCACCTTGCAAGGTGCACATGAACTGAGCCATCCGGCCAGGCGGGCGCCAGCAGGCGCAGTGTACCAGTTTCCTCTTTGGTGCTAAAGAGGCAGGCGCAGGCGGGGAGTCCCGAGGCATCCGGCAAAGGTTTCCATATCGGTGCAATGAGATCAAGACCAGCAGGACACCAGGACAGAGGTCACCATGAAGCCCACGGCAGTGTCACCACCAGAGCCTTTGGCAGGCGAAGACCACCTTTTGTCTGGATAACTTGTATTAGTTGTTTCCCTTCAAAATTGGCCATTGTGGGTTCCCTTCCCGCCTAACATTTGGGAAGAGGACCAGGGCCTCTATAAATAGGACTAGCCACCACCATAGATGGGGATGGGTCATTCAAACCGCTCTTACACACACCAGCTCATCAAGCTCAAGAACACCTCTCCTCAGGAGGCTGTTCATACCTTGTACTTGTTCATCCTCAGCCTACAAGGCAATCCACCACACCACACTGGAGTAGGGTATTACACCACAACAGTGTCCCGAACCAGTACAAACTCTCGTGTCTCTTGTTCCTTGGGTTCGGCAAGCTAGGCCTTGAGATCGTTGCAAGAGCAAGCTAGGGAGAGAGAGTTCTTTGTGCGCACCCCAGTGTTCGAACCTCAAGGGTTTGCCGGAACCCAAAATCCGACACCGACCACTGAACGTAACCGGGAACTCCCCGATATTTTCCTCGCCCTTGCTTCTACCATGGTTTTTTTCCGTCATGGATGGCCCAAAGAATGTCATGCAACTGCGTCTCCGGCCCGCCCAGGACGAAAACCCATTTTCTGTCATGATTTTTTTCACAGAAGTAGGAGCCCACCACATCTATGATGATGCCGGGTTTTGTCAGAATTATCGTCATAGAAGTGTCATAAGCATGACAGAAAAAAAAATCGTTCGGCCCAAAATGTCACGGATGTGTCTTTTTTTGTAGTGTTGGTGGGCATGCAAAGGTTAAAGTATTTCTACCAGAACATGATGATTATCTAGATGTTTTCATGAAGACCGTGAAGGATGGGCGGTTGGCCATCACAAGGGGTTGGACTAGAGTCGTGCATGCCTTCTGCATGGAGGAGGGCACAATATGGGCATTCCACTTCATCACAATTTTTGGGTTTTCTTTTAATAATTGTAGCTTCTATTTAACACTTCATCACAATTTTCAGATTCATGAATAGTTTTCTTTTAATAATTGTAGCTTCTTTTAATAGTTTGCTAATCTTTTTGGGTTTTCTTTTAATAGCACTACTAAATAAACATGGAAAGGAAAGAAGCTACAACTAATTTTTTTGGATTTCTCAAAGTTTTTCAAACACACGAGAAGAAAGCGAGAAAAAGAAAATAAACTAACATGGATAATACAATGAAAAAGTATGAACACCGACAACTGGAATGATTGTGTGAACATGAATGTAATGTCGGTGAGAAATACATACTCCCCCAAGCTTAGGATTTTGGTCTAAGTTGGTCTATGGCCATGGCTAGCTGGTGGAAATCCAAAGTTGTAGTCGGGGTCGTAGTGGGATGCGGCAGCTACTGCCTGAAGGGCTGCAGCATGGAGGCGAGCGGCCTCCACCTCTCTCTCACACTCGTTTGCCTCCTCTCTAGTTATAAAATATCTCCCTTTTACCTGAACGTTAAAGAAGGCAGGAGCAGGAAGGGTAATATGGCAGCACGCTGCCGGTCAAAGATTTGTCGGTACTGGAGGGATTGTTCATTCCTCTCAAGAAACTGGTAGCATACCATAGCATTATAATCAAGAAAAGCAGGTGGTAACTCAATGGCATTCCCCCTTATGGATACCCCAAGATAATCAGCTAAACGGGTTGAATAAATCCCACCAAATAAATATCCATCTTTAGCATTAAGATGAAACCTCCTCGCAATAATAGCCCCCAAGTTATATCGTTTATCACCCAACAACGCACACTTGAGGATACTAAGATCTGGAATGCAAAGGTGGCTACGTTCATGCTTACCGTTAAGGCATCTACCTATAAAGAGAGCAAAATAATGTATGGCAGGAAAGGGAATGCTCCCTATGGTAGCTTGTGTGATATTTCTAGTTTCTTCCACAGTGATGCTAGCAAGGAAATCATTATAGTCAGTCTTATGAGGTTCACTAAGGATGCCCCACTATGGAATTTTACATGCTTCATTAAAATCTTCTAGGTTCGTGGTATATGATTTAACATAAAGATCAAACAGAATAGAATGGGTATTGCACTTAGATGTAAATCAAACCTCCGCACAAAGGAATCAGTGTGGTGATAGTACTGCGTGCACTTATCTGACACGAAGTCCTCGAGGCCAGCATTTTGTATGTACGCATCAAATTCCTCTTTGAAAACTGCCTAAATCATGAACTGATCAAACGGCCATTCGCAAGGCCGTACTCGAGCTTCCCTTGGTGGTTCAAGATTCGGCTCACGCATCGCGAGCCTTGGGGCTTGCTTCCTTGATGAACCACCTTGGTATATTTTCCTAAACATTTTTCTTCCTCTGAAAATTGATGAAATTTTTAGTAACTCCAAATAAAAGTGAACCAAACTCAACAAAATTGGTAGAAACTACTCCTACAAGTGTCTAGAGGCTATATCATGCATCAAAACGACTTTGGACCATATAAATTTGACATGCAAGCTCAAGAACAAGGTCGCCACAGCAGCAAAAATTTGCAATAAATAAAGCACTAGAACAAAAACTAATTGGAACATTGGATGAGTCACATACCTAAGAATAATACCACAAAACAGTTTTGTAGATGGAGCTTTGCACAAGGAGATCGAAAATGGCAGCAAGATGAGCAACATCACATGTTTGAGCAACGGGATGATTTTTTCTGGAGGAAGACGAAGTGGATGGGTGCTGGAATAAGTGAGGGGGACCCACGTGGGATCCACAAGACTGGGGGCACGCATAGGGGGGTAGGGCGCGTCCTCCACCCTTGTGGTCCACTGGTGCAGCCCCCTGGTGTGTTCTTAGTGCCAAAAATCCTTAAATATTCTATAAAAAATCATACAAAATTTTCAGGGCATTTGGTGAACATTTATTTTTGGGACATTTTTTTATTGCACAGATAATTCAGAAAACAGACGAATAATACTATTTTTGCTTCATTTATGCTAAATAACAGAAAGTAAAAAGTAGGTACGGAAGGTTGTGCTTTCTAAATTCATCCATCTCATGCTCATCAAAAGGAATCCATTAACAAGGTTGATCAAGTCTTATTAACAAACTTCTTTCGAATAACATGAAACAAGAGAATTTTCGAATAACACTAGGTTACCTCAACGGAGATATGCATGTCCACAGCAATAAGAATATCACATTTCTTTTTGACAGTAGGAAGAGGGAATTCAAAACCTCCAATAGAAATAGTTGAAAATTTTCAAATAGAATTGATGCTATTCACTTGAGGTTGTTTGTTCGAAAAGTGTACCGTATGCTCATTACCATTAACATGAAAAGTGACATTGCCTTTGTTGAAATTAATAACAACCCCTGCAGTATTAAAAAAGGGTCTACCAAGGATGATGGACACACTGTCATCCTCGGGAATATCAAGAATAACAAAGTCCGTTAAGATAGTAACGTTTGCAACCACAACATGCACATCCTCACAAATACCGATGGGTATAGCAGTTGATTTATTAGCCATTTGCAAAGACATTTCAGTAGGTGTCAACTTATTCAATTCAAGTCTATGATATAAAGAGAAAGGCATAACACTAACACCGGCTCCCAAATCACATAAAGCAGTTTTAACATAGTTTCTTTTAATGGAGCATGGTATAGTTGGTACTTCTGGATCTCCTAGTTTCTTTGGTATTCCACCGTTAAAAGTATAATTAGCAAGCATGGTGGAAATTTCAGCTTCCGGTATCTTTCTTTTATTTGTAATAATATCTTTCATATACTTAGCATAAGGAGACATTTTCAGAATATTAGTCAAACGCATACGCAAAAAGACAGGTCTAAGCATTTCAACAAAGCGCTCAAAATCCTCATCATCCTTTTTCTTGGATGGTTTAGGAGGAAAGGGCCTGGGTTTCTGAACCCATTGGTTCTCTTTCTTTACCATGTTTCCTAGCAATGAAGTCTCTCTTATCATAATGTTGATTCTTTGATTGTGGGTTATCAAGATCAATAGCAGGTTCGACCTCCACATCATTATTATTACCTAGTTTGAGAATCAACATGAACATCAGAAATAGAAATATCATTGGGATACTCAGGTGTGTTTATAACAGGTTCACTAGAAGCATGCAAAGTCCTATCAGTTTTCCTTTTCTTATTATTACTAGGAGGACTAGGTGCATTGATACGTCTCCAACGTATCTACTTTTCCAAACACTTTTGCCCTTGTTTTGGACTCCAACTTGCATGATTTGAATGAAACTAACCCGGACTGACGCTATTTTTAGCAGAACTACCATGATGTTGTTTTATGTGTAGAAAAGAAAAGTCCTCGGAATGTCCTGGAAATCCACGGAGGCACCTTTTGGAATTTATAATAATTATTGGGCAAAAGAAATACATTAGTGGGCCCAGGGCCTGTCCACGTGATGTGGGCGCCTGCATGCGTGCCCCCTATCTCGTGGCCCCGGACCTCCTCCGACCTCAACTCCAACTCCATATATTCCGCCTCGGGAGAAAAATCAGAGAGAAAGTTTCATCATGTTTCACGACACGGAGCCGCCGCCAAGCCCTAATCTCTCTGGAGGGCTGATCTCGAGTCCGCTCGGGCCCGGAGAGGGGATTCGTCTTCGTCGTCATCATCAACCATCCTCCATCACCAATTTCATGATGCTCACCGCCGTGCGTGAGTAATTCCATCGTAGGCTTGCTGGACGGTGATGGGTTGGATGAGATTTACCATGTAATCAAGTAAGTTTTGTTAGGGTTTGATCCCTAGTATCCACTATGTTCTGAGATTGATGTTGCTATGACTTTGCTATGCTTAATGCTTGTCACTAGGGCCCGAGTGCCATGATTTCAGATCTGAACCTATTATGTTTTCATGAATATATGTGTGTTCTTGATCTTATCTTGCAAGTCTATAGTCACCTATTATGTGTTATGATCCGACAACCCCGAAGTGACAATAATCGGGATACTTCTCGGTGATGACCGTAGTTTGAGGAGTTCATGTATTCACTATGTGTTAATGCTTTGGTCCGGTTCTCTATTAAAAGGAGGCCTTAATATCCCTTAGTTTCCGTAAGGACCCCGCTGCAACGAGAGGGTAGGACAAAAGATGTCATACAAGTTATTTTCCATAAGTACGTATGACTATTTACGGAATAGATGCCTACATTACATTGATGAATTGGAGCTAGTTCTATATCACCCTATGTTATAGCTATTGCATGAGGAATCGCATCCGGCATAATTATCCATCACTGATCCATTGCCTACGAGCTTATCATATATTGTTCTTCGCTTATTTACTTTTCCGTTGCTCTTTGTTATAACTACTACAAAACCCATAAACATTTATCTTTACTTTTGCTACCGTTACCTTTATATCATACCACTTTTGCTACTAAACACTTTGCTGCAGATACTAAGTTATCCAGGTGTGGTTGAATTGAAAACTCAACTGCTAATACTCAAGAATATTCTTTGGCTCCCCTTGTGTCGAATCAATAAATTTGGGTTGAATACTCTACCCTCGAAAGCTTTTGCGATCCCCTATACTTGTGGGTTATCAAGACAAATTTCTAGCACCGTTGCCGGGGAGCATAGCTCTATTCTCTAAGTCACTTGGGATTTATATCTGTTGATCACTATGAAGAACTTGAAAGACGGCCGAACTACTATTTCGCCCTCAACTACGAGGGGAGGTAAGGAATTGCCATCTAGCTCTGCACTAGATTCTCCTTCCGTTATTAGTAAGCTTGCGACACCTAAACTTGCTACTGCTATGAATTCTGATATGTCGCATGTTATTGATGATGCCACTTCTGCTATGCATGATGAAACTACTTCTATGCGTGATACTACTTTGCCATTAGGTGAATTTCTAGATGAACAACTTGCTAGAGTTAGGGGATGAAATTATCAAGATCCTATTATCGATGATAGTGATGATGAAGGTTCCCCCAATGATTATGTTTTACCTGTTGTTCCTAAGGGTTATGTTATGAATGAAAAAGCTGCTCTAGAAATCCTAGCTTGCAATGATAGAAATGATCTTAAGAAATTATTAGCTAAATGGAAGCAGCAGTCTCTTAATGCTAGAATGTAACCCGATCCTGCTTTTGCTACTTCACCTATTTGTGTTACTGATAAGGATTATGAATTCTCTGTTGATCCTGATATTATTAGTTTAGTTGAATCTGAGCCTTTTTATGGCCTTGAATCTGAAACTGTTGTGGCACATCTTACCAAGTTGAATGATATAGCCACCTTGTTTACTCATGATGAGAAGTCTCGCTATTTATATATCCTTAAGATATTTCTGTTCTCATTAAAGGGTGATGCTAAGACTTGGTATAATTCTCTTGCTCCTGGTTGTCCTGTGTAGTCCCTGTGATATGATTTATTACTTCTCGCTAAATATTTCCCTGCTCATAAGAAACAAGCTGCCTTATGGAAATATATAATTTTGTGCAAATCAAAGAAGAGAGTCTCCCACAAGCTTGGGGAGGCTTCTCCGTTACTTAATGCTTTGCCTCGATCATCCTCTTAAGAAAAATGAAATACTTGATATCTTTTATAATGGACTAACCGATGCCTCCAAGGACTACTTGGATAGTTGTGCTGGTTGTGTTTTCAGGGAAAGAACAGTCGACGAAGCTAAAATATTACTGAATAATATGTTGACTAATGAAAATAATTGGACTCTTCCTGAGCCAGTTCCTGAAATAATTCCTGAACCAATTGAGCCAACTCCTGAGCCTATTCCTAAACCCGCTCCGAAGAAGAGAGGTGTTTTATTTCTCAGTCCTTAAGATATGCAAGAGGCAAAGAAATCAATGAAAGAAAAAGGTATTAAAGCTGAGGATGTTAAGAATTTACCTCCTATTGAAGAAATACATGGTCTTAATTTACCGCCTGAAGAACTACATTGTCTTGATAACCCCCGACACAGGTAGTAGAGGTAAATTCTCTCTATAGATATGATAATGTTGAAATACCCTCTACTAAATTTCATAGCCCATGCTTAGGTGAATTTGACGAATTTATGGCTAGACAAGAAAGTTTTAATGCTTATGTTGGTAGAGAGTTAAAGAATAATGCTTTCGAGATAGGACGCGTAGGTGATAATCTGGCTAGAGTTAAAGATGAACTTCACCGCTGCTAGCAACACGCTTCTATGGTTGCTACTCAAGCTGAGCAAGTACTCAAAGCTCAAAATGATTTGCTTGATGAATTAAATAATAAAAATGACTTTGCTGTTAGAGTGGCTACTAGAACTGGTAGAATGACTCAGGAACCTTTGTATCCTGAAGGCCACCCTAAGAGAATCGAGCAAGATTCTCAGAGAAATAATTTAGAGGCACCTAGTTCTTCTAAAGAGAAGAAGAAAAACGATAGAACTTTGCATGCTTCTAGTGAACCTACTGTAGACACACCTGAGAATCCCAATAATATTTCTATTTCTGATGCTGAAACTCAATCAGGTGATGAACATGAACAATCTCAAGTTCATAGTATCAACTCTATTGAAAAAGTTCCAACTATCATTTTTGGAGGTTTCAAATTTCCTCTCCCTACTGTTAAGAAAAAGTATGATATTCTTATTGTTGGGGGTTTTCATATCCTCGTTGAGGTAACTTAGTGCTATTCGAAATTTCTCCGGTTCCGTGTTATTCGGAATGAGTTCGTTGACAAGACTTGATCAACCTTGTTAGCGGGATCATTTTGATGATCACGAGATGGATGAAACTAGAAGGCACAACCTTCTGTACCCTCCTTCTACTTTCTGTTATTTAGAATAAATAAAGCAAAAATAGTTTTATCCATTTGTTTTCTAAATTATCCGTGCATTAAAAAATAGTCTGAAAATAAAAGTGCTCCAAATGCCCTGCAAACTTAGTATGATTTTTTCTGGATTATTTGAGGATTTTAGGCACTAAAAACACTGCAGGATGGCCAAGCACCAGGCCACGAGAGAGGAGGGCGCGCCCCCTGTCTCGCGGGCCCCTGGTGGCCCCCCTCCACTTATGCCAGCACCCACACACTTCATCTTCTACCCAAAAAAATCCCCATCCATCTCAAGCACGAGTTCTAGCTCATTTTGCTGCAATTTTCCATCTCTTAGCTCAAAGCTCCATTCGCAAAACTGCTTTGGGAGATTGTTGCTTGGTATGTGACTCCTCCATTGGTCCAATTAGTTTTTGTTCTAGTGCTTTATTCGTTGCAAATTTTTTCTGCATAGGTGACCATGTTCTTGAGCTTGCATGTTAAATTTTTGAGGTCCCAAGCAATTCCAATGCATGATATAGGCTTTAGGCACTTGTAGGAGTAGTTGCTATCAATCATGTTTAGTTTTATGTACTTTTATTTTGAAGTTACTAAAATTTCAGAATTTTTCAGAAAATGTTACGGAGGCTCTTTAAAGGCTCTTCTAGCCAAAGCTCTAAGGAAAAACAAGACAAAGAGAAGGAAAAACCCAAGTATAATCTTCCTCGCTTAGCGGAAGTACGGTCGTGCGAATGTCCATGTGAGGATTTCTTGAAAGAAGCCGGAATTCATGAAGATTTTTATGTTTTAATCGAGACTGCAGGCCTCACCGGTTTCATCAACTAATCGAATCGATCAAGATTCTTACTTACCAATACTTTCGTGCAAAACTTTTATTATTATCCTAAGAAGTCACCGCCTGCAGTATCATTTCATTTATATGATGAATTCAAAGAAATGTCTTTACGTCATTTTTGTGCGGTATGTAGGATACCTTATGAGGGAGAATTAGAGGAACCCCATCGTGAAGATGTGGATGGCTTCGTTAAAACTATTGTTGTGGAAGAGCCAAAGAAGGGCTCTGAGGCAAAAGTATCTAGCATACACTTTCCTGTTTTACGCTACTTTGCCATATTTGCTAGTAGATGCTTGATTGGTCGTGGAAATAGTGGAAATTTGAGCGTTCCAGATATTATTATTCTTCAACATGCTTTGCTAGGAGACAACACTTTTAGTATGGGTGCCGTCGTTGCTAAACCGCTAGCCCTGAATCGTACAAAAGGCCCCATATTTGGAGGTATCTATGCTGCACGTCTCGTTGAACATTTTCAGATGCCCATTAGGCACCATGAGGAGGAGACAAAATTACCTCCTCACATTTTAGATTACAAGAGCATGGTAGCACACAAGTTTATTGTTGATAACGAAGAGAAGATGCTCTTGCATAACCTTAGATTTAATAAGAAATACAATGAGACTATTATTTTGCATGCGCCTCTATTGTTTGATTTGACTGCAGATAATTTTCTTGTCACACTGGAAGTGGTGAACAATCATCGAGCTCAAGCTTTTACCCGTAACCTGAACTCGAGCCGAACTCGAGCTGGACCCTTATCGTGCATCATCTGTCCAGTGGGATCCAAAGATGACCAGCCAGTGGTATCCTGATTACACCTCCCATTACACCGGGCAGAGTAGCGGCGGTCCTTGGTACTAGACCAACTTAGGCCAAAAGCCTAATCTTGGGGGAGTATGTATTTCTCCCTGACTTTACATTCATGTTCACACACTAGTTGTCGGTGCTCATACTCTTTCATTGTATTATCCATGCTAGTTTAAATTTCTTTTTCTAGTCTTCTTCTTATGTGTTTGATAAACCTTAAGAAAAACCAAAAAAATTAGTTAGTCTAATTTCCATGCTTGTAGTAGAATTAAAATGAAAACCCAAAAGATTTCTCATTCTTCGTTTACTTGTTGGGAGCTTTCCCGTGTAAATATTTTTATTTTCTTTTCTTTCTTTTGGGGGTCGAGAAGACCATATTGAAAATGCTTAGTGGCTCTCATATGCATGAATGTTTATTTAACTTAGAGCCCATATTACCCTGTCTTCTCTCTCGAGTTGAATTCTTGCAGATTCCAGCTTAGTCCAATGCACGTGCACTCGTGTTATTATACACATCGTTCGGTCATGCAAGTGAAAGGCAATAATGACGTTATATGATGAACTTATTGGGATGAGAAAAGCTGGTATGAACTCGACCTCTCTTGTTTTTGTAAATATGATGATTCATTGTTCCTGAGTCAGCTATTATGAAGTAAACATATTTGCAAGGACATTTAGAGATTATAGTTACTCGTGCCATGCTTGATTAGCTTTGATTTATAATGGTTTACCTTGCGTGCCAACATGTTATTAGAATGATTATGATATGATATGATGTGATGGTATCCTCCTTTGAATGAATTAAGTGACTCGACTTGGCACATGTTCACACATGTAGTTGAATCAAATCAACATAGCCTTCATGATATTTATGTTCATGGTAGATTATATCCTACTCATGCTTGTACTCGGTGTGAATTAATTTTAATGCATGTTTACGACGTTGTCGCCTCTCGCTTGGTCGCTTCCCAGCCTTTTGCTAGCCTTCACCTGTACTAAGCGGAATACTACTTGTGCATCCAAACTCCTTAAACCCCAAAGTTGTTCCATATGAGTCCACTATACCTTCCTATATGCGGTATCTACCTGCTGCTCCAAGTAAATTTGTATGTGCCAAACTCCAAACCTTCAAATGAAATTCTGTTTTGTATGCTCGAGCAGCTCATGTACAACTAGGGCTGCCTATATCTTCCATGCTAGGTGGGTTATTCTCAAGAGGAGTGGACTCCGCTCCTCATTCACGAGATAGGGCCGGTAACCGGGATGCCCAATCCCATGATCCAAAAAGATAAAAGCAAATCAAAATAATTAAGCAAAACTCCCCCAGGGCTGTTGTATGTTGGAGGCACTCGTCATTTCGAGCAAGCCATGGATTGATGCTTGTTGGTGTTTGGGGGAGTATAAACCTTTACCATTCTGTTTGGGAACTGCCTATAATGCATGTAGTATGCATGGAAGATACAACCATCTCCTAGTTGTTGCGTTGATAGTGAAAGTATGCCGCTCAAAATGTTATTCAATCTCTATTTTAAAATCGAGCTCTCGCACCTCTACAGATCCCTGCTTCCCTCTGCGAAGGGCCTATCTATTTACTTTTATGTTGAGTCATCACCCTTCTTATTAAAAAGCACCCGCTGGAGAGCACACTATCATTTGCATTCATTACTATTGGTTTATATTGGGTATGACTTGACTGGATCTCTTTTACCATGAACTACAATGTTTAGAAAGTCCTTGATCTTTAAAGGTGCTCTGCATTTATGTTTTGCGGTCTCAGAAAGGGCTAGCGAGATACCATTTTGTTATATCATGTTATGATTATTTTGAGAAAGTGTTGTCATCCGAGTTTTATTATTATGGCTTGCTAGCTGATTATGTTATTGATATGAGTAATTGTGAGACCTATGTGTTATTGTGAGTATGGTTAGTTCATAATATTTGCTGAAACTTGAATATTGGCTTTTCATGTTTACAACAACAAGAGCAACAGAGTTTGTAAAAGATTTTCTTTATCACTTTCAGTTTATCAACTGAATTGCTTGAGGACAAGCAAAGGTTTAAGCTTGGGGGAGTTGATACGTCTCCAACGTATCTACTTTTCCAAACACTTTTGCCCTTGTTTTGGACTCTAACTTGCATGATTTGAATGAAACTAACCCGGAGTGACGATGTTTTCTGCAGAACTACCATGATGTTGTTTTATGTGTAGAAAAGAAAAGTTCTCGGAATGTCCTAGAAATCCACGGAGGCACTTTTTGGAATTTATAAGAATTATTGGGCAAAAGAAATACACTAGGGGGCCCCGGGCCTGTCCACGAGACAGGGAGGCGCGCCCCTATCTCGTGGGCCCCCTGGACCTCCTCCGACCTCAACTCCAACTCCATATATTCCGTCTCGGGGAGAAAAAAATCAGAGAGAAAGTTTCATCGCGTTTCACGACACGGAGCCGCCGCCAAGCCCTAATCTCTCTGGGAGGGCTGATCCGAGTCCGCTCGGGCCCGGAGAGGGGATTCATCGCCGTCGTCATCATCAACCATCCTCCATCACCAATTGCATGATGCTCACCACCGTGCGTGAGTAATTCCATCGTAGGCTTGCTGGACGGTGATGGGTTGGATGAGATTTACCATGTAATCAAGTTAGTTTTGTTAGGTTTTGATCCCTAGTGATGCGGAGCATCCTACGGTCATCACCATGTCAAGAGTCCGTTTGGCAAGTGACACGTGCAACCTCTACTTCTCATACATAAAGGTGAATCTTCTCCTTTACACGTGTTCACTTGACCCCTTCGAGGATGGTATACTACTTGACACTTCTCCCGTGTGCATGCATAAGTATTGTCGGAGCTTCACGGATGTCGAGGAGGAGTGCAAGCGCCAAGGAACGACTACACCGTCCGCGAGGGAAGCATGGAAGAGAAGGAGGAAGAGAACCTGGCCGCTCCAGAACGAGCGGTACTACCGCCCACTCCAAGCGGTACTACCGCTAAGGCCACCCAAGCGGTACTACCGCCCCTCCAAGCGGTATTATCGCTCAGCGGTACTACCGGCCATGAGTCCCAGTACTACCGCCCTGCTGTCTGCAAAGCAGCTGGCCTTTGGCCTTGTATCCCTCTCCCACTTACCCCTTTGTGGCTTAGACTATAAATAGACCACCTCCACTTCCTTTCTAGGGTTAGCAAATATGATAGCTCATTCTTAGGTGAGCTTTGCTCCTACCTCTACTCTTGAGAGAGAGAGAGACTACCACTCCCATGGAGTTCAAGACCTCCATGTGAGAAGATCCTGGGATATCATCAAGACCCCTTATGGGAAGATCCGTCTAGGATATCATCAAGACCTCCTCTTGGAGATGAACCTTACCTTGTATCTTTCCCTTTGTTGTTCATGTACCTTGTGATCTTGTGTGTTTGATTGTCTAGTGGATGTGTGATTGGACTTGTTCTTGAGTGTTTCCCCTTGTGATTTCTCTCTGTTCTTCCCCATGTTCATCGTGTTCTTCGAGGGATCCCACTCCAAACGTGAAAGATCGTCCACGTAGGGTTCCGCCCTACATCACCTAGTATCCACTATGTTCTGAGATTGAGGTTGCTATGACTTTGCTATGCTTAATGCTTGTCACTAGGGCCCGAGTGCCATGATTTCAGATCTGAACCTATTATGTTTTCATGAATATATGTGTGTTCTTGATCCTATCTTGCAAGTCTATAGTCACCTATTATGTGTTACTAGTTGACCCGTTGCGCCAAATGGCGCAAAGACCTGCTAAAGACATGTTGTCGATGAAAATAGTTTCATGCTGCAAGAACCTTCAACCAAAGCCATGTTTGCGATGAAAATAGTTTCTTTTACTATGGACATGCCATGTATATACAGTCGATTTAGTTGTCATCTGCTAAATCCATATGCGCCTTGAAAAAAACATGGTTTAATTTGCAGAGCCTCACGTGTTTCAAGTATGGATAAGAACTACCAACTCTATTTGTGCGATTCAAACACATTTCCAGAGTTTTTATTTCTTAGTACATGTTGTCTAAAGTAACATTTGCCCAGAGAGAGAGAGAGAGAGAGAGAGAGAGAGAGAGAGAGAGAAGCATACCGCTCTCTCATTATGATTATTATTATACATACTTTTACGCAATGCTCATTTAACCTGTGAAGGACTACACAATGCTCATTTAACCTGTGAAGGACAAAAATATTCCATCTTCTCTGAATGACGAACTAAACCAAATAAGAAATATATGCAGTAAATTCATTCAAAATAGAAAAGGTATCTTACATCAAATAAGGCATTACAACAAACATGGTGTTATCTTAGTAAAAGAAATTACATCATTAGAAGAGAAAAGGGAAGAAAACCAAACATGAGATTGAGATTAATACATCTAGGAGGAGGTCGTAGACATCACTTTGATCATTTTGCGACCTTGGGAGCAAAGGATCCATGGTTTTTAAATGCCTTGTCAGGCTGCTGGAGTCAGCTGCTGGAGTAGATGACATGGAAACGTCGTCCCTACCATTTCGATGGCTTAGACCGAGGGAGCCGGATGTTCATCTCGGCCCTCCCCAGGCTTCCATCAATGGATTTTTATAGTTAGGGTTAAAGACTGAGAGGCCCTATGCATGTTCAAATATGCGAGTAGCATATCCAATACAAATCAAGAAAAAGAAAAGAGAAGACCAGAAACATCACAAAAACAAAATTTTGACAAATTATCTCTATTGTAAAATTGAGGGAGTAACTCATTATTTGAGAGAACTTCAAATTGACAATTCAGTTACAATGATCAAAGACAACTGTAAATTGCTAACTTAATTACATCATTCTTCACATAAGCTTCTGACTGAGGAAATTTCTTGACTAGAAGGTCACATTTCAAGCCATTGCACTTATAAAACCCAGCCCTATTGTCATTTAAATTGCAAATTAATCATCAATAATGCACAATAATTTATGACCCACAAACGATTTGGAGCCTAAGGAGGAGAAAATATGAATCCACATAAATACACACGTAGTAAGATGCATTGCAATAGTCGTATTATTTGAATTCGTAAGCTGACCAGCAAACGCATAGTACACAAAAGAGACAAAGCTTTAACCATAATTGGTGCTTAACCTTCTTGCCCCTGCTAATGATTTTGGCCATGAATGCATCGAGTAAGGGGAGGAAGAACGGACTGCGCCGCCGGAAGTTGCCGATGGGTGTTGACGGCTGGCCAAGCCATCTCCCTCCATGATAGGTGGCGGTCATGGAGAGGTGTAAATATGACGAGATGTGAAAATAAGCTCAAGGAAATTAATATGGACCAGCAAACCGACAAAAGCAGAATATAACATAATTATATTGCAGAGTGTACTAACATAATTATATTCCGGATTAAACTAATAGCATAACAAATTTACAGGGTTAGAATGCAAAGGCACATATATATCTTAGTGGCATAAAACTATTTAGCCAACTTCACTAACAATGTAGAAATTGGCTTCAGTGTACTAACATAGTTATTTTGGATATAAGCAATCAACCACGAATTTAACATCAGAGATATCTGACCATTTTAAGTAACAGCTGCATTGACCAGCCCCTTTTAAAGAAAGGCTTTAGGATCATAAGCTCTGTAGTTGATCAACTTGGAAATATAAAAGCATTTCCTTCAAATCAGTACTGCACCTCCGACAAATGCAATGTGATAAGAAAGCAATGAACATATACACTGCTCCACATTTAGTTTTGTATGTAAAAAGATAGCCATGCGAGATGATTTTTTTGGATCACAGAAACCCATCCTGAATACATCTGAATGATATAATCAATTTTCGAAATGTTGGCAGGCACAAGAAAAACACACGAGTAAAAATAATAATATATGATTGGTATCTGTATTTGATCCACCTGGGTACATGCACATCCTAAAAGCAACAAACAAGCTGCTATGCAACCTGATGTGCAGCTTATCACATGGTACACAGAACTTCACAAATTATCAGGACATCAATCAAGTATTAAAATGCATGAGCAAGAAGGTAAACTTACCCCAGAACTTGTTTCCCAAAGTACTTACAACACGCTGACCACAATATAAAGCCGGCGACCTGTACTGATCTGCAGGACTACATCATTGTAATTTGTTCAAACCATCACCTAAATTCCACACACTGCCTCACTACATGCATGTGAAAAGGCATAAATTAGAACACGACTGAACAAGTGATAACAAGATTGGTATACCTAGTTTTACAGATAAAATTTTCATTGTTAGCCTGTCCACAAAGTCGGCAGAAAAATATCATGCTTATATTACAAAGCAGCAAGCAAGACAGCTAGGTTCAATCTCTCTATCATAAATGAAAAGCATATAACTACTACATTCCTTATAAATTAAAGATGTTTAGAAAGTCAATATATTAGCCATCAAAATCAAGATGCTGGAGGAAACAAGAGGCAAAGAGAGAGGGCACCAAATTAGCTTTTTAGGCCACCCATGTCGCACTCTCCCATGATTAGCCTTCCCGCCGAGGCATCAGCGAGTGGCGATGCCATCGCTGCAGAGCTCTTGGACAAGACAACCCTCGTTAGTTCTTACCATTCTTCTTTAAAGAACCAAGTATATCATCATGATGGCCCGTGAACCCCTGTAAAACACAATGATAGCAGTTAATGGCATACATATATTTATAGGAAAACATATATATACTATGAATGCAGCAAACTTTGCTCATCTACGAAACAGAATATACTTCATCATTTATATGGGTTAGCATATTATAGTACTACACATGCAGCAAAAATACGAAGCAACCAAGAACCTCCTGGACAACAACAGAAACAACCAAGATGCACTGACTTTTCAATACAAATGACTAAACATATATAACCGCAGATGCAAAAAAAACTTAACTCCCATGCATTGCAAAAGTGACCTCATTATGAATCTATTTTTAGATGAGTACCAAACAAATTTCTAGTGAAGTATCATCACAAAAATGGTAATGGTAAGTGGAAAGGACAAAGACTACACAATTGTTATCTATGAAAAACTGGAGTAACTAAATTTCAAAGACCAATGGTGGTGCAAGTGGCATATTGTGCCATTTTGAGCAAAAACCATGGAAGGTAAAATGCAGCACAAAGGAATGGAATTTATTCAATCACTCTGAGAAGACCTGGCTGGTAGTAATGAAAAGTGTGTATTGCCGGCCATAGACAATGAGATCATTCAGACCGCAAGCTTCCAGTCGACCACCATATGAACCAAACATAACAGCAAGCTTCCAGCCAGTGACCATATGAACCGAAGACCAGTGATCATCCAGCGGACGACCATATGAATTAAAGATATCAACTATATAAGCAGTACACTTTTCAGTAAAGCCTGAGATTGTTGTAGTAAAGGGTGTAGCTAGAATCTGGATCGTAGATTCATGTGTACCTGCAGAAAATAGGAAAGGGGACATGAAATTATGCTGATAGAAATATAAATTCAACTGTGTGATTACTAATTCAAATTAAAAAGAAATTCATGAGGTGTCATTGGCAGCAGAACCTACACCTCACAAAGTAAAACCTGCCACCAGCGGCAAGGCAGCTAAGCAAAGTAATTCGGTAGTTCTAATGAAACTAAAGATCTTAAGCCTGGAGAGCCCTTCAAACTGAACCAAAACAACTGAATCATCGCTAACAAATTTTCCTTACATACATGCATACCTAACTAATGCACCTGTGCTAACAAAAGAACATAAGAAAATCGTTGCTTTAAAATATAAAGCGGCGGGAAACCCTTTTTCCTAAGAACATAAGAAAACATCAATGAATAATTATTCAGAAGTCAACATGGCTGAGAACCCAGGGATCTAAATAAGACGTGTGCATATCCCATTTTTATGCCTAGGTAGGCAATTATACCAAGAAACAAAATGAGATGGGTATTGCCTCCAAAATCGTACCAGCAACTTTACCATGTTATAAGAGAACCTAAAAAAACATCAGGAAATAAGTACCCAAATATAATACAAACAAATAAACCTACTCGAGAAATCGTTCCCCATGCTACCTATATGCCTTGCTTAAGAAAAAAATAACCTGCCTAAGAAATTGTTTCACACGGCACCTAAAATCTAAATCCAATGGGTTGTGGCCAAACTTATCTGCACCACCAAACCATTTTAAAATGTCAAACAAGCAGTTCCAACGGGCCATTTAGCTCACTGGCAAGTCCAACCTCTACATAACACCTAAGAGATTCAAGACAAAAGCTAGCTCAACGTTCCTCGCAGCTAATAGAAACACCATGAGAGAACTGTTCTGCAACAAAAATGAAAATAGCAACCATAGTGACAGTAGCAGGGTTCAGAAAACTGCTTTGTTTTTCTAGAACCAAACCAACATTGTTTTTAATATCATGCAAAAGCTCTTCTTTTGTGTTTTTTACACAGATAAAACCTGTCCAAATCTATGTTTTTCGGCCTTCAGTGCCATTATTAAGAACACCACAACTACAAAAGCTTCTGCCTTTGCACAACACTTTCCTCCCGACTTCACTAAATCATAGAAGAATATAATTTAATGACAATAGTTACAGTCTCCAGCTATAGTAGCAGGGCCGAATTCTCTCAACTATATATTGCAAAAAGGGTTGTCGTAGTCTCCGGCTTGGCTGGTTTTACCTTGAACAAAATTGCGATTTAGAAAAGCAGCTTGGGTTTTCTGAAGAAGCTCTTGTACCCAATCAATAGTCCCATGGCCTGATTGGAGTGAGGGAGAAATGCAGGTAAGAAGAATGAACAAGCATCCTGAAGTGAGAGTAGTAAATAACCAAGAAATGAACGAATAAAAAACAGAAAGAACATTCACTATCAGACAGTATAACTTGGAAATGAAAACTATCTAGGCAGATTAGAGATAGAGCTCACCTTGTTTTTTCCTCTTCCTCAAGATCCTTCCTATTCTCTTCTTCGTTCGATCTGCACACATCTTGTTTAGAAAAACCTAAAACAAGATATCCACATTAGATTAAAGAACCAAGGGAAACAACAGGGGAACCTGCATGAGTTTTTCTTCTGCATCTTCCATGGATGACGAATATCACAAAGAATGTTGAGATCCATCTTGGCCTCACCTTCTGCCAAGGACGACAACGACGAAGGCACCATGGACCACCGCTTTGCTAGCATCATCGCCTGCTGCGGCTGCTGCTCCCCTCATCCTTGGCGGCGCCACCACTGGAACATGAGAGGAGGTGAGGAAAGGTGACGGCCTCTATCACCCCGCGGCGCCGGCGACCGCCCACTCCAGATCGAAGAATTGGGAGGAAACGAGGAGATGAGAGGAGAGGTGGCGGCCAAGCTCACCTTGACATCTTCCAAGCTCCTCCCGTGCACACCATCTTCAGCCGTCAGGATCTCATCCATGAAGATGCTACTTTTCCCTATCGCCGGCCTCTCCTCCACCCCGTGAGGCGTCCGCTGCCCGGTCTTCGGCCTCGCTGAGCGGGTGGCTGTGGATGCAGTAACTGTGGGATCAAGGGGAACGGGGGCTAGGGTTTGGGCGGCGGCTGGCACAGGACTGAGAGGAGGGAGGGGGCCGACGACACGGCGGAGGAGAGGAGGACGAGGTGAGCGGGGAGAAGAGGGGCGACGACATGGGAGAGGATGGAGGGAGAGGATGGAGGTCGGATGGAGCAGTGGCAGCGACCGCGGGATGGTAGGAAAGGGGGCTAGGGTTCGTGGCGGCTGAGGGAGAGAGATCGAGGAGGGAGGAAGGGTTGCGGCATGCGGGCGATTGGATTGGGCCGACGGGGGTTTCGAGGGCAGGGCACCCACGTCCCCGCAAATGGCGCGATGCGCACGCGGCGTGCGGGTAGAGGGCGCACCTGCACCTCGAAACGGCTCACCCAGCCAACAGGCACAGAACACGAGCCCACCAGTCATTGGGAATGAGAACTTACCACGCGGTCAAAACCACCAGCGAGAGCAACGAGCATCTAACGGCCCAAACAAAGTCAAAGACCAGATTGACCACGATCCAACAGCCGACGAAGGCTAAAATCGGGGGAGCCTCCTGGAGGTGAGTTGGCTAGCTTCTTTTTTGTTTAAATGATCCGACAACCCCGAAGTCACAATAATCGGGATACTTCTCGGTGATGACCGTAGTTTGAGGAGTTCATGTATTCACTATGTGTTAATGCTTTGGTCCGGTTCTCTATTAAAAGGAGGCCTTAATATCCCTTAGTTTCCATAAGGACCCCGCTGCAGCGGGAGGGTAGGACAAAAGATGGCATACAAGTTCTTTTCCATAAGCACGTATGACTATTTACGGAATACATGCCTGCATTACATTGATGAATTGGAGCTAGTTCTATATCACCCTATGTTATAGCTATTGCACGAGGAATCACATCCGGCATAATTATCCATCACTGATCCATTGCCTACGAGCTTTTCATATATTGTTCTTCGCTTATTTACTTTTCCGTTGCTACTGTTACAACTACTACAAAAACCCATAAACATTTATCTTTACTTTTGCTACCGTTACCTTTATTATCATACCACTTTTGCTACTAAACACTTTGCTGCAGATACTAAGTTATCCAGGTGTGGTTGAATTGACAACTCAACTGCTAATACTCAAGAATATTCTTTGGCTCCCCTTGTGTCGAATCAATAAATTTGGGTTGAATACTCTACCCTCGAAAGCTGTTGCGATCCCCTATACTTGTGGGTTATCATGCATCAATATTAATTCTCTGAGAATCTTGCTCGACTCTCTTAGGATGGCCCTCAAGATACACAGGTTCCTGGGTCATTTTACCACCCCTAGTCATAACCCTAAAACATTATCATTGTTCTTACTATTCCATTGAGCAAATCATCATGTGCCTCATGTACTTGTTCTACTTGAGTTTTCACCATGGAAGCATGCTTACTAACAATCTTAAGATCACTAATAGTTCCACTCATATAATTAGCCAAGCAGTCAAGCATGTAAGCATTACGTTTCAATTGTCTACTAACATAAGCATTGAAGTTCTCTTGTTTAACAATGAAGTTATCAAACTCATCCAAGCATTGACTAGCAGACTTATTATGAGGAATATCACCTTCATCAAATATATAGAGATAATTTACCTCTACTACCTGTGTCGGGGCATTGAGACCATGTATTTCTTCAATAGGTGGTAAATTCTTAATGACGTCAACTTTAATACCTTTTTCTTTCATAGATTTCTTTGCCTCTTGCATATCTTCAGGATTGAGAAATAGAATACCCCTTTTCTACTGAGTTGGCTTAGGAGTTGGTTCAGGAAGTGTCCAATCATTATCATTACTCAATATATTATTCAATAGCAATTCATCTTGCTCAACAGTTCGTTACCTGAAAACACAACCAGCACAACTATCTGGGTGGTCCCTAGAAGCATCGGTTAGTCCATTATAAAATCAAGTATTCCATTTTTCTTGAGAGGATGATCAGGCAAAGCATTACGTAATTAGAGAAGCCTCCCCCAAGCTTGTGGGAGACTCTCTTCTTCAGATTGCACAAAGTTAAATATTTCCTTTAAAGAAGCTTGTTTCTTATGTGCAGGGAAATATTTTTTCAGAGAAGTAGTAAATCATATCCTCGGGACTACACACACAACCAGGAGCAAGAGAATTAAACCATAACCTAGCATCACCCTTTAACGAGAAAGGAAAAAACTTAAGAATATAGTAATATCGAATTTTTTCCTCATGAGCAAATAGGGTGGCTATATCATTCAATTTAGTAAGATGTGCCCCAACAGTTTCAGATTCATAACCATGGAAAGAATCAGATTCAATCAAAGTAATTAACTCAGGATTGACAGAGAATTGATAATCCTTATCAGTAACAAAGATAGGTGAAGTAGCAAACTTAGGATCGTATTGCATTCTAGCATCCAAAGATTTTTCTTTCTACTTGCATAACAATTTCTTCAGATCATCTCTATCCTTACAAGAAAGAAAGTCCCTACCTACCTATCCATCCATAACATAACCCTTAGGTATAACATGAAGTTCATATCTAGGGGGGGCTAGTCTTATCAAGCGTTTCAAAGTTTTCAGTTTCAATAATTTCATCAGTTTCAGAAATATCATCATCTTCACCATAATCACTAGTTCTAACTCTAGCAAGATGTTCATCAAGTAATTCACCCAGTGGCACAGTTTTATCAACAAAGTAGTAGCATCATTCATAGTAGAAGCAACATCATCAATAACATGCGACATATCAGAATCAATAGCAGGTGTAGGTGTCACACGCTTACTCAAAACAAAAGGTAAATCAAGTGTAGAGCTAGATGGCAGTTCCTTACCTCCCCTCGTAGTAGAGGGAAAAATCTTGGTTCTAGCATCTTTCAAATTCCTCATATTGATCAACAGGTATAAATCCCAAGTTACTCAGAGAATAGAGCTATGCTCCCCGGCAACAGGGCCCGAAAAAGGTCTTGATAACCACAAGCATAGGGGCTCGCAATAGTTTTTGAGGGTAGAGTATTCAACCAAAATTTATTGGTTCGACACAAGGGGAGCCAAAGAATATTATCTAGTATTAGCAGCTGAGTTGTCAATTCAACCTCACATGAAAGACTTCATATCTGCAGCAAAGTATTTAGTAGCAAAGTAGTATGGAAGTAACGGTAACGGTGGCAAAAGTAACAGTAGCAGTTTTATAGCAATTATAACAGTGGCAACAGCAAAGTAACGAGCAAATATCAATATGTGAAAATCTCGTAGGCAATGGATCAGTGATGGATAATTATGTCGGATGACATTCATCATGCAACAGTCATAACCTTGGGTGACCCAAAACTAGCTCCAATTCATCAATATAATGTAGGCATGTATTCCAAATATAGTCATACATGCTTATGGAAAAGAACTTGCATGCCATCTTTTGTCCTACCCTCCTGTGGCAGTGGGGTCCTAATGGAAACTAAGGGATATTAAGGCCTCCTTTTAATAGAGAACCGAACCAAAGCAGTAGCACTTAGTGAATACATGAACTTATCAAACTACGGTAATCACGGGAAAGAATCCCAATTATTGTGACCTTGAGGTATGCGGATCATAACTCTAATAGGTTTCTACAACTTGCAAGATAGGATCAAGAACACAAATATATTCATGAAAACATAATAGGTTTAAATCTGAAATCATGACACTCGGGCCCTAGTGACAAGCATTAAGCATAGAAAAGTCATAGCAACATCAATCTCAGAACATAGTGGATACTAGGGATCAAATCCTAACAAAACTAACTCGATTACATGATAAATATCATCAAACCCATCACCGTCCAGCAAGCCTACGATGGAATTACTCACGCACGACGGTGAGCATCATGAAATTGGTGATGGAGGAAGGTTGGAGATGATGATGGTGACGATTTCCCCTCTCCGGAGCCCCGAACGGACTCTAGATCTACCATCCAATGAAGAACATGAGGTGGCGGCGACTCCGTATCGTAAAACATGATGAATCCTTCTCTCTGATTTTTTTCTCCTCGAAAGTGAATATATGGAGTTGGAGTTGAGGTCGGTGGAGGTCCAGGGGACCCACAAGGCAGGGGGGCGCCCTCCACTCTTGTGGAGAGCCGGTGGGTCCCCTCTGGTTGATTGTTTCGCCAATATTCTTTAGTTATTCCAAAAATGTTGTCCCTAAAGTTTCAGGTCATTCTGAGAACTTTTATTTCTGCACAAAAATAACAACAAGGCAATTGTGCTGAAAACAGCGCCAATCCGGGTTAGTTCCATTCAAATCATGCAAATTAGAGTACAAAACAAGGGCAAAAGAGTTTGAAAAATTAGATACGATGGAGACGTATCACACGACCACCACCTCCTCCCTTCGGGCCACGGCGGCGCAGCGGGTGATGGCCATTGTTGCAGGCAGTGGGCTGGCCGCCATGACGGTCACCTCCCGCTATCGGGCTGCGGCGGCGGAGCGGGCGATGGCCCTGGATTTCGATTGTGGTGTGGCGGCCACGGCAGCAAACGGTGGGGTGGCAGCAACGACAGCCGGCAATAGCTGCCGACGGGCAGCGGCGGCATTGCGAGTGGTGGGTGTTCCGCGCACACCCAACAGGGACACCACGCGCACTACACTACATTGGGGACTACGCCGCCGCCGCGGTGTAGCCTCCTAGCTGGAGTTGTCCTCTGATGATGGCGGAGTGGCTGAGCGACGACGATGAACCGGTGCCATTGGTGATTGTGGGAGAAGCAGACGAGATAAGCTACCGGGAAGGAGGGGAAAATGCGGCGCAGGACTCACCGGTCATGAGGGTTTATATAGCAGACCGGTAAGCATTGGGATTTTGGGGGATTTCACCAAGTCGGGTGGGAAGCTTATGCGGGAACCTAGACGGTTGCGTGGGAACAGGCTCACCACCGTTTTGCCGAAAGAACGCCCCCGCGCACTGCTCAAGCTTGCGCTCTGATGCGGAGCATCCTACGGTCATCACCATGTCAAGAGTCCGTTTGGCAAGTGACACGTGCGACCTCTTCTTCACATACACAAAGGTGAATCTTCTCCTTTACACGTGCTCACTTGACCCCTTCGAGGATGGTATACTACTTGACACTTCCCCCGTGTGCATGCATAGGTATTGTCGGAACTTCTCGAATGTCAAGGAGGAGTGCAAGCGCCAAGGAACGACTACACCATCAGCGAGGGAAGCTTGGAAGCGACAACGGAAGAAGACGGAGCTGCTGAAGCTACAGCGGCCGGACATCCGGGCCAGAGGCCGGACATCCGGCGCCTCACCAAAGCCCGGATATCCGCCAACCGCCCGGACATCCGGCATCTCACGAGCCGGATATCCGCCCGAAGCCCGAAATCCGCACCTCACTCCCGATTCGGCGAAACCGTTGCCACAGCCCGGACATCCGCCGGGTAGCCGGACATCCGGCGCCTGCAAAGCCCGGACATCCGGGCCCCAGCCGGACATCCGCGCCTGTCTGCAGCAAGTGAACGGGCCAAGGGCCCATGTACCCCTCCAACTCGCCCCAACTTGTACTAGCACTATATATACTTCTTCCCCTCCTCCTAGTTAGGGTTAGCAAATATGATAGCTCATTCTTAGGTGAGCTTTGCTCCTACCTCTACTCTTGTGAGAGAGAGACCCCTACTCCATTGGAGGCCAAGACCTCCATCTAGGAGAAGATCCTGCGGGATATATCATCAAGACCCCCTCTTGGGCGGACCCCTTCAAGACCTCCTCACGGAGATGAACTCTACCTTGTATCTTTCCCTTTGTTGTTCATGTACCTTGTGGATCTTGCGTGTTTGATTGTCTAGTGGATGTGTGATTGGACTTGTTCTTGAGTATTTCCCCTTGTGATTTCTCTCCGTTCTTCCCCGTGTTCATCGTGTTCTTCGAGGGATCCCACTCCAAACGTGAAAGATCGACGCTATAGGGTTCCACCCTACATCATCATGGTATCATGAGCCACGTTGATCACGTTTTTGGAGCCCCTACCCCTCTTTTTCTAGCTTGATTTTCTTGATTTCGTCCTAAATCCGAATATCCCCACCAAAAATAGCCCCCAATTTTTTTTGTGATTTGTTAGTTTTGATGATGTTTTGTTGATTTTGATCCATGGATTTGCTTGGTTTCAAGTGGATCTAGCATCTCCCCAAGTTTCCCCATCTTTCCTCCACGAAATTCATCAAATTTTGCCCCCGAAATCATCAATTTTCGCCCCCAATTCGAAAATTTCCGCCCCAAACGAGATCGGGATTCGTCGGGCCAGACATTCGGGCCTCAGGCCGGACATCCGGGCCATCCGGCCGGACATCCGGGCCCCAAGCCGGACATCCGGGCCCTGGAGCACCAAATCTGCTCGGTTCTGGACATACACCCCCGGAAATCCGGGCTCCACCCCGGACATCCGGCCCCTGTAGATTTCAGTTTTTCCGTTTCACCGTTTCGGCCATAACTAATTCATCCGGAGTCCGATTTTGACGTTCTTTAGCTCATTTTGAAGCTATTGACATCCACCTTCCCATAAAAATACTACCATCACCATTTGACTCCATCAAATTTTGTGAACTTTGGCATCTTTGCCTAGGGCTTCCGCCACATCCTCCGCATAACCACCACCGACTTCCGCAACCTAACCAATTTTGTTCCCCATAGCATTAGTGGTTGCTTGAGTAGTGATTCGAGTCTCCTAAGGTGTTTCGGCTACTTAGGGACGATTGCTTCTTCATCAACCACCACCACCACTTCCACATAACCTTGCCCACCATACACTTCAACCACCCCAACTTAACCCAATAGTTGTTTGAGCTTGTTTGAGTTGTGGCTTGTGTCTCCTAAGGTGTTTCGCTACTTAGGGACGGCAACTTCAACTCCGACACGTGTATAGCCCATCATTCCACTTCCGCATTGCCAAGTGCAAACCACCACCGCATTCCGCTACCACCATTTAACATTTGTCATTTGAGATTTTGAGTTCGCGGTTTTCCGTTTCCTAAGGTGTTTCGCTACTTAGGGACGAGTCTCCATCATCTTGGTATCTACATCAAGAACACCGCCACTCATCATCGCAGCGACGGTAACCTCGACGACACCATTGTATATTCCCCTTGCAAATTGCATTGATAACCCCTAGCCCATTTTGCGTTACTTGCCTATCGAGACTAGCCATTTGAGTATTGCCGGCAACGTTACTTGTGCACATTAGTGATCTACACCATCCATTGCATACATACCATATCATCTTGGTATCATCATATCATCCATTGTGTCACAATATCGTTCCCGCATATACACAAAAGCTATCTTGGTTTGTGCATTGTGCAAAAGTGGCCATACATACAAAAAAAGAGAATAAGCTTTTAAGCAAAAGAGAAATAGCAAAGAGCTTGTAAGCAATAGCCATAGCATCCAAATATATCATATGGTATCATACTTGATCATCTTGGATCATTGTGAGAGAAACACCGGGAACCATACATACATAGCATACTTGGGATAGAAAGTTTATCCATTTTGCATCTTATAGGTTGTGCACAAGTGTCGTATCCGCCTATTGAGCAATCGTGCTAGCGTCTCTCTTGAGTTGTGCAACACGAGCATTTTGGTGGATTCCACATTTTGAGCTCATTCCTTGGTTGCACGACCCCATTTATCTATCCGTGTGTGTGTTTCCGTGTGCCACATATTGCTATTGGTCTACTTGTTTTGCTTGCGAATTTGTGAATCTCTTTCAACATTATTGACTCTTGCTAACATTTTGCATCAAATTTTTGTGCCACTATCCTCACCGAGCTCTACCATAAGCTTTATTTGATAGGTGTGAGTGAACAAGTCCGGTACCAATTCCACTATTCTTTCATTTCACATTGAGTGAAACGGGATACATCCTCAACTTTGGGAAAAGGTAACTTGGTATTGTTTATCTCATTTCCTACTCACCTCTACTCGAGTCTTGTGATGGATAGGCAAGGCATTTCACCTTCGGTCTAGAACAACAACGACGAGTTCGATGCCACGAACAACAACTACGACGCCAAGATGCAAGCTCAAATGGAGGAGATCAAAGCCTACAAGCAATCTTCCTCATCTTCGAGAAGACGCTCAAGAGCACATGCTTCCGAGCTATCGTCTCCGGCAAGATCACATCGGCATCGACACCATCATCAACAAGAACGTGAAGGTCAAGAGCTCTACGTCAACAACCGCTCAATGACTTCACCATCTCCCTTGGCATCTTCGCCAAGCGACTTCAAGGCATCTTCGCCTACGGACATACGACATCTTCGCCAACAAGAACCTCAAGGCTACGCTCAAGAGAAGCTCCCCAAGCTCAAGTCCGCGACTTCACCGAGCTACTACGACCTCGACATCGACCATGCGATTCCTTTCTATGGGACTCAAGAACCCGAGGAGTACCTCGAGTGGGAGCGTTTGATGGACGACTACCTCAAGCTACATCAAGTTCCTCCCGAAGATCAAGTGAAGTGCGCCACAAGAAACTTCCACAACTACGCCTCAACTTGGTGGCTTCACACACCTTCGGAGCACTACGACATGAGTTGGCCCAAGATGAAGAGAGCTTTGCGGCGAGAGTTCGTGCCTCCAACCTACACGGAACAACTTCGACGCCAATTGGAGAACACCACCCAAGGATCCAAGTCCATCGACAAGTACTTCAAAGAGATGAAGATTGCCTTGCGACGAGCCGGCGTGGACGACCCCATTTCGATGAAGTTTCACTTCATGATGGGAATGAACAACGACATCTCCAAGACTATCTTCCTCGAGAACTACAAGTCCATCGACGACTACTACATTGGTGCTCTCAAGGCGGAACAAGAATTCATGAAGGCCAAGGCTTCTCCACCCCAAGCATACTTCGCGGCGACCAAGCTCTACGACAAGCATGAGGCTAGTACCACCACGATGTCCAAGCCCGACAAGCTCCAATACGATGCTCCCAAGTGCGACTTCACCGCCATCCCTCTTTGTGGCATTGATGATGCCGAGTCTACCTTGACTCTTTTTCAAGATGGTGCGGCGACAAGTACAACTACGGAGACCTTCAAGGACCAAGCTTTGGAGGCAAGCGACAAGGTGGCGAGCAAGGATGATGCTTCCATCTTAGGAGGCGAGTGATGTTGTGCCATCTTGGCCTTCATCCACGCATTTAGAGTGATGTTGAGCCATCTTGGCCTTCATCCACGACGAGAGCGATGATGTGCCATCTTCGGCCTTCATCCACGACGACGACTACGAGACGGTTGAGCATGGGATTTTCCCTTCGACCACGGCCATGTATGATGACTTGAGTGACTTGTACCACCATATTGAGAGTGAGAGTGACTTCACCACTAGCCACATATATGATGTGTTGCCCCAATTCCCATGTGAGGAGAGCCACAACCCCCACCATTTGAGTGAGATGAGTGACTCCACCATACGTGAGTTTGAGTGCACCTATTTCGAGGGAGTGAGTGAACCACCACATAGAGAGAGTGAGATAGTTGATAGGTCATGTGAGGCCACTTTCAACACTAACAACTTGACCTCTACCTCTATTGTGCCTTCTCATTTGGTGCTAGGTCCCATTTATGATGACGCGCCGATCCTCGACGACTTCGTCCTCCCTTTGGACAAGACGATGGCCATGGTGGTGTTGGGGAACGTTGCAGAAAATTAAAATTTTTCCTACGGTTTCACCAAGATCCATCTATGAGTTCTACTAAGCAACGAGTCACGAGAGAGAGTTTGCATCTACATACCACTTGTAGATCGAGTGCGAAGCGATTGAGGGAGTGGTGATGATGAAGACGCTCCCAACGTGATTCCGATCACCGATGACCAAAGTGCTGAAAGGACAGCACCTCCAGATTCAACACACGTGACGGGACGATGGCGTCTCCTCCGTCTTGATCCAGCAAGGATGAAGGAGAGGTTGAGGAAGACAACTCCAATGGCAGCACGACGGCGTGGTGCGGTTGGTACTGGCAGTTCTCCGCGAGGCTTCGCCAAGCTTGCGTGGAGAAAGAGAGGTGTTGGGAGGGAGGGCTGCGCCTTCAATCGTGTTGGCAGCCCTCCCCCACCCCTCTATTTATAGGAGGAGAGGGCAAGGGGCCGGCCATCTAGGGAAACCCTAGATGGGGCGGCGGCCCAAGGGGAGGAGGGAGGTGGCTTGCCCCCAAGCTGGGGCGCCCCTTTAGGGTTCCCCTCCCAAACCCTAGCCGCATGGGCCTAGGTGGGGGCGCGCCCAGCCCACCAGGGGCTGGCTCCCTCTCCCACTTAGCCCATGTGGCCCCCGGGAGGTGGCCCTCCGGTGGACCTCGGAACCCTCCGGTGGCCCCGTACATTACCGGTATACCCCCGAAACTTTCCGGAGTCCGTTTAACCACTTTCCATATATAAATCTTTACCTCGGACCATTCCGGAACTCCTCGTGACGTCCGGGATCTCATCCGGGACTCCGAACAACATTCGGTAATCACATACTTGTCTTCCTATTAACCCTAGCGCCACCGAACCTTAAGTGTGTAGACCCTACGGGTTCGGAGACATGAACATGACCGAGACTACCTCAAGTCAATAACCAACAGCGGATCTGGATACCCATGTTGGCTCCCACATGCTCCTCGATGTTGTCATCGGATGAACCACGATGTCAAGGGTTCAAGCAACCCCGTATTCTATTCCCTTTGTCAGACGGTATGTTACTTGCCCGAGACTCGATCGTCGGTATCCCAATACCTCGTTTAGTCTCGTTACCGGCAAGTCACTTTACTCGTACCGCAATGCATGATCCGTGACCGGACACTTGATCACCTTGAGCTCATTATGATGATGCATTACCGAGTGGGCCCGGTGATACCTCTCCGTAATACGGAGTGACAAATCGATCTCGATCCGTGTCAACCCAATGGTCACTTTCGGAGATACCTGTAGTGCACCTTTATAGTCACCCGATTCGTTGTGACGTTTGATACACCCAAAGCACTCCTACGGTATCCGGGAATTGCACGATCTCATGGTCTAAGGAAGAGATACTTGACATTGGAAAAGCTCTAGCAAAACGAACTACACGATCTTTGTGCTATGCTTAGGATTGGGTCTTGTCCATCACGTCATTCTCCTAATGACGTGATCCCGTTGTCAATGACATCCGATGTCCATAGTCAGGAAACCATGACTATCTGTTGACCAACGAGCTAGTCAACTAGAGGCTTACTAGGGACGATTGTAGTCTATGTATTCACACGTGTATTACGATTTCCGTATAATACAGCTTATAGCATGAATAAAAGACAATTATCATGAACAAGGAAATATAATAATAATGCTTTTATTATTGCCTCTAGGGCATATTTCCAACAGTCTCCCACTTGCACTAGAGTCAATAATCTAGTTTACATTGTGATGAATCGAACACCCATAGAGTTCGGTGTTGATCATGTTTTGCCCATGGAAGAGGTTTAGTCAACGGATCTGCGACATTCAGATCCGTATGCACTTTACAAATTTCTATGTCTCCATTCTGAACATTTTCACGGATGGAGTTGAAGCGACGCTTGATGTGCCTGGTCTTCTTGTGAAACCTGGGCTCCTTGGCAAGGGCAATAGCTCCGGTGTTGTCACAGAAGAGTTTGATCGGCCCCGACGCATTGGGTATGACTCCTAGGTCGGTGATGAACTCCTTCACCCAAATTGCTTCATGTGCTGCCTCCGAGGCTGCCATGTACTCCGCTTCACATGTAGATCCCGCCATGACGCTCGCTTGCAGCTGCACCAGCCATCTTGCTCCACCATTCAACATATACACGTATCCGGTTTGTGACTTTGAGTCATCAGATCTGTGTCGAAGCTAAGCGTCGGCGTAACCCTTCTGACGAGCTCTTCGTCACCTCCATAAACGAGAAACATGTCCTTTGTCCTTTTCGGTACTTTAGGATATTCTTGACCGCTGTCCGGTGTTCCTTGTCGGGATTACTTTGGTACCTTCCTACCAAACTTACGGCAAGGTTTACATCAGGTCGGTACACAGCATGGCATACATAATAGATCCTATGGCTGAGGCATAGGGATGACACTCATCTCTTCTTTATCTTTTGCCGTGGTCGGGCATTGAGCTGAGCTCAATCTCACACCTTGCAATCAGGCAAGAACCCTTCTTGGACTGGTCCATTTTGAACTTCTTCAAAATCTTATCAAGGTATGTGCTTTGTGAAAGACCTATGAGGCGTCTCGATCTATCTCTATAGATCTTGATGCCTAATATATAAGCAGCTTCTCCAAGGTCCTTCATTGAAAACACTTATTCAAGTAGGCCTTAATGCTGTCCAAGAATTCTATATCATTTCCCATCAAGTATGTCATCTACATATAATATGAGAAATGCTACAGAGCTCCCACTCACTTTCTTGTAAACGCAGGCTTCTCCATAAGTCGCATAAACCCAAACGCTTTGATCATCTCATCAAAGCGAATGTTCCAACTCCGAGATGCTTGCACCAGCCCATAAATGGATCATTTGGAGCTTGCATACTTTGTCGACATTCTTAGGATCGACAAAACCTTCGGCTGTATCATATACAGCTCTTCCTTAAGATAACCGTTAAGGAACGCTGTTTTGACGTCCATCTGCCATATCTCATAATCATAGTATGTGGCAATTGCTAACATGATTCGGACGGACTTAAGCTTCGCCACGGAGAGAAAGTCTCATCGTAGTCAATCCCTTGAACTTGCCGATAACCCTTAGCGACAAGTCGAGCTTTATAGATGGTGACATTACCATCGCGTCCGTCTTCTTCTTAAAGATCCATTTGTTTTCTATCGCTCGCCGATCATCGGCAAGTCGGTCAAAGTCCACACTTTGTTTTCATACATGGATTCTATCTCGGACTTCATGGCTTCTAGCCATTTGTTGGAATCTGGGCCCGCCATCGCTTCTTCATAGTTGAAGGTTCACCGTTGTCTAACAACATGATTTCCGTGACAGGGTTGCCGTACCACTGCAGTGCGGGCGTGTCCTAGTGGACCTCACGAAGTTCAGTAGCAACTTGATCCAAGTACCTTGATCATCATCATGAATTTCCTCTTCGTTGGTGTAGGCATCACGGGAACATTTTCTGAGCTGCACTACTTTCCTGTTCAAGAGGTAGTACTTCATCGAGTTCTACTTTCCTCCCACTTACTTCTTTCGAGAGAAACTCTTTTTCCGTAAAGGTTCCATTCACGGCAACAAAGATCTTGCCTTCGGATCTAAGGTAGAAGGTATACCCAAAGGTTTCCTTAGGGTATCCTATGAAGACGCATTTTCCGACTTGGGTTCGAGCTTTTCAGGTTGAAGTTTCTTGACATAAGCATCGCATCCCCAAACTTTTAGAAACGACAGCTTAGGTTTCTTCCCAAACCATAATTCATACGGTGTCGTCTCAGCGGATTTAGACGGTGCCCTATTTAAAGTGAATGTAGCTGTCTCTAGGCGTATCCCCAAAATGATAGCGGTAAATCGGTAAGAGACATCATAGATCGCACCATATCCAATAGAGTGCGATTCGACGTTCGGACACACCGTTCTGTTGAGGTGTTCAGCGGCGTTAGTTGTAAACGATTCCACATTTTCTTAAGTGTGTACCAAATTCGTGACTTAAATATTCTCCTCCACGATCCGATCGTAAGAATTTTATCTTTCGGTCACGTTGATTCTCTACTTCATTCTGAAATTCCTTGAACTTTTCAAAGGTCTCAGACTTGTGTTTCATCAAGTAGACATACCCATATCTACTCAAGTCATCTGTGAGAGTGAGAACATAACGATATCCTCCATGAGCCTCAACGCTCATTGGACCGCTTTTACATCGGTATGTATGATTTCCAACAAGTTGGTTGCTCGCTCCATTGTACCAGAGAATGGAGTCTTGGTCATCTTGCCCATGAGGCATGGTTCGCATGTGTCAAATGATTCATAATCAAGAGACTCCAAAAGTCCATCAAGCATGAAGCTTCTTCATGCGCTTGACACCAATGTGACCAAAGGCGGCGATGCCACAAGTATGTGGGACTATCGTTATCAACTTTACATCTTTTGGTATTCACGCTATGAACATGTGTAATACTACGCCGAGATTCATTAAGAATAAACCATTGACCATCGGAGCATGACCATAAAACATATCTCTCATATAAATAGAACAACCATTATTCTCGGATTTAAATGAGTAGCCATCTCGCATTAAACGAGATCCAGATACAATATTCATGCTCAAACTTGGCACCAAATAACAATTATTAAGGTTTATAACTAATCCCGTGGGTAAATGAAGAGGTAGCGTGTCGACGGCGATCACATCGACTCTGGAACCATTCCCGACGCGCATCATCACCTCGTCCTTCGCCAGTCTCCGCTTATTCCGCAGCTCCTGCTGTGAGTTACAAATATGAGCAACGGCACGGTATCAAATACCCGGGAGTTACTACGACATTGGTAAGGTACACATCAATTACATGTATATCAAATATACCTTTGGTGTTGCCGGCCTTCTTATCCGCTAAGTATTTGGGGCAGTTCCGCTTCCAGTGACCCCTCCCCTTGCAATAAAAGCACTCAGTCTCGGGTTTGGGTCCATTCTTTGACTTCTTCCCGGCAACTTGCTTACCGGGCGCGGCAATCTCCTTGCCGTCCTTCTTGAAGTTCTTTTTACCCTTGCCCTTTTTGAACTTAGTGGTCTTATTGACCATCAACACTTGATGTTCTTTCTTGATTTCAACCTCGGCTGACTTCAGCATAGAGAACACTTCAGGAATGGTCTTTACCATCCCCTGCATGTTGTAGTTCATCACAAAGCTCTTGTAGCTTGGTGGGAGCGTGATGAGGACATCAATACCATTGTTACACCCACAGCCCCTACTGCTACATATACTGGACCAATTACTAGAGCTCGCGCACGCCAATTAAATTATCGTACTTTCGTTTCTTGGTAATGATTCTAATGTTCATGAGAATATGATGCTGCCTAAATTGGATACATTTGTTTTGCTTACAAATGAAGGCCCTAGCTTGGAGAAGGATGGACATTGGAGCAAGAACAAGCATGGAGATAATGCCATGCATAAGGGGAACAAGAACGGAGTTACAAGTGATGATTTCAGGACTTTGAAGCCACCATAATGGGTGCATGAAGCCTTGGACGAAATATACAAGATGCTACTTCATAAATGTCGCCCCGAGGCTATTCTAGGTGCTGCGTCACCTTATTAGTGGGCCAGGCCCATGTAATTTCGAAATACTTAAGTATAGGCTGTTTTAGAGTCCGTATGTGTGGGGAAACAAGAGTTAGGGTTGATTTGGACCCTCCACCAAGGGCCACGAAATTCCCCCTCTTCCTCCATATATACAGCCCTTAGGGCACCGTTTAGACCTTGGGTTTTGTTTAGATTAAAAGTTCGCCATAGCTGCAACTTCGCATGCCGTTTGTGTTCAACGACCGGACAAAGGCGCCAGAACCCCACCTTGATCAATAAAGCTTTCATCTTATATTCGCAATATCCAGATTGCAATCTCAGTTTCTTGCTTGTTCTTCGTTTGCTCGCAGGAAACAGGCCCTCGTGGTCGTTGATCGTGCTCGGCGTGGTCAATAACCCTCGGAAGTTGGTTTAGCGATTGCTAGGCGCGACGTCTCGCACGTTAAGTAGTCGGATCGTCAAGGTCGACTCCCACGAAGCGATAGCCACCATCTCATCGAAACATCGGGACACCTTTGCCTCTATCAAGTGGTATCGAGTTTCAGGTTGCTCGGTGAGATTTTACAGTTTTTCGAGATTAGATCGAGTCATTCTTCATACCTAAAGTCCACGAAAAAGCCAAAAAAAATAGGGTTAGTTCATCATATCCGAACAATCTGAGCCTTTGCATAATCTTTTTAGGGTTTTTGCTTTGTTGAATTTGCGGTTGCATCGTCGTGTCAAGTTGCTGGTCTTAGAGTCTAGTCTTTTAGAGTTTCGAGTTCTGGTCATAAGTTGTCACGCCGCCGCCGCACCATCATCCGTATCCATATACCACCACCAATCCGTATCCAAATACCACCACCAATCCGTATCCATATACCACCACCGCTGCCATATACCACCAGCATATATCCACCACCATATATCCACCATCAATCCGAGTTCCTTGTATATTCGGTTTGTTTTCGAGATCCATCTAGTTTCCGATTCATTTTTCCTTGCCGGAGTAGGTTTCGGAAAAAAAAAATTCCGAAAACGTACTTGTCAAAAAAATTTCTGGCTATCCTATTTTTAGGTGTTTCTAAGCGTATTGAGACGATCGCCATTATAGAAAGTTTTTTGACCCGTTTCAGCTTTTGGGTCGGGCAAAAAAAAAAAAATTTTGGTCGAAAAATTTCGTGCCCATCCTGTCGATTTGACACTGGAAGAGTTTTGAGACACTCGCCATTATAGTGATTTTTCAAAAAAAAAAAAAAGCAGCAAAAAAAAAAAAGGCAGCAAAAAAAAAAAAAGCGAAAAAAAAATTCCAGTGTGCTTTTCCCTTGTTTACGTGCAGCGCCGTGATTTTGTTAGTGTTCTAGGCTCGCGTCTCTAGCACGGTCTAGCCTAGGACCAGACAAGATCGTCTGCGTCGAGCGTTTATTCAACTTTGCATCTCTGAATTGATTATTGCTGACCCTTTTGCTACTATATTATAAGCCTTCCCAGCTCCACATACATCTACATCGTGCGTTTGACTCTCCCAGTAATCGCTCTATCCAAGCTTTGAGAGTTTTGACTACATCGGTTGCCGATCACCGCTTTCTTCTTTGGGTAAGAACTGGTAAGAATTTGAGATTTGCTTGACGGTTGTGACTGTCCACCACACCACCACCACCACTTCCTAGTAGTCTGTGAATCATATTCTTGTGTGTTTCTATTGCTGCTAACCATGGCAGGATCACAAGCCGATTTAGACCGATCGGGAGAACATGACAAACAAAGCGCTACATGATAAGTTTCAACAAATGATGAGTGGGCAGGTGGAAGATGTGCTAAATAGATTTGAAGAGGCCATGGAGAAGATAGATGTCATTGAGAAGGTGTTCGAAACAAAGCTCGATAACAAGTTTAATGAATTGCTCGTGCGTCTACCACCACCACCACCGGCGGCACCTAACGCACCTCTACTACAACAACAAGGACTACCTCCACATCGCGAAACAGCCCTCCGTCGAGCTTCCCGTGTCCCTCTTCAGCTGGCCAAGCTTTGGTGCTGCTTTGTTGATATACGTGGCTCCTGCTGCTGCGGTGGGGAGGATGATTATGTGAGAGCTTACGAGGATGAGGTTGATCAACATCACAACTACGTGCAACCACCAGCACCACAACCACCAGGTCGTCCACATGCTAATAATGGCAATGTCCGGGCTCCCCTTCAGGTACGAGATCATGACCATCTCCCTAAACTGAAATTGAATATTCCACCATTTGAGGGTAGATATGTTCTGATATATATCTTACTTGGGAGTTAGAAACTGAACAACGATTTACATGTTTACAATATCCCGAGGAGAGACGTGTTCTGCTGCCGTTTGTGCTTTCACTAGCTTTGCATGTGTTTGGTGGTCGAACATTGTAGATTATATCCTGTTCCAGCTACTTGGGCTGCTTTGAAAACTGCTATGCGTACTCGTTGGGTTCCACCATATTATCAACGTGAATTACTTCAAAAATTGCAGCGCTTAAGACAAGGAAAAATTCGGTAGAAGAATATTATCGGAATTACAAACTGGCTTGATTAGATGTGGTATTGTTGAGGAGAATGAAGCTATGCTTGCACGCTTTTCTACGGGTGGATTAAATAGAGATTCAGACCATTCTAGACTACAAGGATTATAATAATATCACTCGATTATTCCATCTTACTTGTAAAGCTGAACGTGAAGTGCAGGATCGGCAGGCCTTGGCGCGGACTAACTTTTCTCGCAGGTCGACCTTCATCATGGACACCACGTGCATCATCTACTTCCACACGTTCTACTACACCGGCACCTCCGTCGGCTGCCACCTCCAACCGTGATACAAGAAAGCAGGCACAACCACCACTATCTCGCCAAGAGTACACCTGCTGGGCCTACAGAGCTCTTCTTCTTCCATGGCGTCAACAGGGCACACAAGTGATATTATTTGTCGTCGTTGTAAGGGAAGAGGACATTTTTGAGAGAATGCCAATCTCAGCGTGTGATGATTGCTCACGAGGATGGTGGGTATGAGTCTGCTAGTGACTATGATGAAGAGACTTTGGCTCTTATTACACATGAAGAACACGGTGGAGATGATTCTGATCCCGAGACGCAATACATGGCTGTGAAGATCTTTGACGGTATGAATGTTTAGTTGCTCAACGTGTTTTGAGTGTGCAGGTTACACAAGCTGAGCAAAATCAGAGGCATAACTTGTTCCATACAAAGGGAGTTGTGAAGGAACGTTCTATTCAAGGCGTCATCATAGATGGAGGAGCTGCAACAACTTGGCTAGCATGGATATGGTGGAGAAGCTTTCTCTCACCACAAGACCACATCCACATCCTTACTACATCCAATGGTTCAACAACAGCGGCAAGGTTAAGGTAACACGTTACTGTTCGTGTGCATTTTAGTATCTCTACATATGCTGATTATGTTGATTGTGATGTGGTACCTATGCAAGCATGTTCCTTATTACTTGGTAGACCATGGCAATTTGATAAAATTTCTGTACACCATGGTAGAAACAATCAGTATACTCTTGTTCACAAGGATAAAATATTACTTTGCTTCCTATGACTCCTGATTCCATTTTGAAAGATGATATTAATAGAGCTAATAAAGCAAAACAGGAGAAAAATAAGAGTGAAAATCAGATTGTGGCAAAAGAATTTGAGCAACAAATGAAGCCTAATAATAAACCATCTAATGTTGCTTCTGAAATTAAACTGAAAAGTGCATGTTTATTTGCCACCAAATCTGATATTGATGAGCTAGATTCTAGCAAATCTGTTTGCTATGCTTTTGTGTGCAAAGAGGCATTATTTTCATTCGAGGACGTGCCTTCCTCTTTGCCCCCTGCTGTCACTAACATTTTGCAGGAGTTCGCTGACGTCTTCCCACAAGGCGTGCCACCGGGATTACCACCTATTCGAGGGATTGAGCATCAAATTGACTTAATTCCCGGTGCATCGCTACCCAACCGCGCACCATACCGTACCAATCCAGAGGAGACGAAGGAGATTATGCGTCAAGTACAGGAGCTGCTCGACAAAGGTTATATACGCGAATCTCTTAGTCCTTGTGCTGTTCCTATTATACTAGTGCCTAAAAAGGATGGTACGTCGCGTATGTGTGTTGATTGTAGAGGCATTAATAATATTACTATTCGTTATCGTCATCCTATTCCTAGGCTAGTGATGCGGAGCATACCACGTTCATCCCCATGTACACTCCAACTACTCTCCAAGCCCCAAGAGGACATATGACGAGACCTCGACCATACGCCATAGGGCACAAGGTGAACTCACTCCTCTTCGAACCGTCACTTTCCACATGTGAGACATGGCTACTACCTCATGCATGGACCTTGCATACACTCAGGTACAACCGAGACGACCATGGAGGATCCAAGGACCAAGGCCAAGCATGGAAGAGGAGAAGGAAGAAGAAGCTGGGAGCAAGCGGTACTACCGCCCAGCCCAGCGGTACTACCGCTTATCATCACAAGGCACTACCGCTCTACATCCACTCCACTTCCGCAAAGTCCGACAAACTTCGAGTTCGAGCGGCTCCAGAGCGGTACTACCGCCCATCACAGCGGTACTACCGCTTTAGCGCCTCAAGCGGTACTACCGCCCAAGGACGGTACTACCGCCTCATGTCTCGTGCAGATGTATTGGGCCGAGCCCGTGTACCCCTTCGCCCTCACTTACCCCTTCGTGGCTTAGCACTATATATACTCCTCCACCTCCTCCTAGTTAGGGGTAGCGTTGATTTAGCTCATTAGATAGAGCTTGGCTCATCCATACGGATCTACTCGACGAGAGAGACCGCGCGCCCTCTTCGGAGAAGATCCACCTTGGATTCAAGACCCCTCTTGGGTGGCCCCATCAAGACCTCCTCACGGAGAAGAACGGCTACCGTTTGTATCGTCCTTTGTTGACCTTGAATCATGTATCTCCCTTTGTGTTCTTTGATCTAGCATTTGTGTGACCGATTCCTTGTTGGTTGAGTGTTTTCCCTCGTTCCTCCCCGTGATTTCCTCGTGTTCTTCCGCTCGTTCTTCGTGATTCCCCGTTAGGATCCGCTCCAACGTGAAAGATCGCCCACGAGGGTTCCGCCCTACATCATCTATGGATCAGAGCTTAGGTTGATCACGTTTTTGGAGCCCCTACCCCTCTTTTTCTAGCTTGATTTTGTTGATTTCGTCCTAAATCCGAAAATCCCCACCAAAAATAGCCCCAAATTTTTTTGTGATTTGTTAGTTTTGATGATGTTTTGTTGATTTTGATCCGTGGATTTGCTTGGTTTCAAGTGGATCTAGCATTCCCCCAAGTTTCCCCACTTTCCATCCATGAAATCTCTCCAATTTTGACCTGAAATCATCCATTTCCGCCCCAAAATCGCGCCCTATCCGGATTTGCGAAAAATCCCGACACGAGCGGGTACTACCGCCCTTCCAAGCGGTACTACCGCTTAGCACCTCAAGCGGTACTACCGCCCTTCCAAGCGGCACTACCGCCTCCCGAGCCAGATTTTGCGAAAAAACCCGACACGAGCGGTACTACCGCCCGTTCCAAGCGGTACTACCGCTTACGAGCGGTACTACCGCCCTAGCCAGTTTCAGCCTTCCGACTTTCACCGTTTCGGCCATAACTAATTCATCCGGAGTCCGATTTTGACGTTCTTTAGCTCGTTTTGAAGCTATTGACATCCCCCTTCCAATAAAAATACTACCATCACCATTTGACTCCATGAACTTTGGCATCTTTGCCTAGGGCTTCCGCCACATCCTCCGCATAACCACCACCGACTTCCGCAACCTAACCAATTTGTTCCCCATAGCATTAGTGGTTGCTTGAGTAGTGATTCGAGTCTCCTAAGGTGTTTCGGCTACTTAGGGACGATTGCTTCTTCATCAACCACCACCACCACTTCCACATAACCTTGCCCACCATACACTTCCGACAACCCAACTTAACCCAATTGTTGATTGAGCTTTTTGAGTTGTGGCTTGTGTCTCCTAAGGTGTTTCGCCACTTAGGGACGGCAACTTCAACTCCGACACGTATAGCCCATCATTCCACTTCCGCATTGCCAAGTGCAAACCACCACCGCATTCCGCTACCACCATTTTGACATTTGACGTTTGAGATTTTGAGTTCGCGGTTTTTCCGCTTCCTAAGGTGTTTCGCCACTTAGGGACGAGTCTCCATCATCTTGGTATCTACATCAAGAACACCGCCACTCATCATCGCCAAGGACGGTAACCTCCATATCATATTGGTATCGTGGTATCCCTCCTTTGTATATTCCCTTACCATTGCATTGTTAACCCATAGCCTTACTTTTTATGTTACTTGCCTATCGAGACTAGCCATTTGAGTATTGCCGCAACGTTACTTGTGCACATTAGTGATCATACCTTCCATTACATACCATACCATATCATATTGGTATCATATCATCCATTGTGTCTCAAGTTTGTTCCGCAAATACACAATTGCTATCTTGGTTTGTGCATTGTGCAAAGTGGCCATAGAAAAAAAAGAAATAAAGCTTTTAAGCAAAAGAAAGAGAGCAAAGAAGCTTGTAAGCAAGTGCCATAGCATCAAACAACATTGCATATAAGATTGTCATATCCGATCATCTTGGATCATCTTGAGAGAAACACCGGAACCATACATACATAGCATACTTGGGATAGAAGTTTATCCATTTTGCATCTTATAGGTTGTGCACAAGTGTCGATCCGCCTATTGAGCAATCGTGCTAGCGTCTCTCTTGAGTTGTGCAACACGAAGCGTTTTCCGTGGATTCCACATTTTGTGCTCATTCCTTGGTTGCACGACCCCATTTATCTATCCGTGTGTGTGTTTCCGTGTGCCATTCTTTGCTATTGGTCCATTTGTTTCACTTGCGAATTTGTGAATCTCTTTCAACATTTTTGACTCTTGCTAACATTTTGCATTAAATTTTTGCCACTATCCTCACCGAGCTCCTCCATAAGCTTTACTTGTGTAGGTGTGAGAACCGACAAGGATTGGTACCAATAGTGCTATTTCATTGTCCGCATTTGAGTGAACTTGATTCATTTTCAACATCGGTCAAGGTACATTGGTATAAGTTCTTCTCTTTCTCCCACTCATATTTGCTCGAGTCTTGTGATGGATAGGCAAGGCATTTCATCTCCGGTCTTCGACAACAACGACGGCGTGAACAACTACATCACCAAAGCGTCTCTCTTCGATCTACAACGACAAGTGCAAAGCACACAATCAAGATTGCGAGAGCGCATCGAGAACATCTCCATCGACATTCATCACTCCGAAGCAAGGAGAAGGGACTACTTCGATAAGAAGCTTGCCGCACATAAAGAGGAGCAAGATGCAAGGATGGAGGAGATTCGGGCCTTGATCAAGTCTTCTTCCCCTTCGTCATCTTCAAGGCGGCGACGTTCAAGCCACAAGTCTTGGGCGCCTAAGCGATGCAAGCGCAAATCGTCCTCGTCCACATCTACATGGCGACCACCATCACATTCGTGATCAACATCGTCATGAAGGGCAAGTCACCTCAAGCATCATGTGCACGGCGGCGACGAACGACATCTACTACGAGCTCAAGCACGACAACGACATCATCATCATGAAGATGCTCCAAGCGCAAATGCACGAGTCCCAACAAGCCCTACTTCATGCCAAGTCAAGCTTCATAAGCACAAGAGAAGACCGCGAGACGACCACCACCAAGACGGTGCTACGGCTACATCTAACACTTCGGCATCTTCGCCAAGTGTTCTCAAGGCATCTTCGCCTTTGGATGTACGGCATCTTTGCCTACTTCCCACGTGTACGCCTACATCGACTTCATCAAGTCCAAGGCGACTACCACGAGCGAGGCGACACTTCCATCTTGAAGCCCTCAAGGAAGATGGCGAGCATGGGAAACTCCCTTCGGTCATGGAGACGAGCTATGAGGTGCCACATCATATGGGCCTCCAACACCAAGACGGTGACAAGACGGTCGAGCAAGGGCCATCCCCTTCGACCACGGCGACGAGCGCGAACCTCTTCAACAACATGAAGACGACGCCCACATTGGACTCATACTCCGAGTCAAGCTACGCGACCGCGCATGGAGACATTTGCACCTACATCTCTCCGGCACCCACATATGTCGAGATGCCCCAATTGCCATGTGAGGAGAGCCACCACCCCATGAGTGACATGAGTGACTCCACCATACGTGACATTGAGAGCATTTCCTATGAGAGGATGAGTGTGACCACCACTAGTCCCACACTTGAGAGCATGCCACACATCCTATGTGAGGTTGGCGCCATTTGAGTGACTCCACCAACCATACGAGTGAGAGCATCATATTGGGAGTGAGTGAGCCACAACACTTAGTGAGTGAGGTAGTTGACACGGCATGTGAGGCCACTATGATTCCTAACGAATTAACCTCTACTCCTAGTGTGTTTTCTTCTTCGGTGCTAGGTCTCCTACATGACGACATGCCTATCCTCGACGAGTCCATCCCTACATTGGAGACGCAGCGATGGCCATGGTGGACGATGATGCACCCCCCACATGGTTCCATCAAGATGAAGATGACAACGAGACGATCTTCAACACCTCACCTACAACACATGAGCGACGCTCCAATGGTAACATAGGTGATGGTGCTTCTCTTGTCCCACTAGTGGACTCTCTTACCATCGATTGCTCCCATGATGTCGACCCACCTATTACCATGCTTCATGCTAGTGAAACTTCTTCATGCCTTGACTTACCTATTTATGATGAATATGATGATGAGCATGTTGAGTTGCCTAGTTGTGATGCTATGCTTCATAGGATATCTTGTGAAAATTCTATTGGTCACTTCATGTTTGACAATCCATTGAATTTGTCATATGCTATGAGTGAGATCTCCCATATTGCATCATTTCAATATCAACGTAGTAACTATGCATGCCCCATTAAAATAAATCCCATTTGCACTTATGGCATAGATGACGAGATGATGGTCATTGGCCTTTGCTTCTCTTGTGATGATATTGCCATGCTTCCTTTACATGATTTATGCAATTCATCTACTATTCCATGCCATGATCACATTGTCCCAAATATGCATTGTTTTGGATGTTGTCAATATTCTCCATGTGATGTTTCCATTCATGCTCATGAGGAGACCCCCATAGTTTCCTCATACATATTCGGAGATTTTGATTCATCCCATACTTTGCATGATTCCCATACTTGCGTGCACCATATGCTTCCCATGAATAACAATGCTCTACACATTTCTCATGATGCATTACACAATTTGAGTCTCCATTATGCTATACATAATAACAAACCTCTCATGATGGATGACATGTTTCTATATCACGCATCTCATTTATTTGAGCATTGGATATTTTGTGCTAACAAACACACGCACGTATCCATCATGATGGATGATGCGTACATCTACCACGCACACACAATTTTCCCTTTGTCTTTGTTTTGTGTAGGTACCCACATACAATCGTCAACTTCTCAATCCCATGAGTTGATTTAAACGAGCTCTTGAGAGCAACGATGACTTGGGATCACGTGGACTTTCATTCCCACCATTCCTTTTGCGCAAGGACTACGCGCATCTCTTCTACTTGGCTCTCACACGGCTATGGGCTATTTACCACTTGCCACCTTATGCTCATTTTACCATGTTCACTTTGCATGTTATGCTTGCTTCTATGCCTTTGCCATGCACTTGTGACCCTTGCTTGCATCTACCCATGATTCACCATTATGCTACTCCTATGTGTATTTGCATGCTCGGTGGAGATCCTAGTAGCTATTGCCATGTTTATCATGTGCCTCATACTATTGTTGATTCTTGTGTTGGGAGAGTCATGATGTTACATTGCTCTTTACATAGGACTTCTTACCAATACCATGAACCTACTTTCCTCATATCTTGCTTTCATGCTTGTGCTATGCCATGTGAATTATTCATGCGCACTATTTGCACACATGACATGCTTGTCATGATTCCTTCTAGTACGTTGCATCTTCGCACTACTAGCTTGCTTGACTTGATCTCTATGATTGATTGCTTAGTTGCATCGCCCATGTTCCACTATCACTTGCTTTCTTGGGTTGATGACATATATGTTCATGCCTCTCACATGATATATCTTGGGTATTGTCGCTTGCCTCCTATAGTTGCCTCTATGCTTAATGACATTGGAGACTTGGACACTATACTTGTGATGCATGCTTGCTTGATTGAGCCTCTTCTATTTGGTTGTTATCGCATCACATGCTTACACACCATGCCAAATTCCCTTGTCCTTTCTTATGATGAGCATGATGCATACACTTGTTGGGTATCTTACCACACGAATGATAGGTTTTGCACTTCCGCTAACCTCATTTGTTTTTCCGAGTGTTTGTCATGTTCTTTCATTTTGAAGGATTCACAAGGCGGTGTCGTTATGCGACATATTGGATATGTGAAGACATACATGATGTACGACTCCAACATCTTTGGGAACTTTCTTGAGGTGAACTCCTTCCCTTTGAGCCATCCTCAAGTTTGCATATTGGATGGGTCACTCTTTCATTGTTGTTTCTTTCTTGTTGTCTACATGCTACATCTATTGGATGGAGGAGCAACATTGGAGATTGGCTCTTTGGACCTTCACATTGGGGAGCGCTTCGACTTATTGGATGCACCTTCGTTTTCCACTCTTGCCACAACATCGAGCATTGGTATACCAACACCTCCATATTTGTTGATTGTGATCATACTCATGCTCGATGGACATATCATACTCACCACAAATTTGCGTCTTATGCATGGATTGACTCACATTATGATTGCCTTGTTGCATATTGTATTCCCATGTCATCCATGATATATGAGCTTGTGCATTTTCTTAGCAAATTTGTTGTGATCTTTCTTGATGGCATCTTCATACATAATGATCACATTGCCTATCATCAATTGCATGATATCATACACATGTTGAGCATCCATTGCCATACTCATGCTATTGATAAACCGCTCTCTATGACATCATTTTGCACAATGGTAGAATTTGTCGCTTTGTGCACCATGCTTTGGTTCCCATGAATGCTTTACATGTCATTTTACATCATTTGGATAAGCATCTCATGCCTTGTCATGAACAATTCCTTTGGACGGACTCACTCTTGCATAATGGACACTTTGCGTGCGCTAACCATTGTATTTCCGAGTGTTGCTTGTGTTTGCTCTTTTTGCATGTCTATCACTCCGGCGACACCTTGGACTACTTGGATTGCGCCATGTCTTCAACTTCGTCCAACTACAAGTCCGTCTCGACAACCGCTTCCATGGTGATGAGGATCACGATCCGAGGTCGGATCTTTCCCAAGGGAGGGAGATGATGCGAGCATACCACGCTCATCCCCATGTACACTCCAACTACTCTCCAAGCCCCAAGAGGACATATGACGAGACCTCGACCATACGCCATAGGGCACAAGGTGAACTCACTCCTCTTGAACCGTCACTTTCCACATGTGAGACATGGCTACTACCTCATGCATGGACCTTGCATACACTCAGGTACAACCGAGACGACCATGGAGGATCCAAGGACCAAGGCCAAGCATGGAAGAGGAGAAGGAAGAAGAAGCTGGGAGCAAGCGGTACTATCGCCCAGGCCAGCGGTACTACCGCTTATCATCACAAGCGCACTACCGCTCTACATCCACTCCACTTCCGCAAAGTCCGACAAACTTGAGTTCGAACGGCTCCAGAGCGGTACTACCGCCCATCACAGCGGTACTACCGCTTGCATGCGCCTCAAGCGGTACTACGCCTCAAGGACCGGTACTACCGCCTGTCTCAGTGCACAGTGTATTGGGCCGAGCCCGTGTACCCCTTCGCCCTCACTTACCCCTTCGTGGCTTAGCACTATATATACTCCTCCACCTCCTCCTAGTTAGGGGTAGCGTTGATTTAGCTCATTAGATAGAGCTTCGCTCATCCATACCGGATCTACTCGACGAGAGAGACCGCGGCCCCTCTTCGGAGAAGATCCACCTTGGATTCAAGACCCCCTCTTGGGTGGCCCCCATCAAGACCTCCTCACGGAGAAGAACGGCTACCGTTTGTATCGTCCTTTGTTGACCTTGAATCATGTATCTCCTTTGTGTTCTTTGATCTAGCATTTGTGTGACCGATTCCTTGTTGGTTGAGTGTTTTCCCTCGTTCCTCCCCGTGATTTCCTCGTGTTCTTCCGCTCGTTCTTCGTGATTCCCCCGTAGGATCCGCTCCAACGTGAAAGATCGTCCACGTAGGGTTCCGCCCTACATCAGCTAGATGATATGCTTGATGAATTGAGTGGCTCTACAATATTCTCCAAAGTTGATTTGCGTAGTGGATACCATCAAATTCGTATGAAATTGGGAGATGAATGGAAAACAGCATTTAAAACTAAGTTTGGATTATATGAGTGGTTAGTCATGCCTTTTGGGTTAACTAATGCACCTAGTACTTTCATGAGATTAATGAACGAAGTTTTACGTGTTTTCATTGGACGATTTGTGGTAGTTTACTTTGATGATATACTGATTTATAGCAAATCTTTGGAAGAACATTTGGAACATTTACGTGTTGTTTTTAATGCTCTACGTGATGCACGTTTGTTTGGTAACATTGGGAAGTGCACCTTTTGCACCGATCGAGTATCTTTTCTTGGCTATGTTGTTACTCCACAGGAATTGAAGTTGATAAAGCCAAGATTGAAGCTATTGAGAGTTGGCATGCCCAAAGCGGTCACACAAGTGAGGAGTTTTCTTGGACTCGCTGGTTTCTATAGGCGTTTTGTGAGAGACTTTAGCACCATTGCTGCACCTCTCAATGAGCTTACAAAGAAGGATGTGCCTTTTGTTTGGGGTACCGCATGGAAGAAGCCTTCACGGTATTGAAAGATAAGTTGACACATGCTCCTTTACTCCAACTTCCCGACTTTAATAAGACTTTTGAGCTTGAATGTGATGCTAGTGGAATTGGATTAGGAGGTGTGTTATTACAAGATGGCAAACCTGTTGCATACTTTTCTGAAAAATTGAGTGGGCCTAGTCTGAACTATTCTACTTATGACAAAGAATTATATGCTCTTGTTCGGACTTTAGAGACATGGCAACATTATTTATGGCCCAAAGAATTTGTTATACATTCCGATCATGAATCTTTGAAACATATTAAAAGTCAAGCTAAACTGAATCGTAGACATGCTAAATGGGTTGAATTCATTGAGACTTTCCTTATGTCATTAAACACAAGAAGGGTAAAGAAAATGTTATTGCTGATGCTTTGTCTCGTCGCTATACTATGCTTTCACAACTTGACTTTAAAATATTTGGTTTGGAGACCATCAAAGATCAATATGTGCATGATGCTGAATTTAAAGATGTAATGCAGAATTGTAAAGAAGGAAGAACATGGAACAAGTTCGTTATTAATGATGGTTTTGTGTTCCGTGCTAACAAGCTATGCATTCCTGCTAGCTCTGTTCGTCTTTTGTTGTTGCAGGAGGCGCATGGAGGAGGATTAATGGGACACTTTGGCGTCAAGAAGACGGAGGATATACTTGCTACACATTTCTTTTGGCCAAAGATGAGACGGGATGTTGAGCGTTTTGTTGCTCGCTGCACTACATGTCAAAAAGCTAAGTCACGACTCAATCCTCATGGTTTATATATGCCTTTGCTGTGCCTAGTGTTCCTTGGGAGGATATATCTATGGACTTTGTTTTAGGTTTACCTCGAACAAAGAAGGGGAGGGATAGCATATTTGTTGTCGTGGATAGATTCTCGAAAATGGCACACTTTATACCATGTCATAAAAGCGATGATCTTTGTTAATGTTGCTGATTTGTTCTTTCATGAAATTATTCGCTTGCATGGTGTGCCAAATACTATTGTTTCAGATCGTGATACTAAATTTCTTAGCCACTTTTGGAGATGTTTATGGGCTAAGTTGGGGACTAAACTGCTTTTAGTACTACTTGTCACCCCAAACTGATGGACAAACTGAAATAGTCAATAGAACATTGTCTACTATGCTTAGGGCTGTTTTGAAGAATAATAAGAAAATGTGGGAAGAATGCTTGCCTCATATTGAATTTGCTTATAATCGTTCATTGCATTCTACTACTAAGATGTGCCCTTTTGAAATTGTGTATGGCTTCCTACCTCGTGCACCTATTGATTTGTTGCCTCTTCCATCTTGGAGAAGGTTAATTTTGATGCTAAAGAACGTGCTGAATTGATTTTAAAATGCATGAGATAACTAAGGAAAACATTGAGCGTATGAATGCTAAATATAAACTTGCTGGAGATAAGGGTAGAAAACATGTTGTCTTTGCACCGGAGATCTTGTTTGGTTACATTTGCGTAAGGATAGGTTTCCTAATTTGCATAAATCAAAGCTAATGCCACGTCTTGATGGTCCATTTAAGGTGTTAGAGAAAATAAATAATAATGCATATAAACTTGAGCTGCCTGCAGATTTTGGGGTTAGTCCCACTTTTAACATTGCAGATTTGAAGCCTTATTTGGGTGAGGAATATGAGCTTCCGTCGAGGACGACTTCATTTCAAGAAGGGAGGATGATGAGGACATCAATACCATTGTTACACCCACAGCCCCTCTTGCTACATATCTTGGACCAATTACTAGAGCTCACATGACGCCAATTAAATTATCGTGTACTTTCGTTTCTTGGTAATGATTCTAATGTTCATGAGAATATGATGCTGCCTAAATTGGATACATTTGTTTTGCTTACAAATGAAGGCCCTAGCTTGGAGAAGGATGGACATTGGAGCAAGAACAAGCATGGAGATAATGCCATGCTAAGGGGAACAAGAACGGAGTTACAAGTGATGATTTCAGGACTTTGAAGCCACCATAATGGGTGCATGAAGCCTTGGACGAAATATACAAGATGCTACTTCATAAATGTCGCCCCGAGGCTATTCTAGGTGCTGCGTCACCTTATTAGTGGGCCAGGCCCATGTAATTTCGAAATACTTAAGTATAGGCTGTTTTAGAGTCCGTATGTGTGGGGAAACAAGAGTTAGGGTTGATTTGGACCCCTCCACCAAGGGCCACGAAATTCCCCCTCTTCCTCCATATATACAGCCCTTAGGGCACCGTTTAGACCTTGGGTTTTGTTTAGATTAAAAGTTCGCCATAGCTGCAACTTCGCGCATTTCGTTTGTGTTCAACGACTGCACAAAGGCGCCACAGAACCCCACCTTGATCAATAAAGCTTTCATCTTATATTCGCAATATCCAGATTGCAATCTCAGTTTCTTGCTTGTTCTTCGCTTGCTCGCAGGAAACAGGCCCTCGTGGTCGTTGATCGTGCTCGGCGTGGTCAATAACCCTCGGAAGTTGGTTTAGCGATTGCTAAGGCGCGACGTCTCGCGACGTTAAGTAGTCGGATCGTCAAGGTCGACTCCCACGAAACGATAGCCACCATCTCATCGAAACATGGGACACCTTTGCCTCTATCGAGCGATCGAGGATTCATCAATGACCGCCTCATCGGGAGGTTAATATTCAGTGGGTCATACGGTTGTGCAACCCAGCACATCTTCGAATGTGCTCACCGACGAACTGTTTTCCTCCATCTTACAACTATAGAACTTGTCGGAGATGTCATATCTCTCGACCGGGCATGAGCTTGGAAAACAAGTTTCAGCTCTTGAACATCTCATATGCTCCGTGATGCTCAAAACGCTTTTGGAGCCCGGTTCTAAGCTGTAAAGCATGCCGCACTAAACGAGGGAGTAATCATCAAGACGAGACTGCCAAGCATTCATAATGTCTTGGTTCTTCGGGACGGAGCGTCACCTAGCGGTCCTTCTAGGACGATTGTTTCGGCAACTATGAGAATGATCCTCGTGTTCCGGACCCTGTCCGTATAGTTGCTGCCGTCATCTTTCAGCTTGGTTTTCTCTAGGAACGCGTTGAAGTTCAAGTTGACATGAGCGTTGGCCATTTGATCTACAAGACATATCATTCAAAAGTTTTAGACTAAGTTCATGATAATAAAGTTCATCTAATCAAATTATTACAATGAACTCCCACTCAGATTAGACATCCCTCTAGTCATCTAAGTGTTACACGATCCGAGTCGACTAGGCCGTGTCCGATCAACACGTGAGACGGACTAGTCTGCGTCGGTGAACATTCTCATGTTGATCGTATCTTCCATATGACTCGTGTTCGACCTTTCGGTCTCCGTGTTCCGAGGCCATGTCTGTACATGCTAGGCTCGTCAAGTTAACCCTAAGTGTTTCTGCGTGTGTAAATCTTGCTTACACCCGTTGTATGTGAACGTAAGAATCCATCACACCCGATTAACACGTGGTGCTTAGAAGCGACGAACTGTAGCAACGGTGCACGCAGTTAGGGAGAACACTTCTTGAAATTGTTCTAAGGATCATCTTATTTACTACCGTCGTTCTAAGTAAACAAGATGTATAACCATAATAAACATCACATGCAATTATAAAGTAGTGACATGATATGGCCAATATCATATAGCTCCTTGATCTTCATCTTCGGGCTCCATGATCATCCTGTCACCGCATGACACCATGATCTCCATCATCATGATCTCCATCATCGTGCCTCCATGAAGTTGTCACGCCAACGACTACTTCTATTTCTATGGCTAACGCGTTTAGCAATAAAGTAAAGTAAATTACATGGCGTTCTTCAATGACACGCAGGTCATACAAAAATAAAGACAACTCCTATGGCTCCTGCCGGTTGTCATACTCATCGACATGCAAGTCGTGATTCCTATTACAAGAACATGATCTCATACATCACAATATATCATCATTCATCACAACTTGGCCATATCACGTCACATGACAATTGCTGCAAAAACAAGTTAGACGTCCTCTAATTGTTGTTGCATCTTTTACGTGGCTGCAATTGGGTTCTAGCAAGAACGTTTTCTTACCTACGAATAACCACAACGTGATCTTGTCAACTTCTATTTACCCTTCATAAGGACCCTGTTCATCGAATCCGCTCCAACTAAAGTAGGAGAGACAGACACCGCCAGCCACCTTATGCAACTAGTGCATGTTAGTCGGTGGAACCGGTCTCACACGAAGAGCACGTAAGGTTGGTCCGGCCGCTTCATCCCACAATACCGCGGAAGCAAGAAACGACTAGTAACGGCAAGTAAGTTGACAAGATCCACGCCCACAACAAAATTGTGTTCTACTCGTGCAAAGAGAACTACGCATAGACCTAGCTCATGATGCCACTGTTGGGGAACGTTGCAGAAAATTAAAATTTTTCCTACGGTTTCACCAAGATCCATCTATGAGTTCTACTAAGCAACGAGTCACGAGAGAGTTTGCATCTACATACCACTTGTAGATCGAGTACGGAAGCGATTGAGGGAGTGGTGATGATGAAGACGTTCCCAACGTGATTCCGATCACCGATGACCAAAGTGCTGAAAGGACAGCACCTCCGTGTTCAACACACGTACGGGACGATGGCGTCTCCTCCGCCTTGATCCAGCAAGGATGAAGGAGAGGTTGAGGAAGACAACTCCAATGGCAGCACGACGGCGTGGTGCGGTTGGTACGGCAGTTCTCGGCAGGCTTCGCCAAGCTTGCGTGGAGAAAGAGAGGTGTTGGGAGGGAGGGCTGCGCCTTCAATCGTGTTGGCAGCCCTCCCCACCCCTCTATTTATAGGAGGAGAGAGGGCAAGGGGCCGCCATCTAGGGAAACCCTAGATGGGGCGGCGGCCCAAGGGAGGAGGGAGGGTGGCTTGCCCCCAAGCTAGGGGCGCCCCTAGGGTTTCCCCTCCCAAACCCTAGCCACATGGGCTCAGGTGGGAGGGCGCCCAGCCCACCGGGGCTGGCTCCCTCTCCCACTTAGCCCATGTGGCCCCGGGGGTGGCCCCTCGGTGGACCTCCGGAACCCTCCCCGTGGCCCCAAGACATTACCAGTATACCCCAAACTTTCCGAGTCCGTTTAACCACTTTCCATATATAAATCTTTACCTCCGGACCATTCCGAACTCCTCGTGACGTCCAGGGATCTCATCCGGACTCGAACAACATTCGTAATCACATACTTGTCTTCCTATTAACCCTAGCGCCACCGAACCTTAGTGTGTAGACCCTACGGGTTCGGGAGACATGCAGACATGACCGAGACTACCTCAAGTCAATAACTAACAGCGGGATCTGGATACCCATGTTGGCTCCCACATGCTCCTCGATGTTGTCATCGGATGAACCACGATGTCAAGGGTTCAAGCAACCCCGTATTCTATTCCCTTTGTCAGACGGTATGTTACTTGCCCGAGACTCGATCGTCGGTATCCCAATACCTCGTTTAGTCTCGTTACGCAAGTCACTTTACTCGTACCGCAATGCATGATCCCGTGACCAGACACTTGATCACCTTGAGCTCATTATGATGATGCATTACCGAGTGGGCCCAGTGATACCTCTCCGTAATACGGAGTGACAAATCCCAGTCTCGATCTGTGTCAACCCAATGGTCACTTTCGGAGATACCTGTAGTGCACCTTTATAGTCACCCAGTTACGTTGTGACGTTTGATACACCCAAAGCACTCCTACGGTATCCGGGAATTGCACGATCTCATGGTCTAAGGAAGAGATACTTGACATTGGAAAAGCTCTAGCAAAACGAACTACACGATCTTTGTGCTATGCTTAGGATTGGGTCTTGTCCATCACGTCATTCTCCTAATGACGTGATCCCGTTGTCAATGACATCCGATGTCCATAGTCAGGAAACCATGACTATCTGTTGACCAACGAGCTAGTCAACTAGAGGCTTACTAGGGACGTATTGTAGTCTATGTATTCACACGTGTATTACGATTTCCGTATAATACAGTTATAGCATGAATAAAAGACAATTATCATGAACAAGGAAATATAATAATAATGCTTTTATTATTGCCTCTAGGGCATATTTCCAACAGGTGGAATATGATGCACCCCCCACATGGTTCCATCAAGATGAAGATGACCACCATTTGGTCTTTCCCACCTCACCTACACCACTTGAGTGGAATGACAAAGGTAACATAGGTGACGGTGATGCTCTAGTCCCACTAACGGACATTCTTGACATTGATTGCTTGCATGATGTTGATCACCCTATTGACATGCTTCTTTCTAGTATGATTTCCCCATGTGATGATTTGCCCATTTATGATGAATATGATGATTCTCATGTGGAGTCTATTAGTTGTGATGCTACGTTACATAGGATTTCTTGTGACAATTCTTTAGGTCACATCATGTTTGCTAATCCGCTTGACTTGTCATATGCTATGCATGAGATCAACCATATGTCTTATTTGCAATCTCTCCATAGTGACTATGCATATGCCATTAAAATAAACCCAATTTGCACATATGGCATAGATGACAAGCCCATGGTTATTGGCATTTTTTTTTCTTGTGATGATATTGCTATGCTCCCTTTGCATCATTTATCTCATATGCCATGCCATGCCCTCCTAGCTTTGGATATGCACTGTTTTGGATGTTGTCCATTTTCTCCATGTGATGTTTCCGCTATTACTCATGAGGAGGCCCCCATAGTTTCCTCATACATGTTAGGAGAATTTGATCCATCCCATTCATTGCATGATCCCCATACTTGTGTGCACCATATGCTCCCCATGAAGAAACATGCTTTTGATGTGCCATATACTTGCATTCTCAATTTGTGTCCCCATCGTGTCATATACAATAACTATTCTTTCATCATGGATGACATGTTCTTATACCATGCATCAAATTTCTTTGAGCGATGCTTATCTTGTGCTAACTCACATGTGCACATACACATCATGATGGATGATGTGTACATTTACCACGCGCACAATTTCTTTGGTTTGTGTCTCTTTTGTGTAGGTACCAATGAATACTTGTCAAACTCGCAATCCCACGAGTTGACAAAACGAGCTCTAGAGAGCAACGATGATTTGGGATCCAATGGATTGTCTTTCCCACCGCTCTCTTCGCGCAAAGAATTCGCGCATTTCTTCTACATGGCCCTCACTTGGCTATGGGTTATTGTCCATTACATATTCTATGCCCATCTTGCCATGTTCACTTTGCATGATATGCCCACCCCTATGCCTTCTCCATGCATTTGTGACCCATGCTTTGCTTTACACATGATGATTGACTCTCATACTTGTATGTGTATTTGCAAGCTTGGTGGAGATATCACTTGCTATTGCCATGTTCTATTCATGACCCATTCCTATGATGATACTTTCATCTTGCTTCGTGTTCGTGCTCGCGATATGTCATGTGCATTCCCTATGCCTATTATTTGTTTACATGACATGATTGCCATGATTTCTTCTAGTGTGTTGCATCTTCGCTCCACTAGTTTGCACGACTTGATTACTATGCTTGCTTATGTTGCATCACCATTTCATGCGGTTGATGACAACCATCTACATGCTTTGCACATCATTGTTATTGCTTCTTGTCACATATCTCCATATGTTGCCTCCTCATGCTAGATTTGCCATGTATTGAGTGCAACCATGCTATTCGTCTTGCTCATGAGTTTGCCCCCATAGCATTCTCACATATGTTTGGAGATTTTGACATATCCCTTGTGCAGCATGCTTGCCTTACTTCTTTGCACCATATACCTAGTGCCATGAATATCGCCATTGTTGCATCATATTATTCATGCACTTTTGTTACTAATGGTTTTGTGCAAAGAAGAGAACCATCATGATGGATGATGTGTTTATCTACCATGACACGTTCTTTGTTTTGTTTTGTGCATGTGTAGGATACTTGGACTTTGTGTCGACTTCCACGTCACGTGAGTTGACCATTCGAGCTCTTGAGAGCGAACCACCTTCTACCACGACGATTCTACATCGCACTTGTTTGTGCTTCGGCATTGTGAAGGACGCACAAGGACACACTTTCAAGGTGACATCCTTCTTGAGCTTGGATATTGTGGATCATACTTCATGTGTTGCTTGCACCATTTGCCCGCATGTTCGAGATATTGCTTTCACCAATGATTGCCACATTTCCATGCTTCATGATATATATACCTTGTGTGTTGCATCCAATTCTTGGACTACTTGCTACTATCATATGGTTGGTTGCACCAATATCATTTCTTCACATATGCCATATCCCATTGATTGCTACATGCTTGACTTGATGGCCTCACACATGATGAATAATTGCTCTTTCTATTGCGTTGAGTGCCACACTATATTCACTACACCCTATGCACATTATGCTTGGATTGTCTTGCACTTGACCCATGTGTTTAGACACTTCATTTTATTTGGTGTTGTGAATACTTCCTATGCCTACCATCGACCATTTGTCGGCGCTTTATGCATGCTTGCTATGACCTTGAGGTGGATGCTTATGCTCTTGTCACACATATTTGCATCTCTACCTCACATTTACATGCTTGTTCCCATGATATTTTTGCTTGTGCTCGATTGATATGCTTACATGCCATGTCACAATCCTTTGTCACACCCTATGCTATGCTTGATGACAACACTTGTTTGGTGAATCACCTCTTGAATGCTTGGTTTTGCACTAACGCTAACCACATTTGTTTTTCCAAGTGTTTGTTCTATTTACTCCTTTTGAAGGAATCACAAGATGGCGCGACATTGGAGAGTGCCCATTTCGAGCTTCAAGATGACGAGAGCTTGGTGATCGACCACTTTGACACGGCACCGCCATCTCTTTCCCATGGTGATTTGGTTTTCGATCCGAGGTCGGATCCTTTCCAAGGGGGAGGGGATGATGCGGAGCATCCTACGGTCATCACCATGTCAAGAGTCCGTTTGGCAAGTGACACGTGCGACCTCTTCTTCACATACACAAAGGCGAATCTTCTCCTTTACACGTGCTCACTTGACCCCTTCGAGGATGGTATACTACTTGACACTTCCCCCGTGTGCATGCATAGGTATTGTCGGAACTTCTCGGATGTCAAGGAGGAGTGCAAGCACCAAGGAACGACTACACCATCCGCGAGGGAAGCCTGGAAGCGACAACGGAAGAAGACGGAGCTGCTGAAGCTACAGCGGCCGGACATCCGGGCCAGAGGCCGGACATCCGGCGCCTCACCAAAGCCCGGACATCCGGCCAACCGCCCCGGACATCCGGCATCTCACGAGCCGGATATCCGCCCTGAAGCCCGAAATCCGCACCTCACTCCCGATTCGGCGAAACCGTTGCCACAGCCGGACATTCGGCGGGTAGCCCGGATATCCGGCGCCTCATGGCTCCTCGACATCCGGGCCCCAGCCAACATCCGGCGCTGTCTGCAGACAAGTGAACGGGCCAAGGGCCCATGTACCCCTCCAACTCGCCGCAACTTGTACTAGCACTATATATACTTCTTCCCCTCCTCCTAGTTAGGGTTAGCAAATATGATAGCTCATTCTTAGGTGAGCTTTGCTCCTACCTCTACTCTTGTGAGAGAAAGACCCCTACTCCATTGGAGGCCAAGACCTCCATCTAGGAGAAGATCCTGCGGGATATATCATCAAGACCCCCTCTTGGGCGGACCCCTTCAAGACCTCCTCACGGAGATGAACTCTACCTTGTATCTTTCCCTTTGTTGTTCATGTACCTTGTGGATCTTGCGTGTTTGATTGTCTAGTGGATGTGTGATTGGACTTGTTCTTGAGTATTTCCCCTTGTGATTTCTCTCCGTTCTTCCCCGTGTTCATCGTGTTCTTCGAGGGATCCCACTCCAAACGTGAAAGATCGACGCTATAGGGTTCCACCCTACATCACGCTCTAAGCCGTTTGTGGCAGCGGGATGACAAGACATGCGAGAGGAGGACGAAAGGACACGTACACATACGGTTAATAAAATAAAAACTTCTGCGATTAAATTACAAACTACCCCCATCCCGGTTTATAAGTCGTCTATGTATTTCTGTGCCAAATTTTTACTAGAGATTTAACTAATAAAATACGAATGCATGTCGCCAGAGATTATATCGTTGGATTCGTATGTGTACATAGTTTCCAATTATATATTTTTGTAACATGCATTAACATTTTGTTGGTTAAATTTAAGTTCAAAATATGGCACATAATATAAAGGGGACTAATAGACCAAGACGGAGGTAGTAGCACACGGCTGCTCTGTACACAGCGACACAACTGTCGGCCAGCTTGTAGACGACCATTTCCTATGTGTTCAACTGCTCTATCCATGTGATTGCTTGTGGTTGAGGCGGCCTCAGCGCGCTCTGCTCGCGTCCCACCACGCGCGCTCTACTCTTGCGTCCCTCATGGCGCTGTGCCCTCATCCCTCCATGCGCGCTGCCTGTGTTTGGGGCCGGCACATGATCACATACATTCGTGTGCATGCGATTGCACCGAGCACGACGCCATGGTGTAGTTACCCGCTGCAAAAACTGCCATGCGGATGCACCGAGAATCCAGGACGCCCGGCCCTCATTTATTCTTGCGGCCATTTACCTTCATCTCTCGTGCGAAATGACACAATAAGCACACCCACGACGACACATACGGAGAGGACATCCAACGGTTCCAAGCGGCCGACGCCGACAACGGCTGGCAGTTGACCACGCATCATGTAGTGGACACCCACGTGATGAGGACATGACTACCTTGGATAAGACCAAAAATATTGCATACATGCATATTTGTCAGGTGATTTCTAGTGCAAACTATTCAATAATCTATTTATGTTATCCAGAACAAAAATACTTCACATACTTTTGTGTTTTGTCTAATTGCAGGTGTATGGGACATTTGTACAATACACATATGAAGATAAGGGAAAAGAGAAGTTTAGGTGCTGTTCAAAAAGTCCTCTCACGTCACTTTTGGGCCAAGAGAAGATAGAGTCCAAGTCTCTCATGTTCTGGATTCAGATTCGGACTGCACAGACATACCTGACTCAAAACACCAACAACTTTTTCATACGGACTGCGAATTGGGTGATTCTTTTTTTGTTGGAAAGTAGATTTCATGCTCTTTCGAACCCAATTTGAATCACCTTAAAATCCGTCCGGAGAGTTGAGTTATGGACGAAACAATCTGACGTTGCACCAGAATCCGAGTCAAACTACAAGTCCAAAGGTGTTACGTCACCTCCACTTGGGCCCATTGGCCTTGTACGACCTAGGGTTAGTTTTAGGCTGCCTTGGGACGTCCTCCCACCTCCTTGGCCGCCACCCCTTGCTCCTATATAAGTAGATCCATCTAGTAGCTTTTCCCTTGGGATTTGTTTAGTTAAAAGTTAGCCATTGCAACTTCGTGTACTTCGTTTGTGTTCAACGACCAGACCAAGACCGCTTACGGATCCCCACCATTATCAATACTTCATATATATTCGCAATATTCAGATTGCTTTATCATCTTGCTTGTTCTTTGATTGCTTGCAGGAATAGACCTTCGTGGTCAGGTTGATCGTGCTCCAGCGTGGTCAATAACCTCTCGGAGTTGGTTTAGCGATTGCTAAGGCGCAACATCATGCACGTTTGTAGTCGGATCGTCAAAGTCGTCTCCACCAAATCGATAGTTATCATCTCATAGAAAGATCGGGACACCCTCGCCTCTATCAAGTGGTATCAGAGCCAGGTTGCTCGGTGAGAATTTCCAATTATCCCTAGATTAGATTTATTTTCTTACCTATTGTCCAAGAAAAAGCCACAAAAAATGTTAGATCTATTCATCCTTTGTCCAAGCCAGTCTGAGCCTTTGCAGTTTTCTTTTCATTGTTTGCATTATTGAATTATCGGTTGCATCGTCGTGTCGAGTTGCTGGTCTTAGTGTCTAGTTCGTTTAGAGTTTCGAGTTCTGTTCACATTAGTCACGCCGCCGCTGCATCGTTATCCCTTCCGTTGACCACCATCCATCCATCAATTTCCATCACGTGCTACCCACCGTTCATTGTCATAATCATAGTTGAGATCGTTCACATCTTCACTTGATCCAATCTGCATCTTATCTAGTTTGTTTGAAAAGAGGAGAGAGAAAAAAAAGAGAGAAAAAAAGTAAAAGAAAAGTCAGAGAAAAAAAAACAGAATCACCCAATTCGGAGTCCGTATGAAAAAGTTGTTGGCGTTTTGAGTCAGGTATGTCTGTGCAGTCCGAATCTGAATCCAAAACGTGAGAGACTTGGACTCTATCTTCTCTTGGCCCAAAAGTGACGTGAGAGGACTTTTTGAACAACACCTAAACTTCTCCTTTTCCCTTATCTTCATATGTGTATTGTACAAATGTCCCATACACCTGCAATTAGACAAAACACAAAAGTATGTGAAGTATTTTTGTTCTGGATAACATAAATAGATTATTGAATAGTTTGCACTAGAAATCACCTGACAAATATGCATGTATGCAATATTTTTGGTCTTATCCAAGGTAATCATGTCCTCATATTGATATTTGCTATACTGTGAGCGTTTTACCACCACATCCTAGTAGTTCATAGGAACATTATTCTCGAATTTTGTTTCTTGTTTCTACTAATCATGACAGGTTCCGGAGATAGAAGTTCTTGGATGACGGACACATGTCCACCATCACGAGAGTTGGGACAACACACACAAGCACATGGTCAGGTTATCTCTTTACCGTCATTTGAGGGTAGATTTAATCCTGCTATTTATCTTGCTTGGGAGCTTGAAGTTGAACAAGTTTTTAGTCACCATGACTTTTCTGAACTTGAGCGAGTACGAGCTGCCACTAGAGCATTTACTGGTTTTGCTTCTGTTTGGTGTTGTGTGCATTGTAAGAAAAACAATGATAACCAACCCACAACTTGGAAAGATTTGAAAGATGTAATGAGACAACAATTTTTCCCTCCTTACTATCGTCGTGAATTGCTTCGCAAATTGGAACAATTAAAACAAGGCAGTAACACTGTTCATACTTACTACCAAGAGTTCAAATCTTATATGCATCATTGTGACATAGAAGAATCATGGATGATACAATGAATAGATTTTTGGTGGTTTGAACCATGATATCCGTGCAAGATTTCACTATATTCCTCGTTGCATTACTGGTATGTATGTTCGCTTGTACCTTTGAGAGACAGATACTGGAGGATGCATTGGGTGACTACAACAACTACTATTCCAGTTCATGCTCACCATCGCGGTTGGTTCCTCCACCGTTGCACCTACTAGAGCAGCCCCACCCAGATTGTGAGCGACATCATCTCAAGTGTATGGTGCATTGTCAACGCCTCGTACCTACATCAGCTACGTCTTTGCGACAAGGTAACAGTAAAGGTATTAATGATATAACTTCACATGAGAATTATGCATCCCTAGTTAACTTGAATGCATCATGTGTTGAGTTACCTGGTGATTTGAGCACATCACCTATTTTAGAGAATCTTGATACTGTCATGAATGCGTCATGTGATCGAACAACTGAAATACCAACAATTTTGAGTGCACCCATTAACTGTTGATGCAAAAGAATCAATGTTTAATCATTTTGATATGACCTCTAATCTTGGTGATGATTCTGTGTCGAATGACTTATTGCATGTTTGCTTATTTAAGCATGTTGTAGCATGTAAATTTGATGCAAGTAAGGTTTATTCACCAATGTTGGGATGGTTTAATGATGAACATTGTCAATCTTTTGAAATGAATAAGAGCTTCATTTATATGTGCAAACTGAGTTGCAATATTTTCATGCCTTATATTTCTTGTGATAATGTTTTGGCATTAGATTTTATGAACTATGCAAGTTACTCATCTATTCATGTGTCATATGTGCAAAAATCAAGGGAAGTAAAAATGGATGACATATACATATACAACATGTACACCTTGTCTATTTTGTTAGCCATATTTCAGACTAAGCAACGCCGAGGACGGCTTTGTTTTCAAGGAGTGGAGGATGATGAGGACATGACTACCTTGGATAAGACCAAAAATATTGCATACATGCATATTTTTCAGGTAATTTCTACTGCAAACTATTCAATAATCTATTTATGTTATCCAGAACAAAAATACTTCACATACTTTTGTGTTTTGTCTAATTGTAGGTGTATGGGACATTTGTACAATACACATATGAAGATAAGGGGAAAAGAGAAGTTTAGGTCATGTTCAAAAAGTCCTCTCACGTCACTTTTGGGCCAAGAGAAGATAGAGTCCAAGTCTCTCACGTTCTGGATTCAGATTCGGACTACACAGACATACCTGACTCAAAACGCTAACAACTTTTTCATACGGACTCCGAATTGGGTGATTCTTTTTTTGTTGGAAAGTAGATTTCATGCTCTTTCCAACCCAATTGGAATCACCTTAAAATCCGTCCGGAGCGTTGAGTTATGGACGAAACAATCTGACGCTGCACCAGAATCCGAGTCAAACTACAAGTCCAAAGGTGTTATGTCACCTCCACTTGGGCGCATTGGCCTTGTACGACCTAGGGTTAGTTTTAGGCTGCCTTGGGACGTCCTCCCACCTCCTTGGCCGCCACCCCTTGCTCCTATATAAGTAGATCCATCTAGTAGCTTTTCCTTGGGATTTGTTTAGTTAAAAGTTAGCCATTGCAACTTCGTGTACTTCGTTTGTGTCCAACGACCAGACCAAGACCGCTTACGGATCCCCACCATTATCAATACTTCATATATATTCGCAATATTCAGATTGCTTTATCATATTCTTGCTTGTTCTTCGATTGCTTGCAGGAATAGACCTTCGTGGTCAGGTTGATCGTGCTCCAGCGTGGTCAATAACCTCTCGGAGTTGGTTTAGCGATTGCTAAGGCGCAACATCGTGCACGTTTGTAGTCGAATCGTCAAAGTCGTCTCCACCAAATCGATAGTTATCATCTCATTGAAAGATCGGGACACCCTCGCCTCTATCACCACGTGAGGGGGAAGGCCCTCTCAGTGGTGTATACGAACGAGCCGGTCTCGGTGGAGATATCCATCCAAACTATGGAGCAGTTGCTTGCCGAGGACAAGTACCAAGTGGTCGGCTTCGACCTCGAGTACTCCATCGGTCGTGGCGGGCACAATTAGAAGGTTGTCGTTGCCCAGTTGTGCGTGTGACGTGACGTCGACGTCTACCACTGCCACCTGGCCGCAAGGCCTTGTGAGCGTTGCTCTAGGTTTATCAACAGCTCCGACTGCAGTTTCGCTACGGTGGACACCACCAACGATCTAAAAGCACTCAAGGTTTCGGGCTCGAAATGCCAGAATCTTGTCAGCATCCACGACCACTACAAGGTCAGGGGCAGCAACAACAACAAACATAACTCCCTGGTTGACCTCGCCTCAGCTATCATTGACCCCTACTACATGAAGATGAAGGCTGAGAGCAAGAAGGACAAGAATGCCTGGCACGGTGTCTGGCATGAGAAACTGGATGAACAACCACTACTAGGAAAAGGGCTATAGATGGAATTGACACTAATGGCGCACCAGACATGTGGTGCGCCATTAGTATATACTAATGGCGCACCACCATCGATGCGCCATTAGTGTTGAAACTACTAATGGCGCACCCGCCCACGGTGCGCCATTAGTACCAATTTTTTTTGAACTAGTGCTTTGTCCAAACATACTAATGGCGCATCACTGGTGGTGCGCCATTACTAGTTGTAACTAGTAATGGCGCACCAGCCAAGGTGCGCCACTAATGTTTTTTTATTATTGTTTTATTCCTTTTTGCAAAAGTACTAATGGCGCACCACCGAAGTGCGCCATTAGTAACCTGGATTACTAATGGTGCATTTGTTGCTGGTGCGCCATTAGTAAGTGGGCAGCAACAAGACATTTTGGACAGCCTCTCCTCCCACACTCACTTTCTCCCCACTTCATTCTCTCCACCGCCTCCTCCTTGTCTTGGGTGCCTCCTCTTTTTCACCTCATTTCCACCATAGATTCATTCAAATTAAGTGGTTAAGTTACCTTGTTTTGCTAGGTAAGTAAGGGGGGAAGCTATATTTATGTTGTTCTCCCTACAACAATGTGCACATGCACTTTTTATGGCCTAGCTAGATCTATGTATGTTCGTTGTGTTGCATATGTTTGTGGTGTTGCATATGTGTTTGTGTTTGGAGGTGTACCGGTATTTGAAATGCGATAGTTGCCAATATTTTGCCGAATGTTGATTCATTTCCTTTCAAGCGAGAATTTTGGCATTAAGCATTCTTTTGGTCCTATTTTTAGGGAAAGTCATGCCAAATTTTTCTTGGTTCTAAAATATCGTTTTGCTCTACCCAGCGACCATGGTCCGCACGATGACCGAAGGCATCGTGAATAGGTTTTTGAGGTCCGAAGGCGAGATGCTTCAAAAGAATGAGACGGAGATAAGATGTCCGTGTCGAAGATGCAAGCTGAATAGCCTTATTGCGGACCGGATTCCGGCAGGTGCGGGACCACCTGCTCTTGCGTGGTTTCATGGATGGCTATTGGTGGCAAGGTGATGAAGATGACTACGAAGTCGCCCATGGGGGCCGGGCAAGAAATGAGGAAGGGCAGCAAGACAACCACCGCGGCTCGGGGGGGCGAGAAGACGAAGAATCCCCAGGAGATGATCACGACGGTGATGCTGTACATAGTCATCTTGTAGAAGATGCAGGACATGATGATGATGCCGGCGGAGCAGACGACGCTGGACCATCGATGGGCTGGGTGCAGGACCCTCATATTCAAGAGCTGCTTCTCAAGCAGACGGATAACGCAAGAGCTGCCGCCCGAGAGAAAGCCAAGATGGATCAACTTGAGTTAGACGCGGTTACTCCATTGTATGAAGGATGCAGGCCCGAGGATACCCCTGAAAGTAACGCTCATGGCTCGAGATGAAGGTAAAACACAAAATGACCGACGATGCTTCGACGAGAACATGTCATTCGCACGAACGTCTTCCCAAGGGGAACAAGTGCCCACCAGTTTGGAGGAGGCGAAGAAAACCGTGTGTCCTCTGGATTTACCGCGACGTGAAATACCATGTGTGCATGAACAATTGCATCATTTATCGGGACGAGCACGCGGAGTCTACCATATGTCCGTGTGCGTGTCACTCGATACAAGAAGAGGAAGAAAGCTCCTCGAAAAGTGGTGTGGTACTTTCCGATCACTCCTCGTCTGCAGCGGTATTTCGCGGATCCTAAGGTAGCAAAGCTCCTGCATTGGCACGCGGATAGGGAGGAGAAGAAGCGAAGATGACGCAAATGATCCGGAGATAGATAAAAAGACAAGATGCTGAGTCACCCTAAGGATGCGAGCGTGGCAAGCGTTGAACTTCGAATACCCAGAATTTGGGAACGATCCAAGGAACATCGTCTTTGGGCGCGAGCACCGATGGAGTCAATCCGTTTGGCAGCCAGAGAAGCACACATAGCACCTGGCCTGTGTTTGTGTGGATGTACAACCTTCCCCTGGTTGTGCATGAAGAGGAAGTACATTCACATGAGTATGCTAATTGAAGGGCGAAACAACCAGGAACGACGTCAATCTGTATCCGGGGCTGCTGAAAGAGGAGCTTGACACGCTGTGGAAAACGCCAGCCAATACATGGGACGCCGCAGAAAGAATATTTCCCTATGAGAGCCGTGACTGCTCACGACGGTGCACGACTATCTCGGTTACGGATATCTTGCGGGGAAGGTAGTCCACGGATTTTCTGGATGCGTAAGGTGCATGGATGACACAACGTATCGCCAGCTAGATAGAGATCCCGGGTCTTTGAAAACCGTGTTCATGGGACATCGAAGGTGGCTTCGCGACGATGACCCGTGGAGGAAACGCAAGGATCTGTTCGATGGTGAAACCGAACCCCGAAAACGCCCGTGTATGAGGAGCAGCGAGGAAATAGACAAGCTGTTGAAAAATTGGAAAGACTGCCCACCGCCGAAAGAAGCAAAAGGCGCCGAGCCGGAAAGAAGCGAAGGCGCCAGAGCTGCTGAAGGTATGGAAAACGAGGTCTGTTTTACGGGACTTGCCGTCGAAGATCCATCGTGTGCCTCACAGCCTTGATGTCATGCATATCACGAAGAACGCAGCGAGAGTCTGCTTGGTACCCTGCTCGACATGCCGAGAGGACCAAAGATGGGCGAAAGCAAGGGCAGACTTGAAATCAATGGGCATCGGGCAGGAGCTTCACGCTATATATGATGATGATGATGATGATGATGATGATGATGAGGCGAAGCAGGACACAGAAAGTCGTCGCAAAGGCAAAAAGGCCAAGAAGACCGGAAATGACTACCCTCCCGCGTGCTTCACTCTAAGTCAGGAGGAGATCGAGCAGTTTTCACCGCCTCCTAGGAGTAAAACTTCCTTACGATTTGCGGGAAGATAAGCAGATACCTAGACCCATGAAGCGAAGTTCAGCGGGATGAAGTCTCACGACTGTCACGTGCTGATGACGCAGATACTTCCAATTGCAATCCGTGGGATCATGGACGCGCACGTCCGTGAAACGCTATTTGGCCTATGCAACTTCTTCGACGTCATCTCTCGGAAGTCGATTGGCGTGAGGCAACTCAGAAGGCTACAGGAAGAGATCGTGGTGATACTATGCGAGCTTGAGATGTACTTCCCGCCCGCATTCTTCGACGTTATGGTGCATCTGCTGGTCCATATAGTGGAGGATATCATCCAACTCGGGCCGACGTTCCTGCACGGCATGATGCCGTTCGAAAGGATGAATGGTGTCATCAAAGGATACGTTCGCAACATGTCACGTCCGGAAGGAAGCATAGCCGGGGCTTTTCGATCAAGAGTGCATCTCCATCGCACGAATTATCTAGGCATCGAGAACCCGTTGGTCTGCCCGTCAACAGCACCTCGGCAGGCTCGCTGGATGGGGTCACCGTGAGGGTCGCCGAAATGCATGTCGACTTCGAGGGTCGACTCGCCGACTTTGAAAGAGCAAACCTAGTCGCGCTACAACACATAGACGTGGTCGATCCTTGGGTGGTAGAGCACAAAACCTTTATTAAGAAGACGTACAATGACCGAGGCCAACAGAGGACGGACGGAGATACACTCAAAGAGCACAACTCATGTTTCACGCGTTGGTTCAAGCGAAGCTTCGTCGTACCCTTTACATGAGGATTCTTCCGGAAGAACAACTCATATTCGCCTTGTCACAGGCACCGAGCACAACCTGATGACCTATGAGGCGTACGATATCAACGGCTACACATTCTACACCGAGGCCAAGGACATGAAGAGCGATGGTTATCAGAACTCCGGGGTAACGATGGAATCCTACACCGGTAACGACAAGGACAGATACTACGGAAGGATCGAGGAGATCTGGGAGCTGAGCTACTGTTGGAGAGAAGGTCCGATGTTCCGTGTCGATGGGCCAAGAACATCATAAAAGAAGACCGGTATTTCACCACCATGGTTATACCGAAGCCAAATCCAAGATCATGGCAAAGCGTCACCATGAAAAATGAGCCATGGGTACTGGCTTCCCAAGTGGACCAATGCTTCTTCATTACCGACCCGCCAAAGCCCGTCGTGTTGTCGTGAGGAGAGGCAAAAGGAAGATCATCGGAATGGATGGAGTAGCCAATGAGCAAGACTTCGACAAGTACGGCGACCGAGGATCGAACATGACGACGATGATGAAGTAGCAGCATACACCACAAGAAGAAGCGGGACCACCCTACCTAAAGGACGTCCGTTCCACGTAAGAACTCCATTTGCGAAAAAGAAGGGCAAGAAGATTGTGAACAGATAGCTAGCTAAGATCGATTGTATTTAAATCGTAGCCTTCATTTCTCGATTGTATTTCATGGGTACTTTTGAACTATCATGAATATTTTTAAATTTCTGGACACTCGATCTCGATCCCCTCCATCTCGATCGCTATCCCACCTCGCCAGATCCGGTCCCCTCGCCGCCTTGAGCACCCCCAGTCCACCGGCCACCGCCGACGACCCCCGCACCTCGATTCCCTACTCAACCGCCACGACCCCGCACTCACAAGACCGTCTTATAAAAAATAAGTATCAAACAGCTTTTTAAATGCTCTTGTCTTATAAAAAATATTACTGTTATTATTTAAACAAGTTTGAACATATTTAAACACAAATAAGTATCAAACAGCTTTTTAAATGCTAAAAAATTTGTGGAGCACTGGGAGTCGAACCCGGGACCTCCAGTGTGAGAACTGGCTGCTGACCGGTCGAGCTAGTAGAGGGACTTGATGTGGATTAGTTCGGTTGTACATAACCTGTTGGCTCGAGTTGAAATAAAAAAATACTAATGGCGCACATGTGAGGTGCGCCATTAGTGTGGATATGCTAATGGCGCACCACGGTGAGGTGCGCCATTAGTATTGTGCCCGATCCCCCTTCCCTCCTCCCCCGCCAGTTCCTCTCCTCTCGATCCACCGCCGCCGCTGCCTCGACCCACTGCCGCCCCTCTCCTCCCTCGCCTCTCCTCGCCTTCCCTCTCCCTCGCCTCTCCCTCGCCCTAGATACTCTTCCCCTCTCCTCTCCCGCCCGCTGCCCGCCCGCCTCGGCCTGACGCCGCCCAGCGCCGCCCGACGCCGCACGCCGCCGCCACGCCGCCCAGCGCCGCCTCGACCCGCCCGACGCGCTGCTGCCCGCCACCTCGACGTCCAGTGACCTCGCCCTGCCTCCGGCCTCCCGCCCGGCTGCCACCGTCCGACCAGCCAGTCAGGTATTTCCCCTCTTCCCAGTGCTTCTTAATATTTGTTCTCTGAACTTAAAGCTTCAAATTAACAAGATGTATTTGAGGGTATCTGAAATTAAAGCTTCAAATTAGATGTTTTTGCTCTCTGAACTTGATGCTTCAAATTACCAAAAAGCACTGATTCCTAATATTTGTTCCAATTAACAATAAGACCGAAGACAAGATGAACAAAAGAACCAGGACAATGCCATCTTTTTTTTCAACCACAAAGCACCGATTCCATAGTAATACAAATTAACCGGCCCTTCAACTCGAGCAAGTGATGATGTTCCTCGTGTTACAACTCAACTTAAGCCCGGTTATATTGAGCCGAGACCACAGTAAGAGAATACCTATTGATAATTTGGTCAATAACTCGTACAAGCTCACTGTACAAGTCCCCAGCATTTATTTTTCTGGACCTGGCAATAGACGTGGCTTCATTTACTATCCTTGCCACAAAAGCCAGTTTCCCATACTCTACTTACATGATTACATAGTGGTTTGCACATATGCCTTCTTCGTTGACTCAACTTCTCTTTATTTTCATTTGGTTCTGTGCTTCTTTTGCTTCTAGTCAGGGGAGTTGGGTGGAAAGGAGTGGATCGGGAACTGCGATCACACAAGATCTGCTAACGTGCTATCTTGGTCGAAAAACTTAGGTAAATTTATCTTTTTGTACATCTTTTTTCTTGGTTACTCAGTTTACGGAAAGCTGCATTGTCTATTCATTTTTGAACTGTGAAGGACAGTAGGAGAGGCTCCTACAGTCTTGTATTAATAGAACAAAATTAAAGATACATGGTATGTATAAGGTATAGGGTCTTTGACCCTAACCAAAAGATAAGATACTAGTACAAGGTTTTTAGGTAATTTGTTGCACTAGGGAGCTTATGAAATCCTCAAGCTCAGACTTCCTCCCTATATCTCAACAATGGCAAAATCATGATTAAATCTAGAGAGCCATGATCTGTGAGAGTGGGGAATTCTTTGGAAGACCATTTTGTTTCGTTCTTTCCACAAGTACCAAACAGCTACAGTACACACCTACATGAACATGGGTCTGTCCCAGGCCTGTTTGGCAGCAGTTAATAGGTTAAAATCTATCTCCATCGACCCGAGTTGATATTCAGAGAGGCCCAACATTGTCTCAGCAGAAGGACATGAGAAGAATAGATAGATGCACAAGAGTTTCTTCAGTCTAAAGCTCACAGAGGATGCAGTTAACATTTCTTTTCAACACCTGGTTCAAAGTGATGTAGTGGCATCTGCTCGATGTTCCAATCTTGTAGAGAAACTATAGTGCCTGTTATTCAGTTATGACTCCTTCATTGAAACTGTAGTGTTTGCTAAAACTGAGATGTAAACTAAAGGAGTTTGTGATTTGTAGAAGCTGTAGCATACTCCAACAAGTGATAAATGCACTCCTTTGAAACTGTTGTATATCTTGTCATAAAGTTCAGCAAGAACAGGCATCAATAGTGCTACTCTAGTATCTAGTTGGGGAGGGACAAATGGACATGGCATCACTTTGTAGCTGTCTTGCATAACAAACTATTAGTCTTAGGATTAACAATCCTCATATGAGATGAGAGGATTTTTTAATTGGCTTATTGCAGTTTTGAAATTTTAGTTTATTCGATTCTTGAAAATTCAGTTAATTCAGTTAGGCACACAAATTTCAGAACTTTTGTGTGCCCTAGTACTTGGTGTTTGTAGAAAACCAGGAGTGTCAATGGGACTAGAATTCACTTGTTCTTATATGGGTGAAACTTCACTTGTTTTTAGGCTAGTGTAGGGTGTTGCTTTATTCTGTCATCATTTGTAACTATGTCATAAGTAAATTGTTCCTTCTTACAGTATTTGACAAGTAATGACTGTTGATAAGTGAGGCATGGATTAAGCTGTTTCTTTGTTGTAACATACCGTATATAACTCCACAATGAAATACAATACATATTGATGTGCTTTGTAAAACTTGTTCATGTCTTGAACTACTAATGTCTTGTGATGCTCTGAATTACTTGTGATGCCTCTGAATTACTTGTGATCACATTGAGAAAGACTTGTAAAGATGATGATCATCTTTAACGAGAAAACAATTTGTGATGATTTTGCTAGTTTGCTGGGTTTTGTCTCCGACCATCGTGTCGTGATGATTTTGCAGGTACCCGAGAGGCCCTTGAGTTTGCGGAATGTCGATTAACTTCCGTTCGGCAAATTGGTACTCCATATGTCCTATTTTCAGCAAAGGTCATGCTGAAATTTTCCGTGAATTTTAGCATGACTTTGCTAAAATAGGACATATGGGGTACTTGTGACTAATGCATGGGCGGGTATCTTAGTAGTTAATTAAGTAGGATCAAGTGCCCGGCGTACTTGTGACTAATGCATGGCTTTTAGGGTGCCTCGGTGTCGATAAAACCGAAATGATGAAAGGTTAGGCTTTTAGGGTGCCTTGGCGCCGAAAAACCCTCAATGATAAAGCTTAGATTTTAGGATGCCTCGGTGTCGACAAACCCTAAATGATGAGACCATGATCTTGTTCCTTGACAATAACCAACTTTTGACCAAACTTTGTTTCTATTTAGAGAGAAACATGGCCCACAACGATGAGGCCGGGGTTGTGGCGGCAAGGCATTCAGGAGCTGTCCCAGAGATGGAGGAACAACCTCACTTGTATGAGGCCGCCGCCTTCCCCACCGATCCCGAGACCACGGATGGTGCCGCCGAGGATGACCACACCGATGCCACCACCGATGGTGCCGCCGAGGATGCCACCATCGATGATGGCGGCGCATTTACGATGGCAGCCAACCGAAGAGGCAACGGAAGGACGGCGCCCGATCGTGCTCCGCACCCTCAAGGAGGAAGTTATGAAGTGGACTCCAACGGAATCCAACGGCGCCCGAACGAATAGTCAAGGGTACTCGCTTCAGCTCGGGTGCATTGTCCGAGCACCGCCTCGATCAACACCGAGAACCCGAGGCATCCCGACCGAGGGAATTTGCGCAACCTCCTCTTCACGGCTGCACGAACGATACATGTTCCCGCTGAATTTGAAAACACAAGCCTCAAAGGGAATAAAGTGAACAATGCTGCCCTCACGAAGATGAGCAAGGCCCTGTCTACTTGGAAAAGCAATGTGAAGAGAATGATCGAGAAAGGTGAGAGTTATCGAGAAGATCAAGGAGAAAAATCCTTCGATCACGAAGATGACTACAACGACTTCAAGATCAATTGCTCGAGCACCGCAAGCTCCCAATCAAGTGAGTGGGGAAACAAATGCGGGAGCTGAACATAGGGGAACACACACTCGGTCCCGGCGGTTACAGAGTGGCGGAGCCTATATGGGACAAGGAGGAGGCGGACCGTGCCGAGCAAGGCCTACCGCCCCTCTTCGATACATACGGTGACAAGCAGACCAGGAACTTTGTCAGGGCCCGGTACAAGAAGGACCCGAAAACAAAGGAGCTTACCACGGATCCGAAGACCAGGCAGCTTGAGCTTGTTCTGGTAAGGAATACACCCCCGCGTAATTAGCTCCATATGGTTGCATTCTAATTAATGAAGCGAATTTCTAAATGGTTCACATTCCTTCCGCAGGCGATTGAAAGCGATGGCGCTGGGTCGACTAAGAGCAACCCTTGGGACACCACTCTAAATAGGGGGTTGAATGTACTGAAGAACAAGGATAAGCTCAGTAAGCCGACGTCAGCTGGTCGTGTGGCGGCAAAGGCTTGTCGACAAAATGGGGTCATACTATACCGCTGGTGTGCGGAAGGAGAAAAGACCAGCTCGGAAAGCCAGCGCGAGAGGTTCAAGAACTCAAGGCACAGGTGGCGCGGATTCGGAGATTGTCCAAGAGCAAGTGGAACAACGACTCGGGCGGCGATCACCGCCCTTATGCCTACCTTGATCTCGGGTTGAGGCGTGGATTGCGGGCGGCCAACAGGGCCGCCCGATTCCTAGCTTCACGGCCAGCAACTCGCATAATGCGATGGCGGGCCATTGGTGCCTCGGCGGGCGGCATTGGTGTCTCCGACGCCGCACGGAGCTTAATGCACCGGGTGTACGCCGGTCGGCACCTCTTGACAAGCGGCCCCTCCGTTAATCGCCGCCCGCCGTTGGCGGTGCGTCGACATTAGCCGAGCTCGACGCCATCATCACGGTAACTAATTAAGCCTCTCTCGCCGAGGACTTCATCTCCTTGCCTTTGATCGGGCATCCCCGACGCCCTACATGTTTTCGCAGGCGCCGCCGACGTTCCGTGCACTCTCCTCCACTTCGTGAACAACGAGTTGGTCGATGTCGCCAAGGGCAAAATAGTTCAACCGGGCAACCCCTTGTTCCACGGTACCCAGATGCCACCCAACTTGTTTAGGGTTCAACTGGTTCGAGTGCTGCCAGGCTACGACGAGTTGTTACCTCCGAATCGACCCGTCGGGGCCGACGATGAAGACGTGATGACCCTCAGCGCCTGCATGAGCTGGCCCCTGCTTTGGCGGAAGAGCCAGATTCGTTTGGGGGCGGGGGACACCACCCCAAAGACAACACCGCCAGTCGTGCCGGCGCCAAGTCGGCCCCATGGCAAGACCACCGTAACGGTGCTGGACATCCCTATGCCACTGGATCCAAACATGCATATGGCACAGGATCAGAACGATGACGACGACTATGATACATTTGGCAACGTCGATCAGTACTTTGCCGAGCATGGGTACGATGGCGACTTCATGGGGCCTCCTTCTCAAGAACCAAACCCAACAAAAGACGTGTGCGATCTAGCTGGTACCGCGGAGAAGCCAAGTTGCAACAGCGCCGTCGGCGTTCAGCTCTCGAGACGCCTCCGACTGCCGACTTCACCGAGCCTCGAGATAGGCGAGGTGCTAAATATTATCAGCCCCAACACACTCAAGAAGGCGGTCTGTGAGCAAAACTCGGTCCCATTACAGGAGAAGAAGAAGGCACGCAAAAGAAAGACTAAGAAGGGTGCGAGCCAGCCGCACCGAGTACGATCCGTGCTCGGGACGGGCCACCTTCACCGCAGGATATCTCGAGGAGGGTGCATGTGGCGGTAGGGCGATGCTACCGACAAATATGCTCAATGCTGCAACCGGTGCTATGCGGAGTCTGCATGATGTGTTCTTTCTTTGGAGAAGCGGCGTCTCGTGGAGAAGGATGTGGCATACCGGTTTCGCGGCCAAGGTGCCGAGGGCAAGGGCTTTGTGGATAACTCCATCGGGCGACGATCGTCTGCTGTTTTGATGACATCCACGCTATGTTGAACCTTCATCCGCTGCACTACACCTTCGCTCGCTATTTTCGCTGAGTATGGAGATGCGGATCATTCGCGACAATACCCCGGACATCGTGATAGTCGACCCCTTCTACATGCGTGCCAAGATCTTGGGCAGCGCTGGGGACCGCAAGTCGTGAGTTCTTACCTCAAGGCGCCATTCGGCAAACCAAGATAAGGATAACTTCCTCGTGCCTTACTTTCCCGAGTAAGTCCTCCTCAACCGCCCGTAACATATGAATTCTTACATTTCGATCGTTTTCTTTTAACATTCCGTGTTTTCTGCAGTGACACACGTTGCACGCCATCCTCCTAAGCCCCAAATATTCCATGGCCACGATTTCACCCGGACCGTCGATCGAACGTAGACTACACAAATGTCAAGAAGGTTCTTGATGATGTTCTCCGCCACGCCAAATCTGGAGGCACCTTCACCAGGCCTATTCGTAAGTACGGCAAGCACGTGTTCTCCCACAATACGACGCTCGCTCGTCAAGCAGCCGCTGGCGGTCGAAGGGTGCCTACTACGCCATCCATCACATGCGGGCGATCGTGACGGGACCATCATCAACTTCGCTACCGAGTAAACTCAAAGATTGGGCCGCGGCGTGTCGGCAATCCAGACGCGGACCTCCGACAAGAATTCTTTCGCATCCAATCGGAGTTTGCGGAAATCATCCATCAAGATGTCCTTACCACGGGGCAGTTCTACCTCGAAATCAACCGTCCAACGGTGACATCGACACAATGCTACAAATGCAGGATGACAACGCCCGTTCTTTCATGACTCCCACGATAGACGGCGGCTTCATCCACGCTCCGTCCCTTGAGTCGAGTTGTCTAGTTCGAAACATCGATTGGCTCATGTTGTAATTAAACTTTAATGAACTTGTAGTATGTCTCTTTGGTTTCGAGAGTCGTTCAACTTAGATGTAATCGATGCTATTAATGTCTTGCTTTTCTCTTCCGATCGTTTTGTTGCATACTTATATATTGCTTATGTATTGTATGTGAATTGGTACTAACGTTTACGTTTGGCTAGTGCATAGCGATGCCGACGTATGTCGTGTACAAGGGTAAGGTTCCGGAGTCTACGATGGTCGGGAGGAGTGTCGGAGACAGGTTCACCGATTCAGCGGTAACAGTTACAAAGGGTACACCACTAGGGCCGAGGCGAATCTAGATACGCCCGCTATCTAGCGGGAGAGGGAGGGAGTTGGAGGAACCGGATGAAGATGAGTTTCATCGTGATGATGCTCATCGTGATGACCGCAGCTCTCTTCTATGTGATGGTAGTTTAGATGATCGATATCGACTTGTAATGTGAAGACAAACTCGCTACTCGCGGTCTCGAGACTTGTAATATAATGTTCTATCTTTGTTCGGTCTTTTCAATTCGGAGACTAATATGATGAATTGTATTAGGAGACTAATATGATGAATTGTATTCAAAGACTAATCTTCTATTGTATTTGATGAATCTGTTGTTGATGTGTGCTGTCTATATTTTGTCAAATTATACATTTTGTAAGCTGTGCAAAAAACAGAAAATAAAAAATAAAAAACCTAATATTCATACTAATGGCGCATCACATGAAAGGCGCCATTAGTATGACAAAGGCATACTAATGGCGCATCATCGGGTAGTGCGCCATTAGTATGCCGTGATTACTAATGGCGCATCAGAGGTGGTGCGCCATTAGTATGCCAAAGCACTGGTATACATGGCCTGGGAGGCATACTAATGGCGCACCTGGCCTATACTAATGGCGCACCGCTGTGCGCCATTAGTATACTCAGATACTAATGGCGCACCAGGTGGTGCGCCATTAGTAAAATTACTAATGGCGTGCTATTAATGGCGCACCACAGATGCGCCATTAATAGCCATACTAGGTGCGCCATTAGTAGGGGTTTTTCTAGTAGTGAACACGTCAAGTACGCGGCCAAGGACGCATACACAAGCTACGAGATGTACATGCAGATCGTTGACATGAGGGAGTGTCTTCATCCTGCCCCAAACGAGGGATCGAGCCACAGAGTAGTGGCGAGAGCGTCACAAGAAGTATATGACTAGACGATGTTTCTCCTAGTTTAGAATGCATACAATTATTTATTGAGGTGTGTGCGAATGATCTGTATAGTGACTTATGTAATTGGATGTTTATTTCAGTATATATATATATATATATATATATATATATATATATATATATATATATATATATATATGTTATTCTTCAGAGAGAGCAAATCACACGGCTTATTAGCATCAATCTTGTGTGTTATTATTGGTCTTCACACACATTTCTGATTACAGACCTGTTTGCCGGGTATCACACACATCTTGTTCAGTTGAACCGTTTCTATTGCGTTGCCTAATCACACACAGTTCATCCTAGTGAACTGTATGCCATATATCGCACACACCCTCATCTGGCTGCCCGTTTCTGTTGTTCTGCGTCATCGCCAATAGATCTTCTGGATTAACTATTTGCCACGTATCGCACACGCAACTCCAATATGAACCGTGTTTGATGTCACCGCCATTGCAAATGTTTTGTATCTTTTTTGACGGTTTTCTTACATCATCGTTTGTGATTGATGCATCGCATACAGTTTCATCAAAGGGTCTTTGATTGGACTGTCGCATTTGGACCATCCTACAGTAGTGCAGGAATGCCATAACGGGCCGTGAGTTATTGGGCCTTAAAATCGGCTATATGCGAATAGACCGTTAACATGCTTTTTATGGGCTGGCCCGCTAGATTTTGACCAAGTCAAACGGGCTGGCCTTTGTAAGATAATTGTGCCACTGTTGGGCTGTGCCACGTGTTGAGATATCATAGGCGCCTCTCTATACCAATGACGAGTTGACAGGTGGTTCCTCTGGCGAATGAGAATTTTACATGTGGAAAATCCCCATTGGTCCGGGCTGTTAACGGATTATTGGATCCAAACCAGAACTCGATAGCTTAATTGCGACCCATTACGGTGGATGCCACGTGTCGGTTACCCTTGACGAAAACACTTCCATGATGCGCCATTTACCGTCATGGAAGTGGACACTTCCTTGATGATAATTTCAGTATTGTCATGGAACACTTCTACGACAACACAGGTATGACTATCTTAAATATGTCATAAAATCTTCATGGATGTACATGCATGAAAGAAAATGTGACCTACTGTGACAAACACGTATCATCACAGAAGTAATTTTTTGCAGTGCGAGCCCCCTGTATATGAAGTGGTCGGCTTTGCAGCCAGGGTTATGCCACTAACCACATCGTCTGATTTGATAAAAACGCCTTCGTTTAACATGGATGATCTCGAACAATACATTTGTTAACGATGTTGTTGGATGGCCGGCCAGTTTACGCTTACCAAGATAGTTAGTTTGTGCCTTTCTCCATTGAGGCACTTTGCCATCTGATGTGGCAGCACAATTGTAGTGGTTCTCCCTTTACACCCTTAGCCGAATTGATCGGAAACCTAAGGGGTAAGCATAGAAGCCGGGCAACCCAACTATTGAAAAAAACCGAGGTTCAAAACTGATTCATATAACACAACATTTGAGATGACGAGTAGGTACTTTGGTCTTGTGATTAGGGCGTGAGACTAAAAGCTAAGCCCTTAGTGCTAGTTGTGAGATGTGTTGGGATTTCCTCGAAGAGGAGAGGATGATGCAATATAGTAGAGATAAGTATTCCCCTCAGTTAAGAACCAAGGCTATCAATCTAGTAGGAGAACCACATAACACCTCATTAGCAGTACATACACACAAGATAACAAATCCTTGCACCGAATGCGAACAGGAGGTTCTCAATCCCTCGGCGGTTACTTGCAAGATTAAATTGTATGGTGATAGATAGATAGGTCGAACAAAAATAAAAAATAAAATAATGAAAGAAAAATTGCAGCAAGGTATTTTTGGTTTTAATATATGATAGAAAATAGACCCGGGGGCCATAGTTTTCACTAGAGGCTTTTCTCTTGAAAATAGCATATGGTGGGTAAACAAATTATTGTTTGGCAATTGATAGAAAAGCAAATAATTATGACGATATCCAAGGAAATGATCATGTATATAGGCATCATGTGTGAGACAAGTAGATCGAAACGATTATGCATCTACTACTATTACTCCACACATCGGCCACTAACCAGCATTCATCTAAGGTATTAAGTTAATAAAGAACGGATTAACGCCTTAAGCAAGATGACATGATATAGACAAAGAGAACTCACGCATGAATAAACCCCATTTTTATCCTTAATGGCAATGATACAAATACGTGTCATGTCCCCTTCTGTCACTGGGATTGAGCAGCACAAGATCAAACCCATTACAAAGCACCTCTCCCATTGCAAGAAAAATCAATCTAGTTGGCCAAACCAAATCAATAGATCAGAGAGAAATACAAAGCTATAACAATCAACATAAAAGAATTCAGAGAAAACTCAAATAATATTCATGGGTAAATCTGATCATAAACTCACAATTCCACGGATCCCAACAAACACACCGCAAAAAGTCACTACATTGAATAGATCTCCAAGAACATCGAGGAGAACATTGTATTGAAGTTCAAAGAGAGAGAAGAAGCCATCTAGCTACTAGCTATGGACCCATAGATTTAAGGTAAACTACTCACGCATCATCAGAAGGGCGGCAAGGTTGATGTAGAGCCCCTCCGTGATCGATTCCCCCTCCAGCAGAGTACTGGAGAAGGCCTCCAAATGTGATCTCGTGGGAACAGAAACTTGCGGCGGCTGAAAAAGTATTTCGGGTGGCTCTCTGATGTTAGGAGAATATTTTAGAATATATAGAGGCGTAATTAGGTCAAGAGGTGCCACGAGGGGCCCACAAGCCTGGGGGTGCCCCCTAGGGCGCGCCTCTCGATCTTGTCGCTCCCTCGTGGCTCTTCAGGTCTTCTTCCGAACCCTCTAGGGTCTCCTCTAGTCCAGAAAAAATTAATCTAAAGTTTTTTCTCCGTTTGGACTCCGTTTGATATCAATTTCCTAAAAAGTCAAAAATAGGTAGAAAAAATAGCAACTGGCACTGGGCACTAGGTTAATAGGTTAGGCCCAGAGAATGATATATAATTGCATATAAAACATCCAAGATTTATACTATAATATCATGGAACAATAAAAAATTATAGATATGTTGGAGACGTATCAAGCATCCCGAAGCTTAATTCCTGCTTGTCCTGAGGTAGGTAAATGATAAAAAACAGAATTTTTGATGTTGAATGCTACCTATCATGTTCATCATGTAATTTCTCTTTGTTGCATGAATATAAAAACACGAATGATTCAGAGCAATAGTATATAGTTTGACATAAAAATAATAATAATAAGGCATACCAACAAACAATCATGTCTTTCAAAAGATTAACGCTAAATAAAATTATTCTTACAAAATCATATAGTCTTCTCACGTTCCATCCTCTTAACACAAAGTATTTATCATGCACAACCCCGGTGTTAGCCAAGCAATTGGTTCATACTTATTAACGTGCTTCAGCTTTTTCAACTCTCATGCAAGACATGAGCGCAAGCCATGGATATAGCACTATGGGTGGAATAGAGTATGATGTTGCAGATTGTGTGCAGAAGACAAAAGATAAGAAAGTCTCACATTGACGAGGCTAATAAACAGGCTATGTAGATGCCCATCAATTGATGTCAATGCAAGGAGTAGGGATTGCCATGCAACGGATACACTAGGAGCTATGAGTATATGAAAGCTCAAAAATAAAACTAAGTGGTTGTGCATCCAACTAGCTTGCTCATGAAGACCTCGGGCATTTGAGGAAGCCCGTCATTGGAATATACAAGCCAGGTTCTATAATGAAAAATTCCAACTAGTTATATGAAAACAAAGAATAGGAGATTCTCTATATGAAAACATGGGGCAACTTTGAAGCACAAGTGTGGAATAACATTGCCCCTTCTTTGTTTTTCTCTCATTCGCCCTTTTTTGTCGGGCTCTTTTTTGCCTCTTGTTTTGTGGGCTCTTTTGGGCCTCTCTTTTTTTTGTCCAGAGTCTCATCCGACTTGTGGGGGAATCATAGTCTCCATCATCCTTTCCTCACCTGGGACAATGCTCTAATAATGAATATGATGATCATCTATGACTTCCCCGGATTACTAAACACTAGATATGCCAATTAACTTGCCATGTCATCATGATTAAGAAAGCTTAATTGCATTTATGGAATAATCCAACTTCAAATTCAAAATTTCAAATCCAAGTCAAATATTTACATCTTCAAAATGGCAAACTAAATTGTTCATGTCATTGGAAATATTCCCTGGTTAATATTGTTAAGGAAAAGAACATCATCAAAAATCATGATATGATCCTAGCATCGGTGACACATGACTAGCAACACTTGTATTAGCCCATTTAAATCCAAATTAATTCAGATGAATTCAAACTTGCCCCAAACTTTTTGTACCAATCTAGTGCAATGCATAGTATTTATGTGACTAGTTTCATGCATAGCAAAAATCTTTTGGTATAAAAACATGCTGCAAGACAGAGTAGAAAAATGCAAAAAGCAGAAAAAGAATAAAAAATAATGTCACTGGGCACTTTGGCCTAGCCCCCCCCCCCACTGTAGCCCAGCCCACCTATCCCCCCTCTCCTGCTACCTCCGCTACAGTGCAGGCAGAGGGTGTGGAGGCCATCTGTCATGGCCACCGGCAATGCGCCGGCCATCCCGCGGCCTTCCGTGGAGGTTAAGAGCATCGCCTTGCACTGCCCCAAAAACCCTAGCCCCACTCTCCCCCTTCCTCATGCCGCTTCTCTCTGCCACATACCCCGGGCGTAGTCGACACCGCACCCTCGTCAATTCGGTGACCACCGTCGTCCCGCACCCTGCCATGCTGTCCAGCAACTTGGTTGTTGTCTTCTTCATCTTTGTCGTCCATGAGATCAAGCCCAGAGGCACCGCATCGACCAGATCGAAGATGTCTTCCACCTTCGGCCACCATGACACCATCGCTGGAATTGATGCCTCTACAGCTCCTAAACTCCTCGAAGAGCCTCTTGAGCCGCCTTGGTGAGCTCCATGTCTTCCCCTCTCTTTTTCATGCTATCTGGATGTCGTAGCTGTAGTTTTTGCTGGCTGTATCTTTGCACTGCAGCCATGCTCGCCGTTGCCGCTATAATCCACCCCGCATCGAGTTCCTACTGCTACCATGCTCTGGAGAACTTCATGAAGTTGATGCTCCAAGTAACCTGCTCGTTTGCATGCTGTAATGGAAACCCCGCTGCGGCCGTGACCTTGTGGTCTCCATGGCCGGACCTCTTCCTACGCGCGCTCTCCCGCGTCCTCTGGACGCACCACCTGCACGTAGCCGCGCGCCCAGCGCGCCCCAGACCCACACCCGCCCGCTGCCGTGCTCGCTACCCATGCTTCCCATGCGCCCGCTGATAGAGGCAAAGGTGTCCCGATGTTTCGATGAGATGGTGGCTATCGTTTTTCTGTGGGAGTCGACCTTGACGATCCGAATACGAACGTGCGAGACGTCGCGCCTTAGCAATCGCTAAACCAACTTCCGAGGGTTATTGACCACGCCGGAGCACGATCAACCTGACCACGAGGGCATGTTTCCTGCGAGCAAACGAAGAACAAGCAAGAAACTAAGATTGCAATCTGGATATTGCGAATATAAGAGGAAAGCTTTATTAATGAAGGTGGGTTCGGTGACGCCTTGGTCTGGTCGTTGAACACAAATGAAGTACGCGAAGTTGCAGCTATGGCGAACTTTTAATCTAAACAAAACCCAAAGTCCAAACGACGCCCTAAGGGCTATATATATGGAGGAAGAGGAGGGAATTTCGTGGCCCTTGAGGGTGGGGTCCGAAACCAACCCTAACTCTTGTTTCCCCACACATACGGACTCTAAAAATAGCCTATACTTAAGTATTTCGAAATTACATGGGCCTGGCCCAATAATAAGGTGACGCAGCACCTAGAATAGCCTATGGACGAATATTATGAAGTGGCATCTTGTATATTTCGTCCAAGGCTTCGTGCACTCCTTATGGTGGCTTCAAAGTCCTGAAATCATCACTTGTAACTTCGTCCTGATCCCTTGCATGCCATCAACTCCATGCGTGTTCTTGCTCCAATGTTCATCCTTCTCGAAGCTCGGCCCTTCATTTGTAAGCAAAACAAATATATCCAATTTAGGCAGTATCATATTCTCATGAACATTAGAATCATTACCAAGAAACGAAAGTACCGGTAATTCAATTGGCGTCTTGTGAGCTCTAGTAATTGGTCCAAGATATGTAACAGTAGGGGCTGTGGGTGTAACAATGGTATTAATGTCCTCATCATCCTCCCCTTCTTGAAATGAAGTCGTCCTCGATGGAAGCTCATCTTCCTCACCCAAATAAGGCTTCAAATGTGCAATGTTAAAAGTGGGACTAACCCCAAATTCTGCAGGCAGCTCAAGTTTATATGCATTATCATTTATTTTCTCTAACACCTTAAATGGACCATCAGCACGTGGCATTAGCTTTGATTTGCGCAAATTAGGAAACCTATCCTTACGCAAATGTAACCAAACAAGATCTCCAGGTGCAAAGACAACATGTTTTCTACCCTTATCTCCGGCAAGTTTAGACTTAACATTCATACGCTCAATGTTTTCCTTAGTTAACTCATGCATTTTTAAGATCAATTCAGCATGTGTAGCATCAAAATTAACCTTCTCCGAAGATGGAAGAGGCAACAAATCAATGGGTGCACGAGGTAGGAAACCATACACAATTTCAAAAGGGCACATCTTAGTAGTAGAATGCAACGAACGATTATAAGCAAATTCAATATGAGGCAAGCATTCTTCCCACATTTTCTTATTATTCTTCAAAACAGCCCTAAGCATAGTAGACAATGTTCTATTGACTACTTCAGTTTGTCCATCAGTTTGGGGGTGACAAGTAGTACTAAAAAGCAGTTTAGTCCCCAACTTAGCCCATAAACATCTTCAAAAGTGGCTAAGAAATTTAGTATCACGATCTGAAACAATAGTATTTATCACACCATGCAAGCGAATAATTTCACGAAAGAACAAATCAGCAACATTAACAGCATCATCGCTTTTATGACATGGTATAAAGTGTGCCATTTTCGAGAATCTATCCACGACAACAAATATGCTATCCCTCCCCTTCTTTGTTCGAGGTAAACCTAAAAGAAAGTCCGTAGATATATCCTCCCAAGGAACATTAGGCACAGGCAAAGGCATATATAAACCATGAGGATTGAGTCGTGACTTAGCTTTTTGACATGTAGTGCAGCGAGCAACAAAACGCTCAACATCCCGTCTCATCTTTGGCCAAAAGAAATGTGTAGCAAGTACGTCATCCATCTTCTTCACGCCAAAGTGTCCCATTAATCCTCCTCCATGCGCCTCCTGCAACAACAAAAGACGAACAGAGCTAGCATGAATGCATAGCTTGTTAGCACGGAACACAAAACCATCATTAACAACGAACTTGTTCCATGTTCTTCCTTCTTTACAATTCTGCATTACATCTTTAAAATCAGCATCATGCACATACTGATCTTTGATGGTCTCCAAACCAAATATTTTGAAGTCAAGTTGTGAAAGCATAGTATAGCGACGAGACAAAGCATCAGCAATAACATTTTCTTTACCCTTCTTGTGTTTAATGGCATAAGGGAAAGTCTCAATGAATTATACCCATTTAGCATGTCTACGATTCAGTTTAGCTTGACTTTTAATATGTTTCAAAGATTCATGATCAGAATGTATAACAAATTCTTTGGGCCATAAATAATGTTGCCATGTCTCTAAAGTCCGAACAAGAGCATATAATTCTTTATCATAAGTAGAAAAGTTCAGACTAGGCCCACTCAATTTTTCAGAAAAGTATGCAACAGGTTTGCCATCTTGTAATAACACACCTCCTAATCCAATTCCACTAGCATCACATTCAAGCTCAAAAGTCTTATTAAAATCAGGAAGTTGGAGTAAAGGAGCATGTGTCAACTTATCTTTCAATACCGTGAAGGCTTCTTCCTGTGAGGTACCCCAAACAAAAGGCACATCCTTCTTTGTAAGCTCATTGGGAGGTGCAGCAATGGTGCTAAAATCTCTCACAAAACGCCTATAGAAACCAGCGAGTCCAAGAAAACTCCTCACTTGTGTGACCGTTTTGGGCTGCGGCCAACTCCCAATAGCTTCAATCTTGGCTTTATCAACTTCAATTCCCTGTGGAGTAACAACATAGACAAGAAAAGATACTCGGTCGGTGCAAAAGGTGCACTTCCCAAGGTTACCAAACAAACGTGCATCACGTAGAGCATTAAAAACAACACGTAAATGTTCCAAATGTTCTTCCAAAGATTTGCTATAAATCAGTATATCATCAAAATAGACTACCACAAATCGTCCAATGAAAGCACGTAAAACTTCGTTCATTAGTCTCATGAAAGTACTAGGTGCATTAGTTAACCCAAAAGGCATGACTAACCACTCATATAAACCAAACTTAGTTTTAAATGTTGTTTTCCATTCATCTCCCAATTTCATACGAATTTGATGGTATCCACTACGCAAATCAACTTTGGAGAATATTGTGGAGCCACTCAATTCATCAAGCATATAATCTAGCCTAGGAATAGGATGACGATAATGAATAGTAATATTATTAATGCCTCTACAATCAACACACATACGTGACGTACCATCCTTTTTAGGCACTAGTATAATAGGAACAACACAAGGACTAAGAGTTTCGTGATATAACCTTTGTTGAGCAGCTCTTGTACTTGACGCATAATCTCCTTCGTCTCCTCTGGATTGGTACTGTATGGTGCACGGTTGGGTAGCGATGCACCGGGAATTAAGTCAATTTGATGCTCAATCCCTCGAATAGGTGGTAATCCCGGTGGCACGTCTTGTGGGAAGACGTCAGCAAACTCCTGCAAAATGTTAGTGCCAGCAGGGGGCAAAGAGGAAGGCACGTCCTCGAATGAAAATAATGCCTCTTTGCACACAAAAGCATAGCAAACAAATTTTCTAGAATCTAGCTCATCAATATCAGATTTGGTGGCAAGTAAACATGCACTTTTCAATTTAATTTCAGAAGCAACACTAGATGGTTTATTATTAGGCTTCATTTGTGGCTCAAATTCTTTTGCCACAATCTGATTTTCACTCTTATTTTTCTCCTGTTTTTCTTTATTAGCTCTATTAATATCATCTTTCAAAATGGAATCAGGAGTCATAAGAAGCAAAGTAATATGTTTATCCTTATGAACAAGAGTATATTGATTGTTTCTACCATGGTGTACAGAATTTTTATCAAATTGCCATGGTCTACCAAGTAATAAGGAACATGCTTGCATAGGTACCACATCACAATCAACATAATCAGCATATGTAGAGATACTAAAATGCACACGAACAGTACGTGTTACCTTAACCTTGCCGCTGTTGTTGAACCATTGGATGTAGTAAGGATGTGGATGTGGTCTTGTGGTGAGAAATAGCTTCTCCACCATCTCCTTGCTAGCCAAGTTGTTGCAGCTCCCTCCATCTATGATGACGCGAATAGAACGTTCCTTCACAACTCCCTTTGTATGGAACAAATTATGCCTCTGATTTTGCTCACTTGTGTAACCTGCACACTCAAAACACGTTGAGCAACTAAACATTCATACTGTCAAGATCTTCAAGAGCCATGTATTGCGCCTCATGATCGTAATCATCTCCACCGTGTTCTTCATGTGTAATAAGAGCCAAAGTCTCCTCATCATAGTCACTAGCGGACTCATACCCACCATCCTCAGAACAATCATCACACGCTTAGATGGGCATTCTCTCGCATAATGACCTCCACCCTTGCAACGTCGACAAATAATATCATGTGCTTGCCCTGTTGATGCCATGGATGAAGAAGAGCTCTTTGCAGGCCCAGAAGGTGTGCTCTTGGCAGATAGTGGTTATTGTGCCTGCTTTATTGTATCACGGTTGGAGGTGGCAGCTGACGGAGGTGCCGGTGTAGCAGAACGTGTGGAAGTAGATGATGCACGTGGTGTCCATGATGAAGGTCGACCTGCAAAAAAGTTAGTCCGCGCCAATGCCTGTCGATCCTGCACTTCACGTTCAGCTTTACAAGCAAGATGGAATAAACGAGTGATATTATTATAATCCTTAGTCTAGAATGGTCTGAATCTCTCTATTTAATCCACCCAGATAACGTGCAAGCATAGCTTCATTCTCCTCAACAATACCACATCTAATCAAGCCAGTTTGTAATTCCTGATAATATTCTTCTACAGAATTTTTTCCTTGTCTTAAGCACTGCAATTTTTGAAGTAATTCACGTTGATAATATGGTGGAACCCAACGAGTACGCATAGTAGTTTTCAAAGCAGCCCAAGTAGCTGGAACAGGATATAATCGACAATGTTCAGACCACCAAACACATGCAAAGCTAGTGAAAGCACAAACATCAGCAGGAACACGTCTCTCCTCAGGATATTGTAAACATGTAAATCGTTGTTCAGTTTCTAACTCCCAAGTAAGATATATATCAGGAACATATCTACCCTCAAATGGTGGAATATTCAATTTCAGTTTAGGGAGATGGTCATGATCTCGTACCTGAGGGGGAGCCCTAACTTGCCATTATTTGCATGTGGACGACCTAGTGGTTGTTGTGCTGGTGGTTGCACGTAGTTCTGATTTTGATCAACCTCATCCTCGTAATCTCCCACATAATCATCCTCCTCCGTATCAGCAGCAGGAGCCACAGAAGTATCAACAGCAGCACCAACAGTTTGGCCACGCACAAGAGGAACACGGCTCGCTCGGCGGAGGGCTGTTTCGCGACGTGGAGGTAGTCCTTGTTGTTGTTGTTGTTGTTGTTGTTGTTGTTGTTGTTGTTTTTGTTGTTGTTGTTGTAGAGGTGCGTTAGGAGCAGCCTGTGGTGGTGGTGGAAGACGCGCGAGCAATTCATTAAACTTGTTATCGAGCTTTGTTTCGAACGTCTTCTCCATGCCATCTATCTTCTCCATGGCCTCTTCAAATCTGTTTAGCACATCTTGCACCTGTCCACTCATCATTTGCTGAAACTTATCATGAAGCTCCTTGTTCGTCAAGTTCACCCAGTCAGTCTCGTCGGCTTGTGATCCTGGCATGGTTAGCAGCAATAGAAACACACAAGAATATGATCCTACAGACTACTAACAAGTGGTGGTGGTGGCGGGTGTCACAAATCTATGAAGCAAATCTCAAATTCTTACCAGTTCTTACCCAGCAGCAGGCGGTGATCGGCAACCGTTGTAGTCAAAACTCTCAAAAGCTTGGATAGAGCGATTGCCAGGGAGAGTCAAACGTACGACGTAGATGTATGTGGAGCTGGGAAGGCTTATAGTATGGTAGCAAAAAGGTCAGCAATAATCAATTCAGAGACGCAAAGTTGAATAAACGCTCAACGACGATACTGTGCTGGTCCTAGGCTAGACCGTGCTAGAGACGTGAGCCTAGAACACTAACAAAATCACCGCGCTGCACGGAAACAAGGGAAAAGCACACTCTGGAAAAAAAAATTCGCTCTGTTTTTTTTTGGCGCTCTCTTTTTTTTGCGCTCCTCTTTTTTTTGCAAAAAATCACTGCAATGGCGAGTGTCTCAAAACTCTTCCCAGGTCAAACTGACAGGATGGGTAAGAAATTTTTTTGACAATTTTTTTTCGGAAATCAGGGCAGCGACGACGAAAAACTGCGACCAAAAATCACTATGATGGCGAGTGTCTCAAAAGACTCAGAACAGCCTAAAAATAGGATAGGGAAAAAATATTTTCGGTCGCCAAAATTTTGCCCTAAAAACTGCCCGGGGGTCTCTAGTCTTTTTTTTCCGAGACCTACGCAGGCAAGGAAACACGAATCGGAATTTAGATGGATCTCGAAAACAAACCTAATATGAGAAGAACTCGGATTGGTGGTGGATATATGGTGGTGGTATATGGCAGCGGTGGTGGTATATGGTAGCGGTGGTGGTATATGGATACAGATTGGTGGTGGTATATGGATACGGATTGGTGGTGGTATATGGATACGGATTCAGAGCGGTGGCGGATAAGCAATGATGGTAGATGGCAAGGCGATGATGATGGTGCGGCGGCGGCGTGACAACTTATGACCAGAACTCGAAACTCTAAAAGACTAGACTCTAAGACCAGCAACTTGATACGACGATGCAACCGCAAATTCAACAAAGCAAAAACCCTAAAAAGATTATGCAAAGGCTCAGATTGGTTCGGATATGATGAACTAACCCTAATTTTTTTGTGTGGCTTTTCATGGACTGTAGGTATGAAGAAGAGACTCGATCTAGTCTACGAAAAATGTAAAATCTCACCGAGCAACCTGGAGCTCCGATACCACTTGATAGAGGCAAAGGTTTCCCGATGTTTCGATGAGATGGTGGCTATCGTTTTCTGTGGGAGTCGACCTTGACGATCCGACTACGAATGTGCGAGACGTCGCGCCTTAGCAATCGCTAAACCAACTTTCGAGGGTTATTGACCACGCCGGAGCATGATCAACCTGACCACGAGGGCCTGTTTCCTGCGAGCAAACGAAGAACAAGCAAGAAACTAAGATTGCAATCTGGATATTGCGAATATAAGAGGAAAGCTTTATTAATGAAGGTGGGGTTCTCTGACGCCTTGGTCTGGTTGTTGAACACAAACGAAGTACGCAAAGTTGCAGCTATGGCGAACTTTTAATCTAAACAAAAAACCCGAAGTCTAAACGACGCCCTAAGGGCTGTATATATGGAGGAAGAGGAGGGAATTTCGTGGCCCTTGAGGGTGGGGTCCGAAACCAACCCTAACTCTTGTTTCCCCACACATACGGACTCTAAAAATAGCCTATACTTAAGTATTTTGAAATTACATGGGCCTGGCCCAATAATAAGGTGACGCAGCACCTAGAGTAGCCTATGGACGAATATTATGAAGTGGCATCTTGTATATTTCGTCCAAGGCTTCATGCACTCCTTATGGTGGCTTCAAAGTCCTGAAATCATCACTTGTAACTCCGTCCTTGATCCCCTTGCGCATGCCATCAACTCCATGCGTGTTCTTGCTCCAACGTTCATCCTTCTCCAAGCTCGGCCCTTCATTTGTAAGCAAAACAAATGTATCCAATTTAGGCAGTATCATATTCTCATGAACATTAGAATCATTACCAAGAAACGAAAATACCTGGTAATTCAATTGGCGTGCGTGAGCTCTAGTAATTGGTCCAGTATATGTAACAGGAGGGGCTGTGGGTGTAACAATGGTATTGATGTCCTCATCACCCGCTAACCGATGTGGTCGCCTGCTACGCTCATACGCTATCGATTGTTACGATATCGCCATCGCTGAGTTGTTGCGGTTTCTTTGCCGTTGCCGCCGGCTGCTTTCGCTCGTGGCAAGAAGCCCACACTGGCGATGACGCGAGCTGCCACTGCGCCGCCCAGTCATCTTGCGCTTGTAAGCGCTGGCGTCAACGCTACTCTGTCACCTCTGTATTGCTGCTAGTTACTATAGCTGCTGCTAGCTAGCTTTCCTAATTCTTAACTGAGTAACCCTCTGGACAGCCCCTAAACAGCGACTAAACGACTTTTAACATGAGTTAAAATTTTATGGGCAGGTAGTACACTTGTCAAGTTTAAATGTTTCTATTGGACCAAATCCATTTGATGCATGGATGAAATCCTATGAAAATCACAAAGTGCTACGTTCTATTGACAGAAAAAAAACCTTATTGTCATAGCTACTTTAGAGCTGTTGATGAAAAAGCTACAGGGATCTTTCACGCCACCTAAGGGAATGGCATGAAAGTACTCTTGATATACTGCAAAACATATATAGGATGCATCTCCATAGGAGGTATAGACCAGTGGCAATCCTGAAGCAGAGTTGGCAAATTTTAAAAATTTCTGCAGTTATCATCAGTGGGCACTTTACTCACAAAGTATTCATCAAGCAAATTAATCCTAATAAGGATGCAAGTGCTCTATCTTGTGGATCACAGAGAAACGCTCAAAATTGATATAAGACACAAAATCATAGGATGTACAGAGCAATAGTTGTAGCCTTTTGAAAAGAGCTAAGTGATGTTTAAAATTGAGGAATTCCCAGACTTGACAAAATTTTAGGAATTTTCAGATATTGCTAAAACTTAAGAAATTCGTAGAAATTCAACCGTAGTTCGGATGAAAATACTTTATACATGAAAGTTGCTTAGAAAAACAAGACGGTCCCGTATATGCACTTAGTTCGTCTACCACACGTCCCTAGCATAGCGAACATGGAACCGTCCCCCTCCGTTTCATCTGTCTGAAAATGCCTAACACCGGGAATACTTTCCCAGATGTTTTCCCCCTTCGCCAGTATCGCATAGTACAACGTTAGGTCACACCTAGCATCGCTTATTGCCATGTCATGCATCATCATGCATCTATTTGCATTGTATTCATTGTTTCTTCCCCCTCTTCTCTCTGGTAGACTTCAAGACTGATGCCGCTGCTCCTGACGTCGACTACACTCCTGAGGACCCTTCCTTCTCCACAGAGCTTGCAAGCAAGCAAAACCCCCTTGATCATCCTTATACCGCCTATTCCTTCTCTCTACTGCTTGCATTAGAGTAGTGTAGTTGTTACTGCTTATTGGTTTGAAACTATTCTGTTGCATAGCCTGTCCTTGTTACTATTGTTGTTACCTTTACCTGCAATCCTAAATGCTTAGTATAGGATGCTAGTACTTCATCAGTGACCCTCCATTCTTGTCCGTCTGCCATGATATACTATCGGGTCGTGGTCACTCGGGAGGTGATCACGGGTATATATACACTATACTTTTATACATGGTACAATGTGGTGACTAAAGTAGGGTCGGCTCTTAGAGTACCCGCGAGTGATACACAGACTGGGGGATGAAAGGACATGTTTCTCGACGACCCTCTGAGTGGATCTTCGTGATGGAGCGATAGGGTAGGTTGAGAGCAACCAGGAGAGACGTGGGCCTGGACCCTGGTCGGCGTCCGCAGTTACTTTGAAGTAACACGCCTAACGAGTTTGGATATTTAATCTGAGTTGGTCGTTGGCCTATACGCACTAACAACAACGTGGGACGAAATATGGGAAACCGACGTCGTAGTATCAGCCAAAGCTTTGCGGACGTTAGCGACTGAGCAGCGCGCGCCCGGGTGGTCCGCATAAAGCAGCCGCCTTTGTAATGGAGGTTGCCAGGACTGACCCCGGCCGCGCACGCAACATGCAGGAGTGTAACTGTCGATGGGCCCAAGACCCCTGCACGCTTAGGATTTAGACCGTCGTGCTGACCTTTCTGTTGAGCCTAGGTAGGGCTACGACATGTTGTCTTCCGAGGTTGGGTATGACCCAGGAAAGTGTGCTCGAACAGAGTGATCGAGCATGTCACGTAATGTGGTGCACCCCAGCAGGGAAGTTGACCTATTCAAATAGCCGTGTCCATGGTAACAGGATGACTTGGAGTTGCATTCCGACCTCTTATAACTAAACTGGATACTTAATAAAACACACCCAGATAAGTGCTAGATACAAGCTGGTGATCGCTCTCTCACAGGGTGACGAGGAGAGGATCGTCGGGTAGGATTATGCTATGCAATGATACTTGGTTAACTTACCAGCTAGTCTCTTCTATATGCTTCAAGACGGAGGCTGCCAGAAGCGTAGTCTTCGATAGGGCTATCTTCTCCCTCTCTTATTCGAACATTCTGCGGATCTGTAACATCCCAAATTTTCAATTTGGATGTTATACATAGGACATCATATGCATATCATATTTTATTTGCATTTTTGGTTTGATCCAAGAAATCTTAAGCAACTCAAGGACCCACGGAGAGAGTTGGGGATTTCATTTATTTTAATATTTGAATTTTCTCAAATTTGAAAAGCGGATCATTTTGGTTCTAATAAATTTTCTCTCCGAAATATTTCTGATGTTAAAAATAAATGAGAGGAGATAAAATGACTTCTCCGAAATAAAAGAAATATTGGAGGAAAAATTTTAAAATCAAATAAATATTTTAATTGGATTTTTATTGCTATTTTATTTGAATTAGAAAAAAATATGCATTTTTCAAAATTGCATTCTTAGGCCAGAAAAATGTTCACTTTGTTCTAAATATTGTATTTAGACGGTGAAAATTGCTTTTGGCATTTTTAGAATATTTTTATGTTTTATTAGGATTTTTCTTCGGCGGAATTATTTAAAAAAATCCATGGTCGGGTCAAGGCTGACCACCAGCCTGCCTGCAAGCGCCAAACGCCGCGCTGCCATGCCGTCGGGCGGACTCCGCCAGAGTACGGCTCGGACTCCGCCGCTTCTGCCCCCTCCATAAGCACCCCGGAGGCTTTATAGCGCGCCCGCCTCTCGCCACCACCACCACCGCCGCATGGCAGCAAGAAGCAAGCAGCAGCCACCGTCGCCACCGACCGCTGCCTGTCTTCACGTCGCCTCGCCCGCCTCGCTGAGCACCGACCACGGAGCCCGACCGCGGTTTTCTCGTGAACCGGTAAAAGACCACCTCGGTTTTTTTCAGTTTTGTCTTAGATCGGTTTTATTTTTAGGTTTAGGGGGTTTTCTCCGGTTTCGCTAGTTAGCGAACTTTCATCCGAACGCCCTTGTTCGTGAACGCGTTCGTTCTTTCGTCTCTGCTAGCGAACGTTCGTTCATTAGTCTTTTTCTTTTTATTTTATTTTTCGCCAGGGACCTGTCCGCGATTATTTTTATCACAGACTAGCCCCTGATCTTCACACCCTCGCAGTTTCTCAACCGTTCGTCCAAATCCAGTGAAACCAGCGCCAAAATCTTTGTCTCGAACCCCTCTTTCCAGTTAATCAACTTGAACATGATTTTGACAATTTAAAATTTGGTTTCAAGCATATTCAAATTTATTTTGACCGTAGTTTTAGTTTCGTAGCTCCGATTTGATTGATTCTTTTTGCTAATCGAAGCACTTCAGTTGAAATTTCAGTTTGGACATTCTCATCTGAGTTTTACCCTTGCATCTATGCTTGAGTGCTTATGAATGTTATAGTTTGTTTGCGACAGAATTTCCGGAGTGCGAAGCCTGCTACTGCGAGTCTCTAGGGTTTGTAGATCGTCAGCAAGGCAAGTAACACTTTGATCATACCCCTTTGTTACCCAATTTTTCATGCATTAATTCCAATCCCCAAACATTGCATGAGTAGGATCTGACTAACATGCGGGCTTTGGGAAGTAGTTGATGAGGTAGAACCTATTGTCCTTTATATCAAACCCTGGGGTGTTACTTCCACGTTATGCTTATACTGCTATGCTATGCTCGTAGACGTGGTTTGGTTGTGTGTATCCATGATAGATGTGAGAGTTGATAATTAATGGTTAACTTAAGGTGGCCACTTAAATACACATCTAGGTGGATTGGTTGAGGCACCCTGGAGCACCCAGTGGTTGTATGGGCACCTGGAGCAATCCAGCGCTGTCCTGGGATATCCCGGAGTACCCGTGTGATCATCATATGGTTTGCCACCCAGGCTCAAAGGGATCATAAGATCATTCATGCTAGAAAATTTCATGTGCAGCCACAAGCCATTATGGGCTCTGGCATAGTTGAGTATGTTGTGTGACCTCTTTCAGTGGTAGGCTAGCAGATGTAGGGGAAAGTATGTCTAACTGTCTACCCAGAGTAAAGAGTTAATGCTTCGGAAAGACTGTGTCTCGGTCAGTCGTTTCTCAAACATCATGCAGTGCGAGAAATACAATGCAGGAGATCAAGTCTTGTGGGGAAAAGTGCGCAAACCTCTACAAAGTGTACAAACTAATCATGGTTAGCCGTGTCCCCGGTTATGGACATCTTGAGTATCTGGTTCTTGAATTATTTATTTGATCTCATCACTCTAAATTAATTTGTTGGGTTATTAATTCTGTTTAATTGGGATTGAGTTGGAGGAACCTTCTCAATGTTTATCAACTATCATGATAGTTAAACAAAATATATTCCTTTGTTGTAGGAAAAAGTTGGCTTTTCGCAAAAACATGATAACCATAGAGTCTCCACCAGCCATATATGCATGTAGTGTTTGCATTTATCTATTCATTGCTCTACTGTGTTATTTTGCCAGCATATTCCATGTGCTGACCCGGTTCGGGCTGCAAGTATTGTGTTGCAGACTTATTAGACGAAGAGTAAGGTGCGCTAGGTTATTGTCGTGCACTCAACTATGTCATTGGAGTTGATGGGCTCATTTACCTTTGATGCTTCCGCAGTTATCTTATTTAGATGGCCTTAAGCCATATTATTGTAATAAGTTCTCTTTTGAGACATTCGATGTAATAAGTGTGTGATTGCACTCTGTTATAAATCCTTCGAGTACTGAGTGTGTCAGCATTACCGATCCAGGGATGACACTTAAGCACCGAGATTTGACCGTCTGAGGTCGGATCGCTACAAGATGGTATCAGAGCACATGCTGATTGTAGGACGCGACCACTAAGATAAGCCATAGGTCATTCTTCTCTACTCATTTCTGACTCCTCTCTATTTTCCACTCTATAGATGGCGGACCCAAGGAACAAGTTTGCACAACCGGATGAAGACTGTCCTTTTGGACGACACTTGAAAGAAGTCACTAGGTACCTGAACATAGGAATACCAAGCTTCATCGGGACCTACATCGCCACTTTAGCAGAAGAGGAGCATTGGATGATTTGAGTTCAAGATCCAGGAAGGACATTCACGCCAGTTACTGAGCCCATAGAGTTTTCCTTTGATGCACCAACCTGGAGTCTAGGAAAGAGCATGGCAGCTCACATCGCCATGGGACGCATCGGTGAAGTTTATCACAAGGGTCTTAAGGACACCATCTATCAGATATGTGGGCGCCGAGATGAGCAATGGGAGATGATTAGCACCAGGAGGGACAGGTCCATTGCAGCCTTCATCCTGGAGTTAAACCAGCACATTCGCCGCCAGGAGAACCAAATGTGCGCAAGCATGATAGATCCGAAGAAGGTGTTGACCAGGAACATGGAGATTGAAGAGGAACTCAAGTCTACACGCATGGATATGAGGAGGAAATCGCAATACTAGTAGAAAAGAATGATGACCTGACGAGGAAGCTAGGAGTATTCTTGGGAGACCCCGCGCCAGGAGGAGATGAGGACCATCCCGAGGACTACATCATCATCAACGACACCGACTCCGACCCCGACAGTAGTGATGATGATTACGAAGATGAAGCTAGAGAGGATATCATGGAATCTTCCACCGATCAAAATTTCTAGTTGACCACCATATTATTAGTAGTATTTCCCCATGTATATAGTAGTAGTCTGAGTATTTTGTACCGGTAGCTAGATCGATTGTATGCCCTTGTTGCAATTGAGTGGTGGGATATAATTGTGTTTGTCTCATGTGCATATGGGTAGTGATTTCTCTTCAGACCCCATTCTATTCTAATCTCTCCCCTCTAAACCCATCAGATGCCTCCAAGATGTGGCCCCGGATTTGTCTTCCCACCGGAGCTCACTTAGTTGATCCAACATCAGATTGCCTTGACGCACCTACTAGTCCAGAACCAAGGCAACAACAACAACAACAACAACAACAACAACAACAACAACAACAACCCACCGCCACCACCTCCAGTTGACAACTTAGCCCATTTTCTAAGGTTGAATCCGCCGGTGTTTTCCAGTAGCACCGAGTCGATTGTTGCTAATGACTGGCTATGCAGGATCGGAAGGGAGTTGACCACCGCAGGTTGCACAGATGCTGAGAAGGTTCGTTTTGCCGCACACCAACTGGATGGACCCATAGCCTCATGGTTTGAGAATCACACAACCACTTTCCCCATAGCCAATGTCACTTGGGATCAGTTTCAGCAAGCTTTCCGCACTGCACATGTCTCAACTGGAGCTATGAGCATGAAGAAGCATGAGTTTCGTAACTTGCGCCTGGGAAATCGTACTATGGGGAAGTACGTGGATGAGTTCAGTAAGTTAGCTTGCTATGCCCCGGATGATGTGGCCACAGAAGCCGTGAAGCAGGAGAAGTTTATGGAAGGGCTGAATGATGAACTAAGCATGCAGTTGATGGTGGCAACATTTGCTAACTACCAGGAGTTGGTAGATAGGGCTCTTATGATAGAAGGCAAGCAGCAGCAGATGGAGAGCTGCAAAAGGAAGTATGGACAAGGAAGTACAATTCAGGAGCTCAGCAGAGACCTCGTTTTACCCCTAACTCGGGAGCACACACCCACCACAACCACGGAGGCCACACTCACAATGGAGGAAGTTCACATAATCATAGTCGCCCCAAGAATGGGAATGGGAATGGGAATGGCGGAAGCAGCAGCCAGAACTGTTCCAACCCGGAAACACCCGCCAAGAAGGATCTAAGTCACATTTCTTGTTTCAAGTGCGGGAAGACTGGACACTACGCCACCAAGTGTTCTGAAGCAAAGAATGGAAATGGAAGCTCTGGGAAGAAGACCAACCCTTTCAACAGGGGACAAGTGAACTACTTTAACGTGGAGGAGGTTGAAGAGCAGCCAGATGCAGTTATAGGTAAGTTTTTGGTTAAGTCATTTACTGCAATTGTTCTTTTTGATATTGGTGCATCGCTTTCATACATATCAAGTGGATTTGTGGATAAGTATAAGTTGCCCACCAAAGTTCTTAGGACACCTATGTTAGTATGCTCGCCAGGAGCGGAGTATATGGCAAGCGAAGGATGTTTTCAGATGCCATTGACCATAGGTAGGCATGTTTTCCCCTCAGACTTAACAATTCTAGCTTCACAAGGATTGGATGTGATACTAGGCATGGATTGGCTATCGAAGTATGGGGGAAACATCGATTGCGCCAGTAAGTCAATTATGCTCACCACCCCGGAGGGAAAAAGGATTAAGTATATATCTAGACATGCGCCAAGGAGGACCCAAGTAAATTCCCTCTCAGGAGTTGTTCAGGAGGAAGTGCCTCTAGTGAAGGATTGCCCGGATGTATTTCCAGAGGAACTACCAGGCATGCCGCCGGATCGAGACATTGCTGTTGCCAGGCACCGGACCGATATCAAAGAGACCATACCGGATGCCCGCAAATGATCTGGAGGAGATTAAGAAGCAGATTAAGGAGTTATTGGAGAAGGGTTACATTCGACGAAGTTCGTCACCATGGGGAGCCCCAGTGCTCTTAGTTGAGAAGAAGGATGGATCCTTGAGAATGGTTGTTGATTATCGTGCATTGAATGAAGTGACGATCAAGAACAAGTACCCACTACCGATGATCAACAATCTGTTTGACCAACTGCAAGGAGATAAAGTATTCTCCAAGATTTATCTGCGATCAGGATACCACCAGTTGAAGATCCGAGAGCAGGATATACCTAAGACAGCTTTTACCACAAGGTATTAGCTATATGAGTACACGGTTATGTCATTTGGATTGACCAATGCCCCTGCCTATTTCATGAGTATGATGAATAAAGTGTTCATGGAGTTTTTGGACAAGTTTGTCGTGGTGTTCATTGATGATATTTTGGTATACTCGAAGAATGAAGAGGAACACAAGGAGCATTTGCGTTTAGTTCTCGAGAAGCTAAGGGAACATCAGCTATATGCCAAGTTTAGCAAATGAGAGTTCTGGTTGAAGGAAGTTGGATTCCTTGGACATGTTATATCAGGAGAAGGTATAGCAGTAGACCCTACCAAGGTTCAGTCAATCACTGATTGGCTAGCACCCACCTCAGTAGGAGAGATCCGTAGTTTTCTTGGACTCACAGGATATTATCGAAGATTCATTGAGAATTTATACAAGATTGCGAAGCCTATGATGGAGTTGTTGAAGAAGGACACTAAGTTCAAGTGGACCGAAGAGTGTGAGACCAGTTTTTAGGAGTTGAGGAAACGTTTGGTTACAGCCCCAGTGCTGATTCTGGCGGATATATGCAAGGATTTCCAAGTGTATTGCGACGCTTCTCGCTTAGGACTTGGAGGTGTACTTATGCAGGACGGAAGAGTTGTTTCTTATGCCTCATGTCAGCTTCGACTGCATGAGTTGAATTATGCCACACATGATTTGGAGTTAGTAGCTATAGTTCATGCACTCGAGACCTGGAGACACTTTCTTATTGGAAACCGTTGTGATGTGCACACGGATCACAAGAGTTTGAAGTACATTTTCACACAGAAGGAGCTGAATCTCAGGCAAAGGAGATGGCTGGAGCTTATAAAGGATTATGATATGAAGTTGCATTATCACCCAGGAAAGGCCAATGTCGTAGCAGACGCTTTGAGCCTGAAAAGTTATGTCAATACCCTGATAAGCGGAGGATTACCAAAGGAGTTAGCCGAAGATCTCAGGGAGCTTCACTTGGAAATAGTCCCTAGAGGATTTGTCGCAGCAATGGAGGTTCAGTCAACATTATTGGGAAGGATATGAGAAGCTCATAAGGATGATAAGGAGATTGCTAAGATAAAGGAGAAAATGAGTAAAGGAAAAGCCAAAGGTTTTCATGAGGATGAGTACGAAACCTTATGGTTTGAGGACCGTGTTTATGTACCCAATAACGCGGAGAACAGGAAGTTAATACTTCAGGAGGCCCATGACTCGCCATACTCAATACACCCCAGAAACACGAAGATGTATTTGGATTTGAAGGAGTGTTTCTGGTGGACTGGTATGAAGAAGGATATTGTAGAGTATGTAGCAGTATGTGATGTATGTCAGCGAGTGAAGGCAGAACATCAAAAGCCAGCAGGATTACTGCAGCCTTTGCCGATACCCGAATGGAAGTGGGACAAACTTGGCATGGATTTCATCACCTGATTACCTAGGACCCGATCGGGATACGATTCTATCTGGGTAGTAGTGGATCGTTTGACCAAAGTGGCTCACTTTATCCCGGTGAAAACCACCTATATGAGTGCGAAGTTGGCCAAGATATATATGAACAGGATCGTATGTCTGCATTGAGTTCCGAGGAGAATTGTATCAGATAGAGGAACACAATTTACCTCGAAGTTTTGGAATCAGCTGCACCAGGCTTTGGGTACCAGGCTAGAGTTCAGTACAGCTTTTCATCCGCAGACAGATGGACAGACCGAGAGAGCCAATCAGATTCTGGAGGACAGGTTGAGAGCTTGTGCGCTAGATTATGGATCTAGTTGGGATGATAATTTGCCTTACGCGGAGTTCTCATACAACAACAGTTACAAAGCCAGTTTGAAGATGGCACCTTTCGAAGATTTGTATGGAAGAAGGTGCAGGACACCATTGATGTGGGATGAAGTTGGAACCGTCAGTTGTTTGTACCAGATTTGATCAAAGAGTCAGAAGAGAAGGTTAAGTTGATTCGCGACAGACTAAAGGTAGCTCAGTCCAGGCAGAAGAGTTATGCCGATACCAAACGCAAGGAGGTAGTCTATGAAATCGGAGATAGAGCATATCTTCGTGTGTCACCTCTGCGAGGAGTTAAGCGATTTGGAGTTAAGTGAAAGTTAGCCTCGAGATTTGTAGGACCATACCGAGTTTTGGAACGTATGGGAGAAGTGGCCTACAAGTTGGAGTTACCCGAAGGATTGTCAGGAGTTCATGATGTGTTTCATGTTTACCAGTTGAAGAAGTGCCATGTTGAGATGGCCGATATTCATCTGAGAGATACAGTGCCCCTGGAAGCAATTCAGTTAGATAGTGATCTGACAGATGAGGAGAAACCTGTCAAGATTCTGGAGTTTGCCAACCGAGACACACGCAGCAAGGTTGTCATGTTTTGCAAAGTTCAGTGGAGCCACTGTACCGAGGATGAAGCCACCTGGGAACGAGGGGAAGACCTACGAAAAGACCACCAGCACCTATTTTCTAGCTAACCCGAATCTCGAAGGCGAGATTCATCTTAAGGGGGGTAGGTTTGTAACATCCCAAATTTTCTATATGGATGTTATACATAGGACATCATGTGCATATCATATTTTATTTGCATTTTTGGTTTGATCCAAGAAATCTTAAGCAACTCAAGGACCCATGGAGAGAGTTGGGGATTTCATTTATTTTCATATTAGAATTTTCTCAAATTTGAAAAGAGGATCATTTTGGTTTTAATAAATTTTCTCTCCAAAATATTTCCGATATTAAAAATAAATGAGAGTAGATAAAATGACTTCTCCAAAATAAAAGAAATATTGGAGGAAATTTTTAAAATCAAATAAATATTTTAATTGGATTTTTATTGCTATATTATTTGAATTAGAAAAAAATATGCATTTTTCAAAATTGCATTCGTAGGCTAGAAACATGTTCACTTTGTTCTAAATATTCTATTTAGATGGTGAATTTTTTTTGGCATTTTTAGAATTTTTTTATATTTAATTATGATTATTCTTTGGTGGAATTATTTTAAAAATATCACTTTGGTGGCCAAGGCCCAAACAACAATGCCCGCCGCGCCAACCGCCTCCGCGCCGCGCCATCGTGCCGCCGGCGGACTCTACCTGGTGTCCTTCTCGGACTCGCCGGCGCCTGCCCCCTCCCGCAAGCACCCCCCCCCCTCGAAGCTTTATAAGCCGCCTCCCCCGGCCCCTCACACCACCACCACCACTGCCGCCGCCGCGTTCGCCGCCGCGTCTGCCGCTGCCAGCGACGCCGTCGCCTCGCCCAGCGTCGCCGGAGCCCCCACCTGCCGAAGCTGCCGCCCCCCGGTTTCTCGTGAACCGGTAAAAGACCACCCTGGTTTTTTTTCGGTTGTGTCTTAGATCGGTTTTATTTTTAGGTTTAGGGGGTTTTCTCCGGTTTCGCTAGTTAGCGAACGTTCACCCGAACGCCCTTGTTCGTGAACCCGTTCGTTATTTCGTCTCTGCTAGCGAACATTCGTTCGTTAGTCTTTTTCTTTTTATTTTATTTTTCACCAGGGACCTATCCGCGATTATTTTTATCATAGACTAGCCCCTGATCTTCAAACCCTCGTAGCTTCTCAACCGTTCGTCCAAATCCAGTGAAACCAGCGCCAAAATCTTCGTCTCGAACCCTCTTTCCAGTTAATTGACTTGAACATGATTTTGACAATTTAAAATTTGGTTTCAAGCAGATTCGAATTCGAATTTCTTTTGACCGTATTTCAGTTCCATAGCTCCGATTTGATTGATTCTTTATGCATCGAAGCACTTCAGTTGAACTTTCAGTTTGGAATTTCTCATCTGAGTTTTACCCTTGCATCTATGCCTGAGTGCTTATGTATGTTATTGTTTGTTTGCGATAGAATTTCCGGAGTGCGAAGCGTATTAATACGGGTCTCTAGGGTTTGCAGATCGTCAGCAAGGCAAGTAACACTCTGATCATACCCCTTTATTACCTAGTTTTTCATGCACTAGTTCCAATCCTCAAACATTGCATGAGTAGGATCTGATTAACATGTGGGCTTTGGGAAGTAGTTGACGAGGTAGAACCTATTGCCCTTTATATCAAACCCAGGGGAGTTACTTCCACGTTATGCTTATACTGCTATGTTATGCTCGTAGACGTGGTTTGGTTGAGTGTATCCATGACAGATGTGAGAGTTGTTAATTAATGGTTAACTTAAGGTGGCTACTTAAATACACATCTGGGTGGATTGGTTGACGCAACCTGGAGCACCCAATGGTTGTCTGGGCACCTGGAGCAATCCAGCGCCGTCCTGGGATATCCCGGAGTACCCGTGTGATCATCCTATGGTTCGCCACCTAGGCTCAAAGGAATCATCAGATTATTCATGCTAGAAACTTCCGTGTGCAGCCACAAGCCATTATGGGCTCTGGCACAGTTGAGTATGTTATCTAACCTCTTTCAGTGGTAGGCTTGCAGATGTAGGGGAAAGTAGGTGTAACTCTCTACCCAGAGTAAAGAGTTAATGCTTCGGAAAGACTGTGTCTCGGTCATCCGTTTCTCAAACATCATGCAGTGCGAGAAATACAACGGAGGAGATCGAGTCTTGTGGGGAAAAGTGCGCAAACCTCTGCAGAATGTACAAACTAATCATGGTTAGCCGTGTCCCCGGTTATGGACATCTTGAGTATCTGGTTCTTGAATTATTGATTTGATCTCATAACTCTAAATTAATTTGTTGGGTTATTAATACTGCTTAATTGGGATTGAGTTGGAGGAACCTTCTCAATGTTTATCAACTACCATGATAGTTAAACTAAATATATTCCTTTGTTGTATGGAAAATTTGGCTTTTCCCAAATACATGATAACTATAGAGCCTCCACCAGCCATATATGCATGTAGTGTTAGCATTTATCTATTCGTTGCTCTAATGTTTTATTTTGCCAGCATATTCCATGTGATGACCCATTTCGGGCTACAACGTATTATGTTGCAGACTTTTCAGACGAAGAGTAAGGTGCGCTAGGTCGTTCTCGTGCACTCAACTATGCCATTGGAGTTAATGGGCTCATTTACCTTCGATGCTTCCACAGTTATCTTATTTAGATGGCCTTAAGCCATATTATTGTAATAAATTCTCTTTTGAGACATTCGATGTAATAAGTGTGTGATTGCCCTCTGTTATAAATCCTTTGAGTACTGTGTGTGTCAGCATTACCGATCCAGGGATGATACTTAAGCATAGAGATTTGACCATCTGAGGTCGGATCACTACAAGATCAGTCCATAGATACTACCCATTTCATTGATACCGATCCATATGTAGTGTAGATCGTTGCTTGGGATTACTTTGGATGAGTACTCACGGTTGTTTTGCTCCCTCTTTCTCCCCCTGTTCCATTCTTCACGGATGGTACAACCAGATGTCAGATCTCAGGAGCCAGATGCTACCATTGGTGACTACTACTACTACCCCGAGGGTGCCTACTAATACGTGCTAGCCACTGACTGCCAGGACTAGTTTAGGAGGATCGAGGCAGGAGGCCTCCGCCTCTTCGATATGTATCCCTGTTTGTGCTAGCCATCTTATGGCAACTTGTTTAACTTATGTCTGTACTCATAAATTGTTGCTTCCACTGACTCGTGTATGATCAATCATATGTATTCGAGCCCTCGAGGCCCTTGGCTTGTAATATGAAGCTCGTATGACTTTAATTTGTTTCTAGAGTTGTGTTGTGATATCTTCCCATTAGTCCCTGATCTTGATCGTACACGTTTGCGTGAATGATTAGCGTAATATTGAATCGGGGGCGTTGTCGGTGTCAAAACCGGCGGATCTCGGGTAGGGGGTCCCGAACTGTGCGTCTAAGGCGTATAGTAACAGGAGGCGGGGGACACGATGTTTATCCAGGTTCGGGCCCTCTCGATGGAGGTAATACCCTACTTCATGCTTGATTGATCTTGATGATATGAGTATTACAAGAGTTGATCTACCACGAGATCATAGAGGCTAAACCCTAGAAGCTAGCCTATGGTATGATTGTTGTTGTCCTATGGGCTAAACCCTCCGGTTTATATAGACACCAGAGGGGGCTAGGGTTACACAGAGTCGGTTACAAGGGAGGAGATCTACATATCTGAATTGCCAAGCTTGCCTTCCACGCAAAGGAGAGTCCCACCCGGACACGGGACGAAGTCTTCAATCTTGTATCTTCATAGTCCAACAGTCCGGCCAAAAGGATATAGTTCGGCTGTCCGAGGACCCCCTAATCTAGGACTCCCTCAGTAGCCCCTGAACCAGGCTTCAATTACGATGAGTCCGCGCGCAGATTGTCTTCGGCATTGCAAGGCGGGTTCTTCCTCCGAATACTCCATAGAAGATCTGGAACACAAGGATAGTGTCCGGCTCTGCAAAAAAAATTCCACATACCACCGTAGAGAGAATAATATTCCCACAAATCTAATATGATGACAACTTTTCTTAACGTGACGTTCTGCCGTGGTCTGGTCATGATGAACCATTTTTCCGAGCCTGCCACTGCACGTGTTGCGAGGCGGTTTTATTGGCACGTCTTGTCGAAGCAGAGATTGTGTCCCTCTTTTTACGGGATTCTCATCAATACGGCTGTGGGTAACCCAATCATGCCGGCTGGTATGATTCCTCGATTTTAGGCAAGTTCCAGACGGTCGTGCGGAGGGCGCTTGATATTCACCCTCTTTATAAAGGGGTCAAGGCCTGTCCTTTTCTTCTTGCGCTCGATCTTTCCCTTCTCCCACCTCGAATTCCAGCACCCAAGGTGGACGCCAAGCACTTCGGACCTTCAATCATGTCCAGATCCAACCTTCAAGGCTGGTGGGTGGCCTCCTCTGTCATAGAGGAGAACATCAAGAAGCTAAGAGAAGCCAGGTATCTGACCGCCGAAATCTCGCACAGGCTGCCAGCTCAAGGGTAGGTCATCTCCACTCCCAAACCTAACGAGAGCGTCGTATTTGTTTCCCACTTCCTCCGAGGGCTAGGCTTTAGTCTTGATCCCTTTGTTAGAGGGCTTATGTTCTATTACGGGCTCGATTTCCATGATCGCCCAGTTCCATCCTTCACATCTAAATCGTTTATAAATGGTGTGCGAGGCCTTCCTCCGCATCGCCCCACACTTCGGCTTATGTCTCAAGACCTTTAATGTGAAGCCGAAGATGATCGATGGGCGACACGCAGAGTGCGGAGGCGGCATAATAAGCAAAGGCGTCGATGCTCCATGGCCAAAGGGATCCTTCCCCAAGATGTCCGACTTAAGGCAACAGGAGTGGTTTCACATCACGGCTCCCCGAAGTACTAAGTGAGTAGCTACCCCTGCCTTCCGTTCGGGCCCCTCGCCACAACTGGCGTCATGGGTTAACAAGGGGCTGGACTGGGGGCCGGCTAATGACGTGCCAACATTGCAGAGTCGCATTCGGGATCTCCTCAAGAGAGATGTCAGCCTTGTCAGGGTAATGCAAGTCATGCTAGTTCGTCGGGTCCTGCCATGCCAACGTCGATCTCTCTGAATGTGGGAGTTCAACCCGGAAGGACCGCGAACCATTCAGCAATTCTTCGGCGTGACGCTGGAGGAGATGTACAGATTGTTCTTCGGATCACGAATAAAGTGTCCGGACACCACCAAGTAAGTAACTCTTAGGCCGAACATGTTGTCTCTTTATTTATCACAACATCATTCTAAAAGGTCGGTCTTTGACCAGGACTGGATAAAAAAGACGAAGATGATCAGGTGTTTGGCCCCCCCTTCCCGAAGGCTCGCCGGATCCTGTACTAGCCAGGATGCTTGAGCTTGCGCCTTATCAAGCGCCATCAGGGGAAGATAAAGGGAGGAATAAAGAAGCCGAAAGCGAGCCTCACTCATTATTCATCCAAACCCGGGGAATTAGTGCTTCCACGAAGGAGGATAACCGGGGAGAAGAATCTAAAATTCCCTCTCTCCTGGGAAGGAAGAGGACCGCCTCTGAAGACTTAGAAACAATGGTCTCCAAACGAGGGAAGAAACCTTTGTCAGGGGGCCCTACCCCAGAGGGCATCCTTACCGACCTGGTGCCGAAGAGACCAGCCCTCCACCGAGCTGTAAGTAAACAAAAGTACTTTATAGTAAGTATTTCCTACTTTATTTCCGAGGACAATAACCGAGATGTTTGTCTTGTAGTTCGGATCGTAGGCCTTCTCGACAGAATTCGTCTTCGGGGGATCTTCTTCCGAAGATGATGGAGAGCGAAACGCCTCCCCATGCCTCCCCACCTCATGAGGCGGACGACCCAGAGGTGTCGTCATGAAGGATTTCTCCTGATCCACCAAGGCCAGAAGGTGACCCTTCGGCCTCCCGAAGTCCGGAGTATGCGGCTCCTAAGGGGAGCAACAGAAAGAGTCCGGAGCTATCCGGCACGCGAACAGACGCACTGATGAATCTTCTGGAGCAAGCGGCTATCTCAGAAGCGCATCGTACGTTAATGGGTACGGTGGTTGAGAGGATTTCATCCGCCGAAAGCGGGTTGCATGAAGCTTTTATGAGCCTGTTGACAGGCTTTGAGGTATGCAAAGTAATATGTATATTTTTGACGGTACCGCACACGCTATGTGTGCCCTATGCAGATAGTAGCCCCTGAGACTCTGGTTGCTGTAAAAAAAGGCGGCAAACAGAGGATCATAGTCCCAGGTAATGATCATGCCGCTTTCATGTGCAGGCGGCTGATGGTCCGGTGGCTAGCCGGACTGATGACTTTGCCGAACTGAAGCGGCAACTTGATGCGACGGATGCCGACATCGTGCTTGTAAACAGGCGGCTTGACGAGGCACAGGGTATGTATTCTCCGGTGATCAACATATATTAAGAGGATCATGATGCTAGTATCTATAATATGCTGTGACTGCAGATGGAGCTGCCGCCGTGGAGACCCTTCGAGCGGAACTTACCCGAGCCAAGGAACAAGCCAGGAGGAGTGATGTGGCCGCCCGAAAGGCGGTTGAAGAGTTAAGAGCCGAACATGGTGCGCATTGCCAGAGAAAAGAGAAAATAGTCAAGATGGCTGTTGAGTTAAAAGATGCCGCCGACCGTTATGAGCTTCTTGAAAGGGAAAGTCAAATGAAGATGGCGGACCTGGAGAAAGCCATGGTAGCAGCCAAGGAAACCCACTCTAAAATCAGAGCGGCGAAGGAGGAGCTACGTCAAGCCGGAGATATCACGGCTGGAAGCCCTTTTTGTTGCGGACGAAGTTCGGAGATCCTAAGTATGCCCTTCTGGATCAATTATGGAGTTCTGTGGATGCATACTTGGATTTGGCAGCGAGTGCTGCTGATGCGACCAAGTTTTTCAAAGATCAAAAAGATCACGAAGTGGAAAAGTTGTTCAGTCGCGCATTCAAAGCTCCAGTAGCGTCATTCTTTGTTAAATGAGCAAATGGATGAGTGGGCAAAGCTCCATAGGTTGTCTGGACTTGCCATGAGGTATGTCGTGGATCATCTATGGCCGGAAGGACCAAGGCCGAATAGTTATTTTGGTCTAGTGCAACGATTCCTTGGTTGTGCCGCATATCGACGCTGTAAAGAGGTCGGCGTGCATAGAGGGTGCGCGGATGGCTCTTGCCCGTGTCAAGACATGCTAGGCAGAGATGGAGGCCACCGCTATTGCAAACCAGAATCCGGGCGTAGGCCAGGTTTCGGCCGAGCACTATTTTGAAGAAGTCCTAGAAGGTGCTCGTTTAATAGAGGCTCAGTGCTCGAAGAGTGTCATGTTCGAGTGACATGTATCCCGATTGTAAAAATAGTGCTATTTGAATTATAAAGGCTGTGTTTATACTTTTGCTGAATATATATATATATATATATATATATATATATATATATATATATATATATATATATATATATATATATATATATATATATATATATATATATATATATATAGGATAACACTATTCGATCCTGTGATCGAATAGTTATTTGGATCACAGTGCTCTATATATAGGAGCGATGTGATGCTCGAACTTCATGCAAAAGAAAAAATCCCGATCCGCCTGGTGCCCCACCTCCCACCTCCGCCTCGCCTCCACCCGCCCGCCCTCCCAGAATCGCCTTGTGTGGCGCCTAACCCACCCCACTGGCGCTGTCCCAAAGACCAGCCCCGGTGAACTGCGCCGCCGACCAAGACCCCAGCACAACCGCCTTCCTCCCTCCCTCGATTAGCACATGGCTTGCCTTCCCTGCTTCAACCTCAGGATGCATCCGCCGCCGTCCTCGATCCACCTGGCTGCGATGGCCGTGCCGCCCCCCTGTCCTCCGGCACCACTGTGGCCTAGGCGCCTTGGATCTGGTCGCGCGCCCACCCCGCACCTTGGGATCCCCGCCCCGCCGCGTGTCCGAGATCCTCCACCACCACCATGGAGCTCCTCCCCAGCCGCCCAAACCCGTCGTCCTTCACCTAACGCCGCATGGCCAAGTGCCTCCTCTCTCTGATCCGGTGTAGTTCCTCACCCAGTCACCCTGCCTTCTTCCCCATCTGAAGGAGCTGAACTGCATGTGCCCACGACAATGACCGTCCCTTCTGTGTTCTAGTTCGTTTGGCACTCTCTGTGTGCGCGTGCACCGTGCCTGGAAAAGAACTCCAAGTGCCTTCCTGTGGGGATTGTAAGGTAGGCAAACGCCTCTCGTGTGCTTGAGGTTATGCCTCAATGCAGTATTCTCTAGTGTTCATTCCTCAAACACACGACATCATATTTGGTTTTATTTACGTGATTGGGTTCTGTGTGTGTTCGTACAAAAAGCAGGTCGTCTTATTTTATTTTTGTGTATAAAAAGAAACAAGTTCAAATATAAATAAATTAAAAAGTTCAAGAATATGTAACATGATAGAAAGTTTCATGTAAAAAATTAATATGTACAAAGAAAATTATCATATATGTCCTTACGTAAAACTTTGTTTGGAAAAATAACACAATCAACTCCTGGAAGTTCAAATTAAAAACTGATTTTCCCTATTCTATAAAAACTAGAAGTTCAAATTAAACTAACGGCACGGTATCATTGTTTTATATAAAAAAGCATTTTCCCCGTTACTAACCAATAAAACTAAGAAGTTCAAATTTAAAAATGGTGAAGTTCGATGTCTATAAAACATTCGGATTTTTCACATTATTAAAAAGCAAGAAGTTCAAAATTTTAAAACAAAGAGGTTAAAAAAACTCGAGTTTCCTCGTTACTAAAGAATAAAACTAAGAAGTTCAAATTGAAATAATGGAGAAGTTCAAATTTGATAAAATCTTAGATTCTCGTTCTAAAGAATAACTAATAATTTCAAATTAAAATAATAAAACAACAACAAAAGTTTTATAAAGATTTTCCCTGTTTTTAAAAATTTGGATTTTCTCCAATACTAAAGATTAAACCAAGAAGTTCAAAAATTAAATAACATGAAGTTCAACTTTTAAAAATAGAGCGCTTCAAAATTTCATAAAAAAGTTAAGAAATAAAACCAGAAGTCCATATTAAAAGATGGAGAAGTATAAAAACTCAGATTTTCCTCGTTATTAAAGAATGTAAACAAGAAGTTCAAAATTAAATAACAAGAAGTTCAACTTTTAAAAGAGAGCGCTTCAAAATTTCTTAAAAATATTAAGAAATAAACCAGGAAGTCCATATTAAAAAGATAGAGAAGTTCGATGATTATAGAAAACTCAGATTTCCCTCATATTAAAGAATGGAAACAAGAAGTTCAAAAATAAAATAACAAGAAGTTCAACTTTTAAAAATAGAGTGCATCAAAATTTCATAGAAAAAATTAAGAAATAAAACAAGGAAGTCCAAATTAAAAAGATGCAGAAGTTTGATGATTATAGAAAACTCAGATTTATCTCGTTATTAAAGAATGGAAACAAGAAGTTCAAAAATAAAATAACTTCTAAAAAAGTTGTTGCTAGAAGTTCAAGTGCTCTGCGGGGAAGTTCAAAAATTCTTGTGAGAGCGGTTGAACAAAAATACATGACAAAAGTTCAAGATGAAAACAGCGGGAAGTTCAACTACTACACGAAATGCGTTTCAGATAGGAAAATAAGAATAGAAAACAAAAATCTTAAAAGATTTTGTTGCTAGAGGTTCACGTGCTACTCCCGGTGAAGTTCGAGATCCCTAGTGTGAGATGTCCGATCTTCAGTTACATGTAAAAAACAGGCAAAAACGATGTTGTTTTACGCATTCAAAAATATATTTTGAACCGTTGCGAGTATGAAAAACTCATCAACACAAAAAAGTTGCGTGTTTTTAATAGCTTTCCATCGGTATATCATTTGCTCAATTACGGTAAGTGGTTTGAGAATTACGGGCGAAAAATATCACGTCAAAAAATAGAGTGAAGTTCAAACAGAACTGCCACACAAGTTCAAGTACTTCACGTGATGCATTTTCGATGAACCTGTTTCGCGATAAAGGCAGAACGAATGATCTCGCCGTTTTTAAAATTACTTGAAAACGGCTAGGAATTAGAGAAAGTCGTCAACACGAAAAAGTTTCGCATTTTCCATAGCTTTTCAACGATATATAATTTGCACCATTCCGATAAAGTTCACAGAAATTACGACGAAAATATGTTTTTAGCTATTTTCAAAATTGACTTAAAACCTAAAGAATTAGGAGAAACAATACATACCAATAAATTGACTTAAAACGGGAGAATTTCTTTGTCGTCCGCATCCCATTCTAGCCGGACATAGATTGGCCAAGGGTTTCCTGACAAGGAGAGAGACCTCAATGATTTTAGCATATTGCCCAATGGTGAGTGCTGAAAGATATCCGCGGTGGAAAACTCCATAATCGGTGCCCAATCGGATTCAATAGGCACGGACGCAGGCGGCTTGGAGCTCGTGGCCGAGGACGAATCCAAGTGTCCGGCAACACGGGTCTCATAGGAAGTGAAGTCCGCATTCGGCTCTATCGCCGCTGAGTGCGCGGCCTTCGTGGCGGGGTCCATCCACCCGTCCTCGGACGGCGCAATCTGTTCCGGATTGAGGGCCGGAGTAGTTGCAGGTGTGATCTCCCGAACACTGTCCGACGGTAGAGCTAAGTCATGGTCGTCGTGACTGTGCGGCGCACCTGACATGGGCTCGAATCCGTCGAAGATCAAGTCTCCGCGGATGTCGGCAGTATAGTTCAAGTTTCCAAACCTGACCTGATGGCCAGGGGCGTAGCTCTCGATCTACTCCATATGGCCAACAGAGTTGGCCCGCAGTACGAAGCCGCCGAATACGAAGATCTGTCCGGGGAGGAAAACCTCGCCCCGGATCGCATCGTTGTCGATGATCGAAGGAGCCATCAAGCGTTTATCGCGACACACAATGGAACTCTCAATGAAAGCACCAATGTCGGTGTCAAAACCGGTGGATCTCCGGTAGGGGGTCCCGAACTGTGCGTCTAAGGCGGATGGTAACAGGAGGCGGGGGACACGATCTTTACCCAGGTTCGGGCCCTCTCGATGGAGGTAATATCCTACTTCCTGCTTGATTGATCTTGATGATATGAGTATTACAAGAGTTGATCTTCCACGAGATTGTAGAGGCTAAACCCTAGAAGCTAGCCTATGGTATGATTGTTGTTGTCCTACGGACTAAACCCTCCGGTTTATATAGAAACCGGAGGGGGCTAGGGTTACACAGAGTCGGTTAAAAGGAGGAGATCTACATATCCGAATTGCCAAGCTTGCCTTCCACGCAAAGGAGAGTCCCACCCGGACACGAGACGAAGTCTTCAATCTTGTATCTTCATAGTCCAACAGTCTGGCCAAAGGATATAGTCCGGCTGTCCGAGGACCCCCTAATCCAGGACTCCCTCAGGCGTCACAAGTTCGTATCAGAGCCGACTTCCTGTACGTATCCCCCTTCCAAACTCCTTGACCAAAGATGAGTCTAGTCATTGCAAAACTTTTACTAACATGGTTGTGTGGCTTACGGGCCCACGTCGCTATTGGGTGGTATTAGGATATTTTATTCCTCGTCTATACTGTGGGACTCAGATCTCTCTTCTATTCGGGTTAAAATGAATTTACTGACTCCAACTCTAGGTTCTCGTAACTACTTCCTCCCGGAGAGCCCCTCACTCCAGATGATTGCTTGGTGCCCTAGAAGATTCTGAAGGTACTCTCTGATGTTCGCTTGGGACTTTGTGCCTGTCGCTTTTGCAATTCCCTACCACCGATATATACTTATGGATAAATACATACACCTGTCGTTCTTTCTTTTATTCCCAATTGCTCTTGTTATTACCAGATACATCAAATTATTCTTTGACTTTTTAAGAATCCCTTGTGCCACTGCCTTACGAACCTTTGCTGCATGAATACCCCTATGAATAATTCCTCATGTGTATCGAGGATTTTTTTCATTCCTAGTTGTTCATGTGTTTCACAAAATTCTTCAAAATACTATTCAATTTTCTGGAAATCCTCAGCAGACTATTACTCCTGTTGCCTTCATGCATTATGGTTAATTCCACATTTCTAGTAATCTCGTTGACATCTTTCATCACTATCATTTTGAGTCCCATGATTCAATATGTCACGAATGCTCTCAATCCTCAGTCAGATCCTACAATTCATCCTTCCGGCTCAGACGTTATTTTAAACATGAGCTGGATCTCGGCCAATCAAATTGCAATCGATTGTACCCCCTAAGCCTACTCAACTTATCCATCCTTAATCAGGGTGTTTGCTTCTGATCCCTTGATTTGAGCTTTGAATTAGTCAGTTGTTTCTATATTCCAATGCATTTGCATTTTTTCTTCCTCCGGTTGTGTGCCGATGTTCACACCAGCTTCGTTATGGACCATCAGATCCTTTATTGAATTATCATCTGACAGTGCCCTTCGTATAAAAAACCCCGAGAAGTTCTTTCCCTGATACATAATGCCATTGGTAAATCCTATTCTCTAATTAGTCCAACAATGCTTTCCTTTTGAGCTGGTGATATTTACTCTTGAAACTTGTGGTATATGTTTCTAAGATGCCCCGATAGGTTGAACCTGCACTTTAAAATCGTATGAACCCAAAAGTTTTCTCAAGACATACCCTTTTGGTGTTTTACCACATAATTTTCTACAGTACCACTTCTTCGAAGACAAGAGGTGAATGAAAGGTTAAGATGAGGACATGACTACCTTGGATACAACAAAAAATATTGCATACATGCATATTTGTGAGGTGATTTCTAATGCAAACTATGCAATAAATACTTCACAGACTTTGTGCCATGTATAGTTCCAGGTGTATGGGACATTTCTACAATCCACATATGAAGATAAGTGAAAAGAGAAGTTTAGGTGATGTTGAAAAACTCCTCTCACGTCATTTTTGGGCCAAGAGAAGATAGAGTCCAAGTCTCTCACGTTCTTGATTTAGATTCGTACTGCACGGACATACCTGACTCAAAACGCCAATATCTCTTTCATCCGGACTCTGATTTGGGTGATTCTTCTTTTGTGGGAAAGTAAATTTTGTGCTCTTTCCAACCCAATTGGATTGACCTTCAAATTTGTCTGGAGCATTGTGATACTGATGAAACAATCTGACACTGTAGCAGAATCTGAGTCAAACTACAAGTACAAAGGTGTTGCATCACCTCCACTTGGGCCCATGGGCCTTTGCAATTTTCTTGTCATTGGTTGCATAGTTGATTTTTCGTTTGCGTCATTGTGTTGAGTTATTTGTCTTAGTGTCTAGTTCGTTTAGAGTTTTGAGTTCTATTCACATTAGTCACGCCATCGCTGCATCGTTATCCCTTCCGCTGTCCACCACCCCATCCATCAATTTCCACCACGTGCTACCCATCGTTCATTGTCATAATCATAGTTGAGGTCGTTCACATCTTTGCTTGATCCAATCTGCATCTTATCTAGTTTGTTTGGAAAGAGGGAGAGAGAAAAAAAGAGAGAAAGAAAAAGAAAAAAGTGTGAGAAGAAAAAAGACAAGAAAAAAAATCCAGATCTATCTAGACTCAATCTGTTTTGTGCACTGTTCGGTAAAACAGGCATATCTTCCTCATACGAAGTCTGTTTTGGCTCCGCGAGTACTCAAATTAAAGTTAGCGACGAGCCGTATCTGAATAGTTGCAGAAGGTTGATAGAGGCAAAGGTGTCCCGTCTTTCGATGAGATGGTGGCTATCATTTTGGAGGAAGTCGACTTTGACGATCCGACTACGAACGTGCGAGGACGTCGCGCCTTAGCAATCGCTAAACCAACTCCAAGAGGTTATTGACCACACCGGAGCATGATCAACCTGACCACGAAGGTTTGTTTCCTGCAGGCAAACGAAGAACAAGCAAGAAACTAAGATTGCAATCTGGATATTGCGAATATAAGAGGAAAGCTTTATTGATCAAGCTGGGGTTCTGTGACGCCTTTGTTTGGTCGTTGAACACAAACGAAGTATGTGAAGTTGCAGCTATGGCGAACTTTAATCTAAACAAAACCCAAAGTCTAAACGACACCATAGGGTCTGTATATATGGAGGAAGAGGGGGGAATTTCGTGGCCCTTGAGGGAGGGGTCCGAAACCAACCCTAACTCATGTTTCCCCACACATACAGACTCTAAAAACAGCCTATACTTAAGTATTTCGAAATTACATGGGCCTGGCCCAATAATAAGGTGACGCAGCACCTAGAATAGCCTCTGGACGAAATTTATGAAGTGGCATCTTGTATATTTCGTCCAAGGCTTCATGCACTCCTTATGGTGGCTTCAAAGTCCTGAAATAATCACTTGTAACTCCGTTCTTGTTCCCATTGCGCATGCCATCATCTCCAGGCTTGGTCTTGCTCCAATGTTCATCCCTCTTATCCATGCCAGGCCCTTCATTTGTAAGCAAAACAAATGTATCCAATTTAGGCAGCATCATATTCTCATGAACATTAGAATCATTATCAAGAAACGAAAGTACTTGATAATTTAATTGGCATGTGCGAGCTCTAGTAATTGGCCCAGTATATGTAGCAGTAGGGGTTGTGGGTGTAACAATGGTATTTATGTCCTCATCTTCCTCCCCTTCTTGAAATGAAGTCGTCCTCGACGGAAGCTCATCTTCCTCACCCAAACAAGGCTTCAAATCTGCAATGTTAAAAGTGGGACTAACCCCAAAATCTCCAGGCAGCTCAAGTTTATATGCATTATCATTTATTTTCTCTAACACCTTAAAAGGACCATCAGCACGTGGCATTAGCTTTGATTTGCGCAAATCAGGAAATCTATCCTTACGTAAATGTAACCGAACAAGATCTCCAGGTGCAAACATAACATGTTTTCTACCATTATCTCCAGGAAGCTTATATTTATCATTCATACGCTCAACCTTTTCCTTAGTTAACTCATGCATTTTTAAAATCAATTCAGCATGTTTTTTAGAATCAAAATTAACCTTCTCCGAAGATGGAAGAGGCAACAACTCAATAGGTGCACGAGGGAGGAAACCATAGAAAATTTCAAAAGGGCACATCTTAGTAGTAGAATGCAATGAACGATTATAAGCAAATTCAATATGAGGCAAGCATTCTTCCCACATTTTCTTATTATTCTTCAAAACAGCCCTAAGCATAGTAGACAATGTTCTGTTAACTACTTCAGTTTGTCCATCAGTTTGGGGGTGACAAGTTGTACTAATAAGCATTTAAGTCCCCAACTTAGCCCATAAACATCTCCAAAAGTGGCTAAGAAATTTAGTGTCACCATCTAAAACAATAGTATTTGGCACACCATGCGAGCAAATAATTTCACGAAAGAACAAATCGGCAACATTAACAACATCATCGCTTTTATGACATGGTATAATGTGTGCCATTTTCGAGAATCTATCCATGACAACAAATATGCTACCCCTCCCCTTCTTTGTTCTAGGTAAACCTAAAAGAAAGTCCATAGATATACCCTCCCAAGGAACACCAGGTACAGGCAAAGGCATATATAAACCATGAGGATTGAGTCGTGACTTAGCTTTTTGACATGTAGTGCAGCGAGCAACAAAACGCTCAACATCCCGTCTCATCTTTGGCCAAAAGAAATGTTTAGCAAGTACGTCCTCCGTCTTCTTCACGCCAAAGTGTCCCATTAATCCTCCTCCATGTGCCTCCTGCAACAACAAAAGACGAACGGAGCTAGCTGGAATGCATAGCTTGTTAGCACGGAGCACAAATCCATCATTAATGATGAACTTGTTCCACATTCTTACTTCTTTACAATTTTGCATTACATCTTTAAAATCAGCATCATGCACATATTGATCTCTGATGGTCTCCAAACCAAATATTTTGAAGTCAAGTTGTGAAAGCATAGTTTAGCGACGAGACAATGCATCAGCAATAACATTTTCTTTACCCTTCTTGTGTTTAGTGACATAAGGGAAAGTCTCAATGAATTCAACCCATTTAGCATGTCTACGATTCAGTTTAGCCATAAATAATGTTGCCATGTTTCTAAAGTCCGAAAAAGACACTACTAGGGAAAACCTTATACACAAAATCTTAGTAGCAGGGCGGCAAAAAAGAAGCGCTACTGCTAATTAGCAGGAGCGCGGTTAAGAAAAACACGCTACTGAGGCAAATTTAGCAGTAGCGCGTGAGGTGATGCGGAGCATCCTACGGTCATCACCATGTCAAGAGTCCGTTTGGCAAGTGACACGTGCGACCTCTTCTTCACATACACAAAGGTGAATCTTCTCCTTTACACGTGCTCACTTGACCCCTTCGAGGATGGTATACTACTTGACACTTCCCCCGTGTGCATGCATAGGTATTGTCGGAGCTTCTCGGATGTCAAGGAGGAGTGCAAGCGCCAAGGAACGACTACACCATCCGCGAGGGAAGCATGGAAGCGACGACGGAAGAAGACGGAGCTGCTGAAGCTACAGCGGCCGGACATCCGGGCCAGAGGCCGGACATCCGGCGCCTCACCAAAGCCCGGACATCCGGCCAACCGCCCCGGACATCCGGCGTCTCACGAGAGCCCGGATATCCGGCCTGAAGCCCGGAAATCCGGCACCTCACTCCCGATTCGGCAGAAACCGTTGCCACAGCCCGGACATCCGGCCGGGTAGCCCGGACATCCGGCGCCTCGCGAAGCCCCGGACATCCGGGCCCCAGCCCGGACATCCGGCGCCTGTCTGTGCACAGTGAACGGGCCAAGGGCCCATGTACCCCTCCAACTCGCCCCAACTTGTACTAGCACTATATATACTTCTTCCCCTCCTCCTAGTTAGGGTTAGCGTTGATTTAGCTCATAGATAGAGCTTCGCTCATCCACATCGGATCTACTCCACGAGAGACACCGAGGCCCCTCTTCGGAGAAGATCCACCTTGGATTCAAGACCCCCTCTTGGGCGGCCCCCATCAAGACCTCCTCACGGAGAAGAACGGCTACCGTTTGTATCGTCCTTTGTTGACCTTGAATCATGTATCTCTCTTTGTGTTCTTTGATCTAGCATTTGTGTGACCGATTCCTTGTTGGTTGAGTGTTTTCCCTCGTTCCTCCACGTATTTCCCTCTTGTTCTTCCGCGTGTTCTTCGTAATCCGCCGTAGGATCCGCTCCAACGTGAAAGATCGTCCACGTAGGGTTCCTCCCTACATCATCTATGGTATCATGAGCCACGTTGATCACGTTTTTGGAGCCCCTACCCCGTGTTTTCTAGCTTGATTTTGTTGATGTCGTCCTAAATCCGAAAATCCCCACCAAAAATAGCCCCAAATTTTTTTTGTGATTTGTTAGTTTTGATGATGTTTTGTTGATTTTGATCCATGGATTTGCTTGGTTTCGAGTGGATCTAGCATTTCCCCAAGTTTCCCCATCTTTCCTCCACGAAATCCAACAAATTTTGCCCCCGAAATCATCAATTTCCGCCCCAATTCGAAAATTTCCGCCCCAAACGAGATCTGGAACCGTCGGGCCGGACATCCGGGCCTCAGGCCGGACATCTGGGCCATCCGGCCGGACATCCGGGCCCCAAGCCGGACATCCGGGCCCTGCAGCACCAAATACGCTCGGTTCTGGACATACACCCCCGGAAATCCGGCCCCGACCCCCGGATATCCGGCCCCTGTGATTTCTGTTTTTTCCGTTTCACCGTTGTGTCCATAACTAATTCATCCGGAGTCCGATTTTGACGTTCTTTAGCTCGTTTTGAAGCTATTGATATCCCCCTTCCCATAAAAATACTACCATCACCATTTGACTCCATTAAATTTTGTGAACTTTGGCATCTTTGCCTAGGGCTTCCGCCACATCCTCCGCATAACCACCACCGACTTCCATAACCTAACCAATTTTGTTCCCCATAGCATTAGTGGTTGTTTGAGTAGTGATTCGAGTCTCCTAAGGTGTTTCTGCTACTTAGGGACAATTGCTTCTTCATCAACCACCACCACCACTTCCACATAGGCGTGCCCACCATACACTTCCGCCAGACCCAACTTAACCCAATTGTTGACTGAGCTTTTTCGAGTTGTGGCTTGTGTCTCCTAAGGTGTTTCGGCTACTTAGGGACGGCAACTTCAACTTCGACACGTGTATAGCCCATCATTCCATTTCCGCATTGCCAAGTGCAAACCACCACCGCTTTCCGCTACCACCATTTGACATTTGCCTTTGAGATTTTGAGTTTGCGGTTTTTCCGTTTCCTAGGGTGTTTCGGCTAACTAGGAACGGCTATACATCAAGAACACCGCCACTCATCATCGCCAAGGACGGTAACCTCGACGACACCATTGTATATTACCCTTGCAATTGCATTGATCACCCCTTATCCCATTTTGCGTTACTTGCCTATCGAGACTAGCCATTTGAGTATTGTCGGCAACGTTACTTGTGCACATTAGTGATCATACTTCCCATAGCATATATACCATATCATTGTGGTGCATATATTGGTATCATATCTTGTGTCACAAGTTTGTTCCCGCATACACACAATTGCTATCTTGGTTTGTGCATTGTGCAAAGTGGCCATAGAAAAAAAAAGAAATAAAGCTTTTAAGCAAAAGAAAGAGAGCAAAGAGCTTGTAAGCAAGTGCCATAGCATCATAACACATTGCATATAAGATTGTCATATCCGATCATCTTGGATCATCTTGAGAGAAACACCGGGAACCATACATACATAGCATACGTGGGATAGAAGTTTATCCATTTTGCATCTTATAGGTTGTGCACAAGTGTCGTATCCGCCTATTGAGCAATCGTGCTAGCGTCTCTCTTGAGTTGTGCAACACGAGTGTTTTGGTGGATTCCACATTTTGAGCTCATTCCTTGGTTGCACGGCCCCATTTATCTATCCACGTGTGTGTTTCCGTGTGCCTCATATTGCTATTGGTCTACTTGTTTCGCTTGCGAATTTGTGAATCTCTTTCAACATTATTGACTCTTGCTAACATTTTGCATTAAATTTTTGTGCCACTATCCTCACCGAGCTCCTCCATAAGCTTTACTTGTGTAGGTGTGAGAACCGACAAGGATTGGTACCAATAGTGCTATTTCATTGTCCGCATTTGAGTGAACTTGATTCATTTTCAACATCGGTCAAGGTACATTGGTATAAGTTCTTCTCTTTCTCCCACTCATATTTGCTCGAGTCTTGTGATGGATAGGCAAGGCATTTCACCTTCGGTCTACAACAACAACGACGAGTTTGATGCCACGAACAACAACTCCAACGCCAAGATGCAAGCTCAAATGGAGGAGATCAAAGCCCTCATCAAGTCCTACAAGCGATCTTCCTCATCTTCGAGAAGACGCTCAAGAGCACATGCTTCCGTGCTACCATCTCCGGCAAGATCACATCGGCATCGACACCATCATCAACAAGAACGTGAAGGTCAAGAGCTCAACATCAACAACCGCTCAACGACTTCACCATCTCCCTTGGCATCTTCGCCAAGCGACTTCAAGGCATCTTCGCCGGATATTCGCATCTTCGCCAACAAGCACCCCAAGACTACGCCAAGAGAAGCTCCCCAAGATCAAGTCCGCGACTTCCACGAGCTACTACGACCTCGACATCGACCACGAGATTCCTTTCTATGGGACTCAAGAACCCGAGGAGTACCTCGAGTGGGAGCGCTTAATGGACGACTACCTCAAGCTACATCAAGTTCCTCCCGAAGATCAAGTGAAGTGCGCCACAAGAAACTTCCACGACTACGCCTCGACTTGGTGGATTCACACACCTTCGGAGTGCTACGAGATGAGTTGGTCCAAGATGAAGAGAGCTTTGCGGCAAGAGTTCGTGCCTCCAACCTACACGGAACAACTTCGACGCCAATTGGAGAACACCATCCAAGGATCCAAGTCCATCGATGCGTACTTCAAGGAGATGAAGATTGCCTTGCGACGAGCCGGCGTAGACGACCCCATGCCGATGAAGTTTCACTTCATGATGGGATTGAACAACGACATCTCCAAGACTATCTTCCTCGAGAACTACAAGTCCATCGACGACTACTACATTGGTGCTCTCAAGGCGGAACAAGAACTCATGAAGGCCAACGCTTCTCCACCCCAAGCAAACTTCATGGAGACCAAGCTCTACGACAAGCATGAGGCTAGTACCACCATGATGTCCAAGCCCGACAAGCTCCAAGACGATGCTCCCAAGTGCGACTTCACCGCCATCCCTCTTTGTGGCATTGATGATGCCGAGTCTACCTTGACTCTTTTTCAAGATGGTGCGGCGACAAGTATGACTACGGGACCTTCAAGGACCAAGCTTTGGAGGCAAGCGACAAGGTGGCGAGCAAGGATGATGCTTCCATCTTAGGAGGCGAGAGTGATGTTGTGCCATCTTCGGCCTTCATCCACGACGACGACTACGAGACGGTTGAGCATGGGATTCCCCCTTCGACCACGGCGACATCCGATGACTTGAGTGACTTGAGCCACCATATTGAGAGTGAGAGTGACTTCACCACTAGCCCCATATATGTGTTGCCCCAATTCCCATGTGAGGAGAGCCACAACCACCACTTGTGTGAGATGAGTGACTCCACCATACGTGAATTTGAGTGCACCTACCTTGAGGGAGTGAGTGAACCACCACATAGAGAGAATGAGGCCACTTCAATTTCTAACAACTTGACCTCTACCTCTATTGTGTCTTCTCATTTGGTGCTAGGTCCCATTTATGATGACGCGCCGATCCTCGACGACTTTGTCCTCCCTTTGGACAAGACGATGGCCATGGTGGAATATGATGCACCCCCCACATGGTTCCATCAAGATGAAGATGACCACCATTTGGTCTTTCCCACCTCACCTACACCACTTGAGTGGAATGACAAAGGTAACATAGGTGACGGTGATGCTCTAGTCCCACTAGTGGACATTCTTGAGATTGATTGCTTGCATGATGTTGATCCACCTAGTACCATGCTTCATGCTAGTATGATTTCCCCATGTGATGATTTGCCCATTTATGATGAATATGATGATTCTCATGTGGAGTCTATTAGTTGTGATGCCATGTTACATAGGATTTCTTGTGACAATTCTTTAGGTCACATCATGTTTGCTAATCCGCTTGACTTGTCATATGCTATACATGAGATCCATCATATGTCTTATTTGCAATCTCTTCATAGTGACTATGCATATGCCATTAAAATAAACCCAATTTGCACATATGGCATAGATGACAAGCCCATGGTTATTGGCATTTGTTTTTCTTGTGATGATATTGATATGCTCCCTTTACATCCTTTACGTCATATGCCATGCCATGCCCTCCTAGCTTTGGATATGCATTGTTTTGGATGTTGTCCATTTTCTCCATGTGATGTTTCCGCTATTACTCATGAGGAGGCCCCCATAGTTTCCTCATACATGTTAGGAGAATTTGATCCATCCCATTCATTGCATGATCCCCATACTTGTGTGCACCATATGCTCCCCATGAATGAAAATGCTATCGATGCGCCATATACTTGCATTCTCAATTTGTGTCCCCATCGTGTCATACATAATAACTATTCTTTCATGATGGATGACATGTTCTTATACCATGCATCAAATTTCTTTGAGCGATGCTTTTCTTGTGCTAACTCACATGTGCACATACACATCATGATGGATGATGTGTACATTTACCACACACACAATTTCTTTCGTTTGTGTCTCTTTTGTGTAGGTACCCATGAATACGTGTCAACTTCGCAATCCCACGAGTTGACAAAACGAGCTCTAGAGAGCAATGATGACTTGGGATCCCATGGATTGCCTTTCCCACCGCTCACTTCGCGCAAACACTTCGCGCATCTCTTTTACATGGCCCTCACATGGTTATGGGTTATTGTCCATTACATATTCTATGCCCATCTTTCCATGTTCACTTTGCATGATATGCCCATTCCTATACCTTTGACATGCATTTGTGACCCATGCTTTGCATTACACATGATGATTGATTCTAGTACTTGTATGTGTATTTGCAAGCTTGGTGGAGATATCACTTGTTATTACCATGTTCTATTCATGACCCATTCCTATGATGATACTTTCATCTTGCTTTGTGTTCGTGCTTGCGATATGTCATGTGCATTTTATTTGCCTATTATTTGCTCACATGACATGATTGCCATGATTTATCCTAGTGTGTTGCATCTTCGCTCCACTAGTTTGCACGACTTGATTACAATGCTTGCTTATGTTGCATCACCAATGATTCATACTTGCTCCTTTCATGCGGTTGATGACAACCATCTAAATGCTTTGCACATGGTTGTTATTGCTTCTTGTCACATATCTCCATATGTTGCCTCTCTCATGCTAGATCATTTTCCATGTATTGAGTGCAACCATGATTGTCTTCTTGCTCATGAGATTGCCCCCATAGCATTCTCACACTTGTTTGGAGATTTTGACTTATCCCTTGTGCAGCATGCTTGCCTTACTTCTTTGCACCATATACCTAGTGCCATGAATATCACCATTGTTGCATCATATTATTCATGCACTTTTGTTACTAATGGTTTTGTGCAAAAGAAGAGAACCATCATGATGGATGATGTGTTTATCTACCATGCGCATCGTTCTTTGTTTTGTTTTGTGCATGTGTAGGATACTTGGACTTTGTGTCGACTTCCACGTCACGTGAGTTGACCATTCGAGCTCTTGAGAGCGAACCACCTTCTACCACGACGATTCTACATCGCACTTGTTTGTGCTTCGGCATTGTGAAGGACGCACAAGGACACGCCTTCAAGGTGACATCTTTCTTGAGCATGGATATTGCGGATCATACTACATGTGTTGCTTGCACCATTTGCACGCATGGTCGAGATATTGCTTTCACCCATGATTGCCACATTTCCATTCTTCATGACATATGTACCTTGTGTGTTGCATCCAATTCTTGGATTACTTGCCCCTATGATATGCTTGGTTGCACCAATATCATTTCTTCACATATGCCATGTCCCATTGCTTGTCTCATGCTTGACTTGATTGCCTCTCAGATGATGAACAATTGCTCTTTATATTGTGTTGAGTGCTACACTATATTCACTACACCCTATGCACATTATGCTTGGATTGTCTTGCACTTGACCCATGTGTTTAAACACTTCATTTTATTTGGTGTTGTGAATACTTCCTATGCCTACCATCGACCATTTGTCGAGCGCTTTATGCATGCTTGCTATGACCTTGAGGTGGATGCTTATGCTCTTGTCACACATATTTGCATCTCTACCTCACATTTACATGCTTGTTCCCATGATATCTTTGCTTGTGCTCGATTGATATGCTTACATGCCATGTCACAATCCTTTGTCACACCCTATGCTATGCTTGATGACAACACTTGTTTGGTGAATCACCTCTTGAATGCTTGGTTTTGCACTAACGCTAACCACATTTGTTTTTCCAAGTGTTTGTTCTATTTACTCCTTTTGAAGGAATCACAAGATGGTGCGACATTGAGAGTGCCCATTTCGAGCTTCAAGATGACGAGAGCTTGGTGATCGACCACTTTGACACGGCACCGCCATCTGTTTCCCATGGTGATTTGGTTTTCGATCCGAGGTCGGATCCTTTCCAAGGGGGAGGGGATGATGCGGAGCATCCTACGGTCATCACCATGTCAAGAGTCCGTTTGGCAAGTGACACGTGCGACCTCTTCTTCACATACACAAAGGTGAATCTTCTCCTTTACACGTGCTCACTTGACCCCTTCGAGGATGGTATACTACTTGACACTTCCCCCGTGTGCATGCATAGGTATTGTCGGAGCTTCTCGGATGTCAAGGAGGAGTGCAAGCGCCAAGGAACGACTACACCATCCACGAGGGAAGCATGGAAGCGACGACGGAAGAAGACGGAGCTGCTGAAGCTTCAGCGCCGGACATCCGGGCGAGGCGGACATCCGCGCCTCACCAAAGCCCGGACATCCGCCAACCGCCCGGACATCCGGCGTCTCACGAGAGCCCAGATATCCGGCCTGAAGCCCGGAAATCCGGCACCTCACTCCCGATTCGGCAGAAACCGTTGCCACAGCCCGGACATCCGGTGCCTGTCTGTGCACAGTGAACGGGCCAAGGGCCCATGTACCCCTCCAACTCGCCCCAACTTGGACTAGCACTATATATACTTCTTCCCCTCCTCCTAGTTAGGGTTAGCGTTGATTTAGCTCATAGATAGAGCTTCGCTCATCCACATCGGATCTACTCCACGAGAGAGACCGAGGCCCCTCTTCGGAGAAGATCCACCTTGGATTCAAGACCCCCTCTTGGGCGGCCCCCATCAAGACCTCCTCACGGAGAAGAACGGCTACCGTTTGTATCGTCCTTTGTTGACCTTGAATCATGTATCTCTCTTTGTGTTCTTTGATCTAGCATTTGTGTGACCGATTCCTTGTTGGTTGAGTGTTTTCCCTCGTTCCTCCACGTATTTCCCTCTTGTTCTTCCGCATGTTCTTCGTAATCCGCCGTAGGATCCGCTCCAACGTGAAAGATCGTCCACGTAGGGTTCCGCCCTACATCATGAGGGCTCGCTGCTTCAAAAATCGACCGACAGTAACCAACAACCTAAGTTTAGCAGCAGCGCTGGGTCACGGTGCGCGCTACTGCTAATGCAATAGTAGTAGCGCGCTTTTTACTCACGTCGCTGCTACTAATTTTGAAATTGTCCACACAGTTGGCCCCGTTTAGCAGTAGCGCATGTGAGAAAAGCGCGCCGCTTCTATGCTCTTACCAGAAGCGCGTTTATCGCCCGCGCTACTGCTGCGTCGCAGCACCCCACCACCTTTTTCCACCCGTCCTCCCCTCCCCCATCTCATGTCCTCCCTTTCCCCTACCTCCCACATCCTCCCTCTCTCACTCTTCTTCTTCCTCAATACTTCTCCCCCCCATTACTCTCCCTCTTCTACCTACCTTTCTCTCTCTTCATTACTCCTAGCTAACTACACCACCTCCATTAATGCATCTCCTTTCTCTTTTTCCTTCCCCCTCCACTAGTTGAAGTCGTCTCCTCCCAAATTAGCTAGCTAGGTAGATGTAGCATTTAGCTAAGTGACCTATTTGCCCCCTAACTAGATCTATCTTTGTCAAGAAGAGCTTCGTGCACTTTTGATCTCCCTACATCATCATCTCCACCGTGTGCTCAATCTCGAGATAGAGGTGATTAAAATTTCATGCTTTTGCAAAATGGAAATATGTGTATGTGTGTGTGATATGATAATTGGGAAATATGATGGAAATTGTGTGTGTGGCATGAGTTGACGCCAAATTGTGCTTTTGAGCTGCCTATGTTTTGCCGAAATGTCGACTTATTTCCATTTCGGCGAATTCCGGGCAAACTCTAGATCTATATGTCCTATTTTTAGGGAAGGTCATGCCGAATTTTTGTATTACTTTGATGCATGCATGCATTTTTATTATCAATTTGTTTATTATTACCATGCAGACGTTCATGATGGCCAGTGGAACGATGATGGACAGGTGGTTGCGGTCGGCGGTGCAGGACATGAAAGAAAATAACCGGACAGAGTTTTTATGTCCATGTCGAAAATGCAAACGAATAGTTTGGATCGGCCCCTATGACAATGGTCATGTCGAAGCACACCTGCTCATGACTGGTTTCATGGATGGCTATACTCGGTGGATAATTAAAGATGAGGATGACGATGTTGAGGACACCGACGGGGCAGGCAATGACGACATGGGGCAAGACGAAGAGATGATCGATAATGGCGGTGGGGAAGAGGCCGGACATGGCGGCGGAGAAGGGTCCGGACATGGCGGAGGAGAAGGGGTCGGACATGGCGCCGGAGAGAACATGGACTCCACGCAGTAGAGTTCGTCGGTACTAAGTTCAGTCATGCGGGACCCTCATGTTCAAGCACTGCTTCGCAAGGAGACGAGTACTGAGAGAGCTGCTTCTAGAGAGGGGGCTAAGCTGCAGCAACTGGTGGTAGACTCAGACACTCCATTGTATGATGATTGCAATCCTGAGGTGACCCGCTTGAGTTTCACGCTCCAACTCCTGAAGACGAAGGCTAAAAACAAATGGACCGACACTAGCCTCGATGAGCATCTCAAGTACCTAAAGGATGTTCTCCCCACGGGGAATCTATGTCCTACTAGTGTTGACGAGGCCAAGAAGATCGTGTTCCCTCTTGATTTGCCGCACGTTAGATACCATGCATGCATCAACGATTGCATAATTTATCGGAAGGAGCACGCGGAAAAAACAAGTTGTCTGGTGTGCAATGCTTCTCAATAAAAGAAGGCCGGGAAGAAATGTCCCCAGAAAGTTTTATCTTACTTACTGATCACTCCCCGTCTAATGCGCTGGCAGCGGAGAGGAAGAAGCCCGACGATGGAGATGATCCGAAGCTGAGACACATCAAGGATGGAAGCCAGTGGAGAGCGTTGAACACCTTCTATCGGTATTTCGAATGTGATGCAAGGAACATCGTGCTCGGTGCATATACCGATGGCATGAATCCAGTTGGCAACCAGAACAGCAACCATTGCACATGTCCCGTGTTTGTATGGATGTACAACCTCCCCCCTGGTTGTGCATGAAGTCGACGTACATTCACATGAGCATGCTTATTCAAGGGCCGAAACAACCAGGAAATAATATTAATTTGTATCTGGGGCTACTTCAAGAGGAGTTAGACACATTATAGGAAACACCGGCCAAGACATGGGACGCCAGCAAAGGCGAGTATTTCTACATGAGAGCCGCGCTGATCACGACGGTTCACGACTATCTCGGTTACGGATATGTCGCAAGCCAGGTGTGCCATGGATATTGCAGATGCACACGGTGCATGGATGATACGACGTCTCAGCAGCTAACGTCAAGGAAAGATGGCGCGTCTAGGAAAATCATGTACATGGGGCATCGAAGATGGCTCGAACAGGACGACCCGTGGAGAAACCGTGTAGATCTATTCAATGGTCACGCTGAGCATTGAGGACCCCCACGTAAGCGGAGCGGCGCCGAAATCGATGAGCTGTTGAAAAACTAGAAGGAGTGCCCCGCGCCGGAAAGACGATGAAAAAGGCGCCGGAGCCGCTGCTGAAGGTATGGAAGACGAGGTCTATGTTCTGGGACTTGGAGTACTGGCACAAACTCGATACACCTCATTGCCTTGATCAAATGCATATTGTAAGAATGTCCTTGAGAGCTTGCTCGCGACACTGATGAACATGCCGGATAAGACCAATGATGCACCGAAGGCAAGAAAAGACTTGCAAGATTTGAATATCAGGGAAGATCTGCACATGCCGCCCCGTAAAAAGTCATACGAGACAGAGACGGAGACAGAGACACGGGAGAAGAAGGGCAAGAAAATAAAGAAAGAGGATTATTGCCCCCCTTCTTGCTCCACCTTAAGTCATGCTGAGATCGATCAATTCTTTAAGTGCCTTACCGGAGTCAAAGTTAGTTCCAGTTACTGTGGCAAGATAAGCAGATATCTAGACACGGACAAGAAAATGATCAGCAGGATGAAGTCCCATGACTGTCATGTGATGATGACGCAGATACTACCTGTTTCCCTTAGAGGGATAATGGACAAGCACGTCCGTGACACGCTTACTGGTCTCTGCAACTTTTTCGACGTCATCTCTTGAAAGTCGATTAGTGTGAAGCAGCTCCGAAGGCTACAGGAAGAGATTGTTGTGATACTGAATGAGCTTGAGATGTACTTCCCGCTCGCGTTCTTTGATGTGATGGTGCATCTGTGTGTCCATATTGTGGACGACATAATAGACCTGGGGTCGTCATTTCTGCACAACATGATGCCGTTTGAGAGGATGAATGGGATCATTAAAGGATTCGTTGCTAACATGTCCCGTCCGGATGGAAGCATCGTCGAGGGCTATCTGAGACAAGAGTGCATCTCTTTATGCGAGAATTTTCTATATGGCGTAGACCAGCCGCCTGGTGTTAGTGTTGGTTTGCCCGTTAACAAGCACGATGGGAGGATCAGAGAAGGTCACTCCAACGGTCGCAGGGAACTGCACGTGGCATACTTAGATCAGTGCAGCGACTTTGACAGAGCAAACTTGGTAGTGCTACAACACCTAGACGAGGTAGATCCTTTCGTGGCACTGCACAAAGAAATTATCGCAAAGAAGTATCGTGACCGGGGGGTATGCAGGACGGACGCCGAAGTTACTAGAGAGCACAACTCCACTTTCCTATATTGTTTCAAAGAGCATATTATTGCTAATCCCCGAGAGGAGGGCTCTAAGGATGGATTGCTCATATGCTCCTCAGCACATGGCCCCTCGCCCAACCTCGTAACCTATCAGGCATACGATATCAACGGATACACGTTCTACACGGAGGCCAAAGATATGGACAGTGATGATCAGAACTTAGGGGTGACAATGGAATGCATGACCGGCAGCGACAACGGCGCAATTGAAAGGTTTTACAGAAGGGTCGAGGAGATCTGGGAGCTTGACTACTCTGGACTGCACAACACGATGATGTTCCATGTCATATGGGCTAAGAATGTCGAAAGAGAAAACCGGAATTTCACTACCATGACTATACCCGACGCCAAGAGCTCTACCGTGAATGCAAAAAACGAGCCATGGGTACACGCTAAGCACGTGACACAATGCTTCTTCATAACCGACCCGCGCAATCCCAGCCGTGTTGTTGTGAGGAGAGGCAAAAGGAACATCATTTGAATGGATGGAGTCGCCAACGAGGAAGACTACGATCAGTACGGAAACCCAATGAGGGATGATGACGATGATGATGAAGTATACATCAAAAGAAGAATCAATACTACATTACCTAAGAAAAATCGTACTCCATGGAAAAGGCAAAGTCACAATGAGGGGCTCAATTATTCTTCAATGAAGAAGAAGGGAAAGAAACTGACTCAAAAACGAAAACGTCAAAGCTGAGGAACCGTATGTTATCGGTCAAATGATGTAATATATATGTTCCTATTTTGTACACACACTTAGCCATTATTATGCATGGGTCCAATGATGTAATATATATGTTCCTATTTTGTATACATATTTAACCGTAAAATGATGCAATATATATCGCCTTCCCTTTGTTCAATGCTCTCAGAAAAAAAGTAAAGAAATGTGAGAGAAAATAAAGGAAAAGAAAATAGAAGGAAACAAACAGGAAAACGGTTATGCCCACTTAAGCCCCCAAATCCCCACTCCTCCCTTCATCCCGCCTCTTTTCCCCCAATTCCCCACACTCTCTCTTCCCCCGTCGCATCGCCAGAGCCCTGCCCTTGTGGCACCTCTGCGCTAGCCCCCGAGGCTGACCCCAACCGACCCCGACCGCGACCGACCCCGACCTCGACCCCGGCCCCGACCCCGACGCCGGCCCCGGCGCTCGACCCCGACCCCGACCCCTCCCAACCTCGGCCATCGTCGGGCCTGCACCCTCTATAAGCTCCCCACCACTCCTCCTCTCTCTGGTAGCTAGGTTTTTTGGTTAATGTACTTAGTTTTTAGTTACGGCAGATGGTTAATTAGGTTATATATTTAGTTATGAATTTAGCTAGGTTTTTTCTTCAAGTTCTATATTTTTCTTCCTTTTATATGCAAATTTGAAGTGGACATGTGATATGTGGACATGTGATGTTTTGGACATGTCATATTTGGAATTTGGACATGTCATTTGGACATGATGATTATGTGTAGGGTAAATGATCCGAGTGGCCTATGTTACGCCGGATTGTTGATTCATTTCCGTTCCGGTGAATTTCAGGCGCTCGATATGTCCATTTTTTAGCAAAGGTCATGCCAAAATTTTCAGTGAATTTTGGCATGATTTGTGCTAGATAGTAGGCTTCGAGTGCTGGGAGTTGCTGGGAAACGACATTCCGGCAGACATAGATTTCTTTTTTATGTCATTTCTCATTTTTCATAGTGTTAGAATTAAATGAGGAGACTTAATCATAGGAAACATGTCGCACAACGAAGAAACTGGGCCTTCTGACCAAGATGCAGACGAGATGGATTATGAGGGTGAACAAGAGTACCTCGACTATTTGACTGCTAAGCAATTGCAAAGTCAAGGTTTGCAGGTCGGCCTCGATGATGGTACTGACGCCGACATCGACACCGACAACGATGGCGGCGCCGAGCCAGCGGTGAAGGTACCGGCGAGGAAGATACCAGCGGGGAAGGTATCGGCGCCGATGCCGCTACTGAAAAGAAGAAGCAGAAGAAGCAGAGGATACAAAAACCTAACAAACTAGGGATTGGACGACTGGTGATCACAAAGATGGCACCTGGCAAGTTTGAGCCATTAGAGCCTGAAGAACCTCGCGAGTGCTATGGGAACCAAGTAGGATGCATCCTACGAGAATGCGTGAGCATCAACAATGATGACTTAAGGAGTAAAGAACATTTGACGTAGTTGCTCCTGACGAAGTTGCACAAGAGATTCAAGTTCCCCGACCGGGGTGATAACATAGAACAACCGTGGGATGATCCGAAGATGAAAAAGATTAACAATCATGCCATGGGCATGTTCAGCAATGATTTGGCCTCCTGGAAAGGGAGGGTGAAACGAGGTATTGAGGCTGAGGAACCCCTGTCCAAGATTCTGGGGGAAAATCCAACACTTACGAAAGAGGAGTTCAAAAAGTTCAAGGAAACTTGCGCTACCGAGGCAACCAAGGCTAAGGCTGCGAAATTCAAGAGCCTTCAGCAAAGGAACACGGGGAAGCATCGCCTCGGAAGCCGTGGCTACCTCGGTAAAAGGCACATATGGGATAAGAAGGATGCGGAACGTGAAGCCGCGGGTATCCCAGACCCCTTCGCGAAGTTCACCAACCCCTTGGAGCGTGACTTCATCAGGGCCCGCTACAAGTGGGACAAGGAAAATAAGGTTTTTTACACAGACCAGATCACGAGGAAATTGATTAGACTATAGGTAATTATTCTTTTACCACCTTACATTTAGCTCCACATCTAGTCGACTACACATTCCTAAGCGGTTCACGCTCCTTCTGCAGGAGAAGCAACACCAGCTTGCAGCCGAAAGCCCTACTTCTCCGATGAAGCCCACGTGGGACACCCCTTTCAACCGGGCCTTGAACGAACTTAAGGGACTCCCTTTGGGCCAAGAGCATAATATGGTCGTGTGCGGTCTTCGAGACGGCGCCACGTGGAAGGTGTTTTACAACGATGGCCCGGAGGCCAAGAAGTAGAAAAAGAAGTTTAGTTAGGCGGACATCGACGAGAAGGTGAAGCTTGCGGTCAAGAAAAAAGCAGCTGAGGATGCGGAAAAAATAGCCGAGGAGAAAAATGAATTGCTACAGCAGGTAGTCAATGCAGCTCTAACTGCCTGCAGAAATGATTTTGCTACTAACTTGGTTCCAGCTATCATCAACTGGACGAAGGAAAATCCAGACAAGACGGTACATGATTTCCCGTTGCCCAGTTTCGTCAGGAGCAACTCCGTGAACAACAACACCACCGCACCATCACTTGCTCACGCAACCGGGCCGCCTCTCGCAGTCGCTCCCGCTCATAGCAGCCCATCCTCAGTCTCTGGCGCGCTAGGTGGGCCTTCATCTTTGGCTGAGTTCGACGCCCTCACGGTAATTACATGTCGCACCAACATATATATATATATATATATATAACATTCCATTTTCGTTGCCTTTTGAAAGTTTTACGCCACAGACATGTGTTTGCAGGCCAAAGAAACCCCGTGCACCATACTCTACTTGATCAAAGGCTAGCAGGTGGATGTGGGAAAGGGGACGATAATGAAGCCCTTGCAACCCACATTCAACAACTAGCCAATCCCCGTTGGGCACTTCAGGGTTAACTTGTCCAGTGTGAAATCGGGGAACGAGGATTTTCCTCCTCAAGACAAGATGTGGGAGAGGACGACGAGACCCCGCGCATGGATTGAAGCTGCAAGGGTTGGGTGCTGCTATGGCAAGAATCTTATTAAATGGAGCCGCCAAGAGGACACCAATAACCACACATCAACAAGCATGTGCGGAGACCACCACCCCGCCTACGCAATTACCAGCTCCTGTAGTGCCGGGTGAGAGCGGCGGACGATGTGACAAAGGGGGTGCAATAGTACTGGCTGATGAAATCGGTCCTGTAGAACAGAGAATGGATGATGAGACGGAGGTCAACCCAATGGCTTTCCTTAATACAAACGCGTATGAGTGTGTGACTTAGATATGATGAGTCAACCATATGACGAATCGGGCTATCAGCATGCTAATGAGGATATGGATGATCTGCCCGGGCAGGAAGGTCGTAGCAGGGATTGCAAAAAGTCTCTCTTCATGAAATCCTCACAGGACACGCCTGAAGATGCCGCGTCAACACAGGCTCAACTAACCGGGGGTCGTACAATGCTTAGCCCGGGAACACTGGGGCAGGGGTTAAGGAAGGGTCTGGAAGGTGTGCCCAAGAAAAAGGAGAGGAAGAGATCAGGGAAGATAGCTGCCTCCAAACAAGCCAGAGCACATAGCAGCCAGACGATGGATTCTGAAGAGCGTGTACTAGTGAAAGGTGCGGCCATGTTCCATCTCACGGGCGAACCGATGCTACCACCGAAACCGCTGAAGGCACTATCAGGGGATCTCAGGATACTGCACGACCATGTGCTATCGACTAAGAAAAGCCTACTAGCCTCGAAGGATCCAGGATATCCGACATACGCGGCTCGTGTGCCTGAGGGGAACTGCTACATCGACACACGGCCCGCGGAGGTGTTCTTCCTGCGGTTTGACCATATCTTTGAGATGTTTCTGACAAGGCAGATCGATTTTACAATCATCCGCCTTTTTGCGCTACATATGAGCTACGTCATGAAGAGAGAAGAAGTCTCGAAAATCTGTGTGGCGGATCCGTACTACATGTACGAGTCTTTCTTGAGTCTCGGCGACTTTGAGCGTGAAACTGCTAGGGACTACCTCCAAAACTTCATGATACAGAATAAGGACCAGGAAATTGTCCTCCTGCCTTATCATCCAAAGTAAGTCAGTTCCGGACAACCCTTTCGTACATTTCAATCATTCCTTCTCGCTCATATGGAGAATAATTTGAGGTGTCTTTTCCCCGCAGCAATGGGCGCGCCGTCCTTATCGTTCTTTACCCGCGAGTTTCCCACGCCGTGTATTTCGACCCTTCCAGAGACTATGAGAAGAAGGACTACACCCACATAATGAATATTCTAGATGATGCTCTCCAAGGCTTCAGCATTAGAGGTGGCCACATGCAAATCCGGAAACAAAGGAACAAGAAGATGGGTTCCGCACATAAAAGTAACTTCTGCTGCATCCATGTCCCAAAACCAAACAAGAAAGATGGATTCTACATCCTCCATCTCATGATTGAGTTCACCACGGATCACCAAAAGCTTCGCATGACAAGCAAAAATGATGATCATATCCACAAGTGGGTAGAATCTCATGGATAAGCGGATTATAAACTTAGAGATGACTTCTTTCGCATCCAAAGGGACATTGCGACAATCATCATGAAAGAAGTCGTCGATGAGAAGGGGATGTTCCACCACGGCCCTATATCGCGAGCTGACGTCCGAACTCGCATAGGCATGCAACGTCATGACCTCACGTTGTTCAAGAAGCTAGGGTCCATCCTCGATGATATGGAAGGATGGAACTTCTAGTGATTTATGATGCCGATGATGATGATATGCGTCAGTTGAACTTGTATACTTTCTGTAGCGATGAAACTTTGTGATGTCCACGGTCCCTGCCGAACTTGCGTAATGCTACTTTGTTAGTTTGGGTACGATGATGATGCGGAGCATACCACGTTCATCCCCATGTACACTCCGACTACTCTCCAAGCCCCAAGGATACATAAGATGAGACCTCGACTATCGCCATTGGACACAAGGTGAACCCGTTCCTAAATGCTTCCCCTTTCCATTCGTGTGAGACATGGTTGCTACCTAATGCAAGGACACTATGCATGCCTAGGTACCAAGGAGACCCTCTCGGAGATGCTCGGAATGATGGACAAGTCCCCAAGTACAAGGATGAAGGAACACGACGAGAGGAACCGGAGAAAGTCTGCAGAGCCCGGACATTCGGCGTCCGGCCCCGGACATCCGGCCCCTAGCCCGGATATCCGCCAAGGGTCTGAAATCCGCGCCCGCACCGATTCAGCGAAGTGGCGACCAGCCCGGACATCCGGCGCCTCGTGAAGGCCCGGACATCCGACCCCCAGCCCGGACATCCGGCCTCCCCTGAAGCCCCGGACATCCGGCCCGACGCCCGGACATCCGGCCTCTCCTGTGTGTGAACAGTAAAGGGCCGAAGCCCATGTACCCTTTCGCCCCCGTAGACTATATATACTCCATCCCCTTCCTCTTTCTAGGGTTAGCGTTGATTTAGCTCATTAGATAGAGCTTCGCTCATCCATACCGGATCTACTCCACGAGAGAGACCGCGGCCCCTCTTCAGAGAAGATCCACCTTGGATTCAAGACCTCCCTTTGCGGAGAAGACCATCATCAAGACCTCCTCACGGAGAAGAACAGCTACCATTTGTATCGTCCTTTGTTGACCTTGAATCATGTATCTCCCTTTGTGTTCATCGATCTAGCATTTGTGTGACCGATTCCTTGTCGGTTTAGTGATTTCTCTCTCGTTTCCTCCGTGTTTCCCTCTTGTTCTTCCGCGTGTTCTTCGTGATTCCCCGTAGGATCCGCTCCAACGTGAAAGATCGTCCACATAGGGTTCCGCCCTACATCATCTTGGATCAGAGCTTAGGTTGATCACGTTTTTGGAGCCCCTACCCCTCTTTTTCTAGCTTGATTTTGTTGATTTCGTCCTAAATCCGAAAATCCCCACCAAAAATAGCCCAAAATTTTTTTGTGATTTGTTAGTTTTGATGATGTTTTGTTAATTTTGATCCGTGGATTTGCTTGATTTCAAGTGGATCTAGCATTCCCCCAAGTTTCCCCACCTTCCATCCACGAAATCCATCAAATTTTGCCCCCGAAATCACCAATTTCCGCCCCCAATTCGAAAATTTCCGCCCCAAACGAGATCTGGATTCATCGGGCCGGATATCCGGGCCATCCGGCCGGACATCCGGGCCCCAAGCCGGACATCTGGGCCCTGGAGCACCAAATCTGCTCGGTTCTGGACAGACACCCCCGGAAATCCGGGCTCCACCCCGGACATCCGGCCCCTGGGATTTCAGTTTTTTCCGTTTCACCGTTTTGTCCATAACTAATTCATCCGGAGTCCGATTTTCGCGTTCTTTAGCTCGTTTCGAAGCTATTGACATCCCCCTTCCCATAAAAATACTACCACCACCATTTGACTCCATCAAATTTTCGGAACTTTGGCATCTTTGCCTAGGGCTTCCACCACATCCTCCGCATAGCCACCACCGACTTCCGCAACCTAACCCATTTTGTTCCCCATAGCATTAGTGGTTGCTTGAGTAGTGATTTGAGTCTCCTAAGGTGTTTCGGCTACTTAGGGACGATTGCTTCTTCATCAACCACCACTACCACTTCCACATAACCTTGCCCACCATACACTTCCGACAACCCAACTTAACCCAATTGTTGACTGAACTTTTTCGAGTTGTGGCTTGTGTCTCCTAAGGTGTTTCGGCTACTTAGGGACGGCAACTTCAACTCCGACACGTGTATAGCCCATCATTCCACTTCCGCATTGCCAAGTGCAAACCACCACCGCATTCCCGCTACCACCATTTTGACATTAGACGTTTGAGATTTTGAGTTCGCGGTTTTTCCGTTTCCTAAGGTGTTTCGGCTACTTAGGGACGAGTCTCCATCATCTTGGTATCTACATCAAGAACACCGCTACTCATCATCGCCGGACGGTAACCTCCATATCATCTTGGTATCGTGGTATCCCTCCATTGTATATTCCCCTTGCCATTGCATTGTTAACCCCTAGCCTTACTTTTGCGTTACTTGCCTATCGAGACTAGCCATTTGAGTATTGCCGGCAACGTGACTTGTGCACATTAGTGGTCTACACCTTCCATTGCATACATACCATATCATATTGGTATCATATCATCCCTTGTGTCACAAGATTGTTCCCGCATATACACAATTGCTATCTTGGTTTGTGCATTGTGCAAAGTGGCCATACATAAAAAAAAATAAAGCTTTTAAGCAAAAGAAAGAGAGCAAAGAAGCTTGTAAGCAAGTGCCATAGCATCATACCACATTGCATATAAGATTGTCATATCCGATCATCTTGGATCATCTTGAGAAAAACACCGGGAACTATATATACATAGCATACTTGGGATAGAAGTTTATCCATTTTGCATCTTATAGGTTGTGCACAAGTGCCGTATCCGCCTATTGAGCAATCGTGCTAGCGTCTCTCTTGAGTTGTGCAACACGAGCGTTTTCCGTGGATTCCACATTTTGTGCTCATTCCTTGGTTGCACGACCCCATTTATCTATCCGTGTGTGTGTTTCCGTGTGCCATTTTTTGCTATTGGTCCATTTGTTTCACTTGCGAATTTGTGAATCTCTTTCAACATTATTGACTCTTGCTAACATTTTGCATTAAATTTTTGTGCCACTATCCTCACCGAGCTCCTCCATAAGCTTTACTTGTGTAGGTGTGAGAACCGACAAGGATTGGTACCAATAGTGCTATTTCATTGTCCGCATTTGAGTGAACTTGATTCATTGTCAACATCGGTCAAGGTACATTGGTATAAGTTCTTCTCTTTCTCCCACTCATATTTGCTCGAGTCTTGTGATGGATAGGCAAGGCATTTCATCTCCGGTCTTCGACAACAACGACGGCGTGAACAACTACATCACCAAAGCGTCTATCTTCGATCTACAACAACAAGTGCAAGGCACACAATCAAGATTGCGAGAGCGCATCGAGAACATCTCCATCGACATTCATCACTCCGAAGCAAGGAGAAGGGACTACTTCAACAAGAAACTTGCCGCACATAAAGAGGAGCAAGATGCAAGGATGGAGGAGATTAGAGCCTTGATCAAGTCTACTTCCCATTCATCATCTTCAAGACGGCGACGTTCAAGCCACAAGTCTTCGGAGCGCCCAAGCGATGCAAACGCAAGTCGTCCACATCTCCATGGCGACCACCATCACATTCATGATCCTCATCGTCATGAAGGGCAAGTCACCTCCAAGCATCATGTGCACGATGACGACGAACGACATCTTCTACGAGCTCAAGCACGACAACGACACCATCATCATGAAGATACTCCACAAGCACAAATGCACAAGTCCCAACACGCCAAGTCGAAGCTTCATGAGCATAAAAGAAGACCGCGAGACGACCACAACCAAGACGGCGCTACGACTACAACAACCACTTCAGCATCTTCGCCAAGTGCTATCAAGGCATCTTCGCCTTTGGACGTACGGCATCTTCGCCTACTTCCCACGTGTACGCCTACATCGACTTCATCAAGTCCAAGGCGACCACCCTCTGAGCGAGGCGACACTTCCATCTTGAAGCCCCTCAAGGAAGATGGCCGAGCATGGGAAACTCCCTTCGGTCATGGAGACGAGCTACGAGGTGCCACATCATATGGGCCTCCAACACCAAGACGGTGACAAGACGGTCGAGCAAGGGCCATCCCCTTCGACCACGGCGACGAGCGCGAACCTCTTCAACAACATGAAGACGACGCCCACATTGGAATCATACTCCGAGTCAAGCTACGCGACCGCGCATGGAGACATTTGCACCTACATCTCTCCAGCACCCACATATGTCGAGATGCCCCAATTGCCATGTGAGGAGAACCACCACCCCATGAGTGACATGAGTGACTCCACCACACGTGACATTGAGAGCATTTCCTATGAGAGGATGAGTGTGACCACCACTAGCCCCACACATGAGAGCATGCCACACATCCTATGTGAGGTTGAGCGCCATTTGAGTGACTCCACCCACCATACGAGTGAGAGCATCCTTGAGGGAGTGAGTGAGCCACAACACTTAGTGAGTGAGGTAGTTGACACGGCACATGAGCCCACTATGATTTCTAACGACTTAACCTCTACTCCTAGTGTGTTTTCTTCTTTGGTGCTAGGTCTCCTACATGACGACATGCCTATCCTCGACGAGTCCATCCCTACATTGGAGACGACGATGGCCATGGTGGACGATGATGCACCCCCCACATGGTTCCATCAACATGAAGATGACAACGAGACGATCTTCAACACCTCACCTACAACACATGAGCGACGCTCCAAAGGTAACATAGGTGATGGTGCTTCTCTTGTCCCACTAGTGGACTCTCTTAACTTCGATTGCTCCCATGATGTTGACACACCTATTACCATGCTTCATGCTAGTGAAACTTATTCATGCCTTGACTTACCTATTTATGATGAATATGATGATGAGCATGTTGAGTTGCCTAGTTGTGATGCTATGCTTCATAGGATATCATGTGAAAATTCTATTGGTCACATTATGTTTGATAATCCTTTGAACTTGTCATATGCTATGAGTGAGATCTCCCATATTGCATCATTTCAATCTCAACATAGTAACTATGCATGCCCCATTAAAATAAACCCTATTTGCACTTATGACATAGATGACGAGATGATGGTCATTGGCCTTTGCTTCTCTTGTGATGATATTGCCATGCTTCCTTTACATGATTTATGCAATTCATCTACTATTCCATGCCATGATCACATTGTTCCGAATATGCATTGTTTTGGATGTTGTCAATATTCTCCACGTGATGTTTCTACTCTTGCTCATGAGGAGAACCCCATAGTTTCCTCATACATATTAGGAGATTTTGATGCATCTCATACTTTGCATGATTCCCATAATTGCGTGAACCATATGCATTCCATGAATAACAATGCTCTAGATATTTCTCATGATGCATTGCACAATTTGAGTCTCCATTATGCCATACATAATAACAAACCTATCATGATGGATGACATGTTTCTATATCACGCATCTCATTTATTTGAGCATTGGATATTTTGTGCTCACCGACACATGCATGTGCGCATCATGATGGATGATGTGTACATATACCATGCACACACAATTTTTCCTTTGTCTTTGTTTTGTGTAGGTACTCATGCATACTCGTCAACTTCTCAATCCCAAGAGTTGACGAAACGAGCTCTTGAGAGCAACGATGCTTTGGGATCCCGTGGACTATCCTTACCACCATTCCCTTCGCGCAAGGACTACACGCATCTCTTCTACTTGGCTCTCACACGGCTTTGGGCTATATATCACTTGTTACCGTATGCCCATTCTATCGTGTTCACTTTGCATGTTATGCTTGCTCCTATGCCTTTGCCATGCAATTGTGACCCTTGCTTGCATCTACCCATGTTTCATCATTATGCCACTTCTATGCGTATTTGCATGCTTGGTGGAGATCCTTATTGCTATTGCCATGTTTATCATGTGCCCCATGCTATTGATGCTATTTTACTCATATCTTGCTTTCATGCTTGTGCTATGTCATGTGAATTATTCATGCACACTATTTGCACCAATGACATGCTTGCCATGATTCCTTCTAGTACGTTGCATCTTCGCACTACTAGCTTGCTTGACTTGATCGCTATGATTGCTTCCTATGTTGCATCACCCATGTTCCACTATTACTTGCTTTCTTGGGTTGATGACATACATGTTCATGCCTCTCACATGATATATCTTGTTCATTGTCTCTTGCCTCCATTAGTTGCCTCTCTCATATCCACTTGTATTGAGTGCAACCATACTATGCTTATTGATCTTGGAGACTTTGACATATTACTTGTGATGCATGCTTGTTTGATTGCGCCTATTGTATTTGGTTGTTCTCGCATCATATGCCTCCATACTATGAAATGCTCCCTTGTCCTTTCTTATGATAAGAATGATGAGAACACTTGTTGGGTATCTTACCACTCGAATGATAGGTTTTGCATTTCCGCTAACCTCATTTGTTTTTCCAAAAGTTTGTCATGTTCTTTCATTTTGGAGGTTTCACAAGGCGATGCCGTTATGCGACAACTTGGTCATGCGAAGGCATACACGATGTGCAACACCAACATTTGCGAGAATCTACTAAAGGTGAACTCCTTCCCTTTGAGCCATCCTCAAGTTTGCATATTGGATGGGTCATTCTTTCATTGTTGTTTCCTTCTTATTGTCCACATGATACATCTATTGGATGGAGGATCGACATTGGAGATCGACTCTATGGACCTTCACTTTGAGGAGCGCTCGGACTTATGGGATGCACCTTCGAACCTCCACTCATGCCACGACACCGAGCATTGGTACATCAACACTCCTTTGACACATTGCACCCACACCTTCATATTTGTTGATTGTGCTCATACATGTCATGCTCGATGGACATATCATACTCACCACAAATTTGCGTCTTATGCATGGATTGACTCACATTATGATTGCCTTGTTGCATCTTGTATTCCCATGTCATCCATGATATATGAGCTTGTGCACTTCCTTAGCAAATTTGTTGTGATCTTTCTTGATGGCATATTCATACATCGTGATCATATTGCCTACCATCAATTGCATGATAACTTAATCATGTTGAACATCCATTGCCATATTCATGCTATTAATAAACCGTCTCACTATGACATCATTTTGCACCGTGGTTGCATTCATCATATCCACAACACCTTTGAGCATGCCTCGAATGAATTTGCTCCCATGAATGCTTTGCATATCATTCTAGATCATCTTGATAAGCATCATGTGTCTTGCCATGCACCATCTTGCCGCACGGACTCATATTTACTTGATGGACACCTTGTGTGCGCTAACCATTGTATTTCCAAGTGTACTTTGTGTTTGCTCCTTTTGCATGTGTACCACTCCGGCGACACCTTGGAGTACTTGGATTGCGCCATGCCTTCCACTTTGTCCGACTACAAGTCCGTCCACGACAACCGTTTCCATGGTGATGAGGATTTCGAACAGAGGTCGGATCTTTCCCAAGGGAGGGGAGATGATGCGGAGCATACCACGTTCATCCCCATGTACACTCCGACTACTCTCCAAGCCCCAAGGATACATAAGATGAGACCTCGACTATTCGCCATTGGACACAAGGTGAACCCGTTCCTAAATGCTTCCCCTTTCCATTCGTGTGAGACATGATTGCTACCTAATGCAAGGACACTATGCATGCCTAGGTACCAAGGAGACCCTCTCGGAGATGCTCGGAATGATGGACAAGTCCCCAAGTACAAGGATGAAGGAACACGACGAGAGGAACCGGAGAAAGTCTGCAGAGCCCGGACATCCGGCGTCCGGCCCCGAACATCCGACCCCCAGCCCGGATATCCGGCCAGTGGCCCAGAAATCTGGCGCCCCGCACCCGATTCGGCAGAAGTGGCCGCACCAGCCCGGACATCCGGCCGACTAGCCCGGACATCCGGCGCCTCGTGAAGGCCCGGACATCCGGCCCCCAGCCCGGACATCCGGCCTCCCCTGAAGCCCCGGACATCCAGCCCGACGCCCGGACATCCGGCCTTGCCTGTGTGTGAACAGTAAAGGGCCGAAGCCCATGTACCCTTTCGCCCCCGTAGACTATATATACTCCATCCCCTTCCTCTTTCTAGGGTTAGCGTTGATTTAGCTCATTAGATAGAGCTTCGCTCATCCATACCAGATCTACTCCACGAGAGAGACCGCGGCCCCTCTTCGGAGAAGATTCACCTTGGATTCAAGACCTCCCTTTGCGGAGAAGACCATCATCAAGACCTCCTCACGGAGAAGAACGGCTACCGTTTGTATCGTCCTTTGTTGACCTTGAATCATGTATCTCCCTTTGTGTTCATCGATCTAGCATTTGTGTGACCGATTCCTTGTCGGTTTAGTGATTTCTCTCTCGTTTCCTCCGTGTTTCCCTCTTGTTCTTCCGCGTGTTCTTCGTGATTCCCCGTAGGATCCGCTCCAACGTGAAAGATCGTCCACATAGGGTTCCACCCTACATCAGATGACCTGCATACCTCTAGTTAATTGGTTTGCGTACTGTATGTTGCATCTAGTTGCTAACCCTTTCTTTTCCGTGTTGCTCTAGTATATTCTGTTGCATATGATTGTACATCCTCTTGATAAAGATGCATCTCTAACAGGTACCTAGTTTCTTGATGGCGAGATGGCAGTGCTATGTTTTGTATAAAGGGAAGGTTCCGGGGGTGTACAATGAGTGGCCTGAGTGTCAGGCGCAAGTGAATGGGGTCTCGGGCGCCAGCCATAAAGGCTTCAAAAGCAGACAAGAAGGAGAAGCTAGTTACTTGAGGTTCACGCTAGCGCGAGAGAGGACTCGTAACCGCCACACTACATAGTTCCACTCTCACTCATAGTGATAGCTCTTCTTGCGTATACCATTGTTTAGATGGAGGACGTTGTAGTTGCAAGTATTCGAGACTTGCATGTATCGCTATTTTCGAGATGATGACGACATACCACTTTGTGTTGGATGATGATTATGATGAGATTATTTGTATGTATATGCTATGATTACGTTTGTGGTCTCGCAGCCATTTATATGTGTATCATGATGACATTTGTATCTGCTAAAGATTCTTGTATAAAGCCTGTACAAATACAGAATAAATATGCAGAAAAAAATAAAAAACTACTAAAATTAGCAGTAGCGAGTGGAGAAAAGTTAGCAGCAGCGTGACAGTAGCAGTAGCGCGTCCATCCAAAGCGTGCTAGAGCTATTAGCACTAGCGAGCTTCCACGCAGCACGCTGCTGCTAGACTTGTATAGCAGTAGCGCGGGCGTGCACACGCTGCTGCTACGGGTTAGCTGTAGCGCTTTATTAGTAGCGCCGGTCCCCGCGCTACTGATATACCTAGAACCCGCGCTGCTGCTAGGCTTTTCCCTAGTAGTGAGAGCATATATTTCTTTATCATAAGTAGAATAATTCAGACTAGGCCCACTCAATTTTTCAGAAAAGTGCGCAACAGGTTTGCCATCTTGTAATAACACACCACCTAATCCAATTCCACTAGCATCACATTCAAGCTCAAAAGTTTTATTAAAATCAGGAAGTTGGAGTAAATGAGCGTGTGTCAACTTATCTTTCAATATCGTGAAGGCTTCTTCCTTGTGGTACCCCAAACAAAAAGCACATCCTTCTTTGTAAGCTCATTGAGAGGTGCAGCAATTTTGCTAAAATCTCTCACAAAACGCCTATAGAATCCAGCGAGGCTAAGAAAACTCCTCACTTGTGTGACCGTTTTGGGCTGCGGCCAACTCTCAATAGGTTAAATCTTGGCTTTATCAGCTTCAATTCCCTGTGGAGTAACAACCTAGCCAAGAAAAGATACTCGATCGGTGAAAAAGGTGCACTTCCCAAGGTTACCAAACAAACGTGCATCACGTACAGCAATAAAAACAACATGTAAATGTTCCTCAAAAGATCTGCTATAAATCAGTATATCATCAAAATAGACTACCACAAATCGTCCAATGAAAGCACGTAAAACTTCGTTCATTAATTTCATGAAGGTACTAGGTGCATAAGTTAACCCAAAAGGCATGACTAACCACTCATATAATCCAAACTTTGTTTTAAACACAGTTTTCCATTCATCTCCCAATTTCATACGAATTTGATGGTATCCACTACGCAAATCAACTTTGGAGAATATTGTAGAGCCACTCAATTCATCAAGCATATCATCTAGCCTAGGAATAGGATGACGATAACGAATGGTAATATTATTAATGCCTCTACAATCAACACACATACGCGCCGTACCATCCATTTTCGGCACTAGTACGATAGGAACAGCACACGGACTAAGAGATTCGCGTATATAACCTTTTCGAGCAGCTCCTGTACTTGACGCATAATCTCCTTCGTCTCCTCTGGATTGGTACAGTATGGTGCACGGTTGGGTAGCGATGCACCAGGAATTAAGTCAATCTGATGCTCAATCCCTCGAATAGGTGGCAATCCCGGTGGCATGTCTTTTTGAAAGACTTCAGTGAACTCCTGTAAAATGTTAGTAACAGCAGGAGGCAAAGAGGAAGGCATGTCCTCGAATGAAAATAATGCCTCTTTGCAAACAAAAGCATAGCAAACAGATTTGCTAAAATCTAGCTCTTTAATATAAGATTTGGTGGTAAGTAAACATGCACTTTCAATTTAATTTCAGAAGCAACACTAGATGGTTTATTATTAGGCTTCATTTGTTGCTCAAATTATTTTGCCACGATCTGATTTTTACTCTAAGTTTTCTCCTGTTTTGCTTTATTATCTCTATTAATATTTTTATCCTTATGAACAAGAGTATACTGATTGTTTCTACCATGGTGTACATAATTTTTATCAAATTGCCATGGTCTACCAAGTAATAAGGAACATGCTTGCATATTTACTACATCGCAATCAACATATCAGCATATGTAGAGATACTAAAAGCACACGAACAATACGTGTTACCTTAACCTTGCCGCTGTTGTTGAACCATTGGATGTTGTAAGGATGTGGATGTGGTCTACTGGTGAGAGATAGCTTCTCCACCATCTCCATGCTAGCCAAGTTGTTGCAGCTCCCTCCATCTATGATGACGCGAACAGAACGTTCCTTCACAACTCCCTTTGTATGCAACAAATTATGGCTCTGATTTTTCTCAACTTGGGTAACCTGCACACTCAAAACACATTGAGCAACTAAACATTCATACCTGTCAGAATCTTCAGGAGTCATGTATTGCGTCTCATGTTCAGAATCATCTCCACCGTATTCTTCACGTGTAATAAGAGTGAAAGTGCAACTATCCCTGGGTGGTTTTGGTAATTATTAACAACATATAGCTCATTGAGCGAATGCTACTTCAAGATAAATATTTCCGGAAAGCTCAGTGATTGGCATGGCATGGATTAGGAATGTGGCCCCCTCAAAATGCTAAGGACACATATTGGCTCTAGATCAAGACTCTACATTTTGCTTTTAGTGATCCAAGATCACATCAAGTCCATAGGAAAAGCCAATACTATTAAAAGGGGATGAGGTGTTGCTTAATGGCTTACTTGCTCAATGTGCTTAGTGATATGCTCCAAAGTCCTCAACCACTTTCTCATATCCACATATGTCCCAAACCAAAAGTCAAACTCGGCCCCACCGAAACTTTCTATCTGGCGCCACCGAGTTTAGTTGACATAGCCACTGCCACAAACCCTAGTCACTTCGGTCTTACCGATAGGGATCTCGGTCTCACCGAGATGGGATTGCAAACTCTCTGTTTCCCTTCGTATCGTTTCGGTCCAACCGAGATGAGCGATCGGTCCCACCGAGTTTGCAATGCAAACTCTCTGTTTCCCTTTCGTAACGTTTCGTTCTCACTGAGATGAGCGAATCGGTCCCACCGAGTTTGCCTGACCAACTCTCTGGTTAGCTTATTACCAAAATCGGTCCCACCGAGTTTGTGTAATCGGTCTCACCGAGATTACGTTATGCCCTAACCCTAATGAATTCGGTCCCACCGAGTTGACATGTCAGTCCCACCAAAAAGCCTAACGTTCACATTTTGAACTAGATCGGTCTGACTGAGTTTCATTATTCGGTCTCACCGAGTTCGACGATTTGTGTGTAACGGTTAGATTTTGTGTGGAGGCTATATATACCCCTCCACCCACTCTTCATTCATGGAGAGAGCCATCAGAACAAGCCTACACTTCCATCATACATTTTCTGAGAGAGAACCACCTATTCATGTGTTGAGGTCAAGATATTCCATTCCAACCATATGAATCTTGATCTCTAGCCTTCTCCAAGTTGCTTTCCACTCAAATCATCTTTCCACCAAATCGAAATCTGTGAGAGAGAGTTGAGTGTTGGGGAGACTATCATTTGAAGCATAAGAGCAAGGATTTCATCATCAACAAACCATCTATTACCTTTTGGGGAGTGGTGTCTCCTAGATTGGTTAGGTGTCACTTGGGAGCCTCCGTCAAGATTGTGGAGTTGAACCAAGGAGTTTGTACGGGCATGGAGATCGCCTACTTCGTGAAGATCTACCCTAGTGAGGCAAGTACTTCATGGGCGATGGCCATGGTGGGATAGACAAGGTTGCTTCTTCGTGGACCCTTCGTGGGTGGAGCCCTCCATGGACTCGTGCAACCGTTACCCTTCGTGGGTTGAAGTCTCCATCGGCGTGGATGTACGATAGCACCACCTATCGGAACCACGCCAAAAATCTCCGTGTCTACATTGCATTTGCTACCTCCAAACTCCTCCCTTTACCTTCATGTGCAATGTTTTACATTCCGCTGCTATACTCTTAGACTTGCATGTGTAGGTTGTTTGCTTGACTAGTGCTAAGTTGCTAAAATCTGCCAAGACTTAAAATTGGGAAAAGGCTAGATTTTTATTTGGTCAAGTAGTCTAATCACCCCCCTCTAGACATACTTTCGATCCTACAAGTGGTATCAGAGCTACGGTCTCCATTTGCCTTGATTTCCATAGCTTTTGGTGATCATAGCCTTAGTTTCACAACCTAGGAGAGTATGGCGTCTAGCGAGGGAAATTACCACCGTAGAGGTCCTTACTTTGGTGGTACTAATTTTTCTAGTTGGAAGCATAAGATGAAAATGCATATTCTTGGACATAACCCCGCCATTTGGGCTATTGTGCGTATTGGCTTGCAAGGTGAATTCTTTGATGAGAGAGAACCGAACCATGAAGCTACCGCGGAAGAGTTGAAGATGCTGCAATACAATGCTCAAGCTTGTGATATTCTCTTCAATGGATTGTACCCAGAAGAATTCAACAAAATCAGCCGTCTTGAGAATGCAAAGGAAATTTGGGTTACTTTGATTGATATGCATGAAGGTACCAACTCTGTCACGGAATCCAAATTGTATGTGCTTCAAAGTCAACTTGACAAGTTCAAAATGAAGGATGGTGAAGGTGTCGCTGAAATGTACTCTAGGCTTGCTCTCATCACAAATGGGATTGCCGACTTAGGAAGTGAAGAGATGACCGATAGATTCATCATCAAGATGATCCTAAGAGCCTTGGATGGAAAATATGACACCGTGTGCACATTGATCCAAATGATGCCCAATTACAAAGATCTCAAGCCTACGGAAGTCATTGGAAGAATTGTTGCTCATGAGATGTCACTCAAGGATAAGGAAGAGCTTCACAACAAGTGAAGTGGTGCCTACAAAGCCTCATGTGATGCTCCCACATCATCAAGTGAGAAACAAGACTTCAATGAAGAATTGAGCCTAATGGTGAAGAACTTCAATGTAGGTGTGGAACGACACCTATGGGATCACAAGAATCCCTACTACGGTTGTCGGGGCGCAGGGTTGCGAGGAGAGCAGGGCTAGTAGACAGCACAAGGATCGTTTACCCAGGTTCGGGCCGCGAGGATGCGTAAAACCCTAGTCCTGCTTTGGTGGGTGTATTTCTAAGAGTTCTTGAGCTCTCGAACTAGCTGTGGTCAGCGCGTGGTTCGAAAGAGCCGAATCGCTCTCCAGTATGCCATGGGCCTCCTTTTATAGTTGAAAGGGGCTGCCACAGTGACACACAGGAGGTGGAAAGGCGTCTGATGCCTTGAGCTTATCGTCAGACACAGGACAAGACGCATTTAATGCATAACTTAGGTGTCCCCTTGCTTTATTGGGGACGGGGGTGAGGCTCGTCCCGTCCGTCGCCGCTCCTCCTCGTCTTGACACGCGCCCTGTGCGTGGCACCATGTAGGAAGTCAGGCAGCTGAGGTGGTGAGGTGGTGGAGCCTCCACGAAGATCTGCATGGCGCCACGCAGGCGCTCGATTAGTTGGCCTAGGAGCTGCATGTTGCCACGCAGGTGCCTGCCCAGCTGGTTGGGCTGGCAGCTGCATGTGAACGATGGTCGAAGCTTGATTGGTGCGGGTCTGGCGGTGGCCTCGCTGGCGTCCTTTGCGAGGGCCTTGCCGGGTAGCCCGACAAGGGTCTTGCCGTGGCGTGCTGTCGTCCTCGGCAAGGATCTTGTCGGAGGTCTGTTGGCCTTCCTCGGCAAGGATCTTGCCGAGAATCGTCGTCTTCTAATCCTCATCTGATCTTGAATATTTCTTCACAAAGATCTGCATGCCACCACAGAGGTGCCTTTCCGAGCCCTGGCCCCACGTTGATGGTGGCGCTGGGGGCCGTGGGCTCAAGGGTGGCTTGCTCTGTTGGTGCGGGGCGAGCTGTCCCGGCAAGGGTCTTGCCAGGGGAACCTACTTCGTCCCTCTGCTCTTCGTGGTCTTGGCCTTGGCATTGCTTTGATTGTCTTGGGCTTCGGTCTTACGTTGGCTCACCTCCCTTGTTCTCGCTTGGTGTGGCCGTGGGGGCGCCCGACCGCCCCGTGCTGCAGTAAAGGGTACAAAGCGTGCCCCTATTTTTGTACACCGACAGGAGCCCCCGGGCCTGGGCCACACATAAGCGCGACACATTGTTGGGCCAGGCCCAAAACGGTGCGCGGGCAAGTGGGGCGTTTTTTTACCGTGGTAAGATTCTTCGCGCACTCCGCCTCCCATGACCCGTGCACGTGGCGCGGCGTGGAGGGGTGTGCGTGACGTAGGCGGCATGCGTGGGGCGGTTTCCACAGGCATGCATCATATGGCAGTAAAGAGGCGGCTCACGCCCTCCCCGTAAAAAGAGGGAGGCGTGGAGGCGCGGCCCATTTACTGAGCGGGGCCATTTACTGAGCGGGGCCAGGGTGCGGTCTTCGAGGCGTCCACTCCCCACAATCACGGGGTGGGCAGAGGTCGCCTCACCCGTCCCCTTAGCTTTGCACGTCTGCCATGCGTCTTTCATGCGCTTGGGGTGGCAAACAGTGGAGGCGGGAAACCGGGCCGTTGCTGGTTGGGGCAGTGGGTCGGTCCTGATTCCCGGCGCCTCCGGTGTCTGGATTGGCCGAGCGGGGCGGCCGAGCCTCAACCCCGTTCCTTTATAAAGAGGGGGAAGGGGGATGGCATCCCGCATTCTTCAATCTTCTATCTCCCCCTGCTTCTGCTTTTTCCTCTCACGCGCCATGGAGAAGGGGAATCCTGGTCCCTCGAGAGTGGCGCCGAGGGTCGCCGCTCGACAGCGCGTCCCTCCTCCTCCTGAGCCCGTGGTGGTGGAACCGACCGCGAGGGGAAGGGGAGGGGCAAGGCCGTGGGCGAGGCCAGGGCAGAGGCCGTAGCGCTCGGGGAAGAGGAGGACGTGGCGGCGCGCCAGCCTCGCCCCCACCAATTATGCCCTTCCCGATGGAGGGCCACGTTGAAGACCAGCATTGCAAGTTCTTCATCAGGCTCCGCCGGCCCCCGCGTCGTCGTCTCCGTCTCCCTACCCCGTTCGCTCGGGTGATGGAGCGTGCCCCGCCTCAGACCCTCAGGTTGCACATAAGGGGCTGTGGGAACGGGGGCACGTGGGTCGACGTCGACTTCCCGGCTCCTCGAGTTATGTATCTCCGCCGTGGATGGAAGACGTTCGCCCGCATCCACAGCCTGACGGCGGGGCTCGTCCTCTACTTCAAATTAATGGAGGACGGCCTACTTTCCGTCAAGGTCTTCGGAGAGTTCGGAACTTGTCTGAAATGCTGCGTGGAGAGCTGCTCTGATGGAGATTCTGACGATGGAAGCTCGTCCTCGAGCGAAAGCGACGAGGGGGACAGCGGGGACGATTCCGACTAGGCGCCGGACGTCCCGCGCCTGGGCGGGTGTGGCAGCAGCAGCATCTGCACCTGGCCGCTCATCCGACGGAGTTTTGCCGGGGGAGGGGCCAGCTCCTTGAACTTCTCAGGGCCGTCTCCTTGGGCGGCTGGAGTTGGGAGGTTGCAGAAGAGGAAGAGGACGGGCGGCAAGGTCGTCAACTCGGAGTACGCGGGCACCGGCGCCTTCATCGCGTACTGCCGGTCCTGCTGCCTCGTCTTCCAGCTCCTTTCCCGGCACTGTCATCACCGGCCCGCCCGTGGGCGGTCATCGAGGTGTTCTCTTGGTGCTTTCTGCTGCTCGTAGCTCACCTAGGCGCCCCTTTTGCCCTTTCGCCTCCTTGACCTGCCTCTTGAGGAGAGGGACAAGAAAGGGATTACAGGCACCTTATCTTTTTTTTAAATCTATAAGCCTGCGGGCCTTGCTGAATTCAAATCTTGTAATCCCCTTTGTCCATGTTTTTTTATTTCGTACGAACTATACCTGTACGGGATGTTTTTTAATGAAAAAGGGATGCTTGCCGGGCTTTTCGTTCTTGGGTAAATCCCGCAACAAGGAGTGAATCCTTGTTATTTGTTGAAGATAAACATTTTTTGCCCGGCAACAGGCCTTGCCGTTCCACCACTCCATCAACCGTTCTCGTGCTCTTGGCGGAGGCAGGGAAGAAGTGGGCTTCAGGCTCCTCGTTCTACCTCCTTGCTGTCGCGGCTACAACCAAATCCGGACCCAGGAAATAATCCTTAGGTATAGGGAAAAAGGGAGCACGGCAGCCTAGAGACAAAAACGAGGCTTCACATGCCCCAGTCCTGTTTCGAAACGCATGACAGGGGATAAAAAGACTTATCTGGATCTGCAGCCCCCGGTAGTCTTATCTTGCCGCGGTTGGATCCTCGAATTTGTAGCCCCCGACAACTCTGGTTTGCAGGGGTCGGGATGCCCGTCCGTTTCCTTTCTTCCAAGTAGCTCAGCAGAAGTGCTCATGTGCCCTGCGAACCAAAAAGGACGGAAGAGGAACAGATAGACGCGCACTCGACCTCTAAGCTAGGGGTTAGTCGCTGTTGAGCACTATCAACCCTAACGAAGGAAGAGACTCGACCTAGCATGCATGCTATGACTTAGGGCGCCAGCGCTTCATTTATTTCTGCTCAGGGTCTGCGCCTGGCTCTGTACAAAGGGTCACATGCCTTGCCGGCAAAGCTTGTATAAAAGGTGGCTTGCCAGGAGGCCCGGCAAGCCATGCCTTATGGGTAAAACTTGCGAAGATGCTCGATGTTCCAGGAGTTGCTCACTGGGACGGCATCTTCGGTCTCCAGGCGGACTGCGCCAGGCCTGGTGACTCGTATTACCCGATAAGGTCCTTTCCACTTCGGCGTCAACTTTTTGCAATTCTTGGCCGAATGAACGCGCCGAAGAACAAGGTCTCCTTCCTCAAAGCTTCGGGCATGAACCTTGCGGCTATGGTAGCGGCGTAAGGCTTGCTAATAGCGTGCCGCTCTCACAGCCGCCGGAGGACGATCATCCTCAAGGAGCGTCGCATCATCTTGGCGCAAGAGCTCTTGCTCAAGCTCATCATAAGCGAGCAATCGAGGTGACCCGTATATGAGTTCCATGGGGAGAACTGCTTCTGCCCCGTATACCAGGGCAAAAGGTGTCTGGCCGGTGGCTCGATTTGGCGTCGTCCTGATCGACCAAAGAACCTCCGGCAACTCTTCAATCCAACACCTTCCACTCTTATGCAGCTTGTCAAAGGTCTTCGTTCTCAGGCCTCGCAACACTTCAGCATTTGCCCTCTCCGCTTGGCCGTTGCTCCGTGGATGTGCCACGAAAGCAAAACAGACCTTGCTGCCAAGGTCTTGGATGTACTGCATGAAGGTGTGGCTTGTGAACTGTGTGCCATTGTCGGTGATGACTCTGTTTGGCACACCAAAACGGCAGACCAGTCCTTTGAAGAACTTGACGGCTGACTGAGCAGTCACCTTCCTCACTGCTTCCACTTCCGGCCACTTTGTGAACTTGTCGATTGCAACGTACAAGTACTCAAAGCCCCCGACAGCGCAGGGGAAAGGGCCCAATATATCGAGCCCCTAGACCGAGTGATGAGGACATCAATACCATTGTTACACCCACAACCCCTGCTGCCATACATACTGGACCAATTACTAGAGCTCGCGCACGCCAATTGAATTATCAGGTACTTTCGTTTCTTGGTAACGATTCCAATGTTCATGAGAATATGATGCTGCCTAAATTGGATACATTTGTTTTGCTTACAAATGAAGGGCCTACCATGGACAAGAAAGATGAACCTTGGAGCAAGTTCAAGCATGGAGATGTTGGCATGCGCAAGGGGAACAAAACGGAGTTACAAGTGATGATTCAGGACTTTGAAGCCACCCTAATGAGTGCATGAGGCCTTGGACGAAATATACAAGATGCCACTTCATAATATTCGTCCATAGGCTATTCTAGGTGCTGCGTCACCTTATTATTGGGCCAGGCCCATGTAATTTCGAAATACTTAAGTATAGGCTGTTTTTAGAGTCCGTATGTGTGGGGAAACAAGAGTTAGGGTTGATTTGGACCCCTCCACCAAGGGCCACGAAATTCCCCCTCTTCCTCCATATATACAGCCCTTAGGGCACCGTTTAGACCTTGGGTTTTGTTTAGATTAAAAGTTCGCCATAGCTGCAACTTCGGCGTGCCGTTTGTGTTCAACGACCGGACAAAGGCGCCACAGAACCCCACCTTGATCAATAAAGCTTTCATCTTATATTCGCAATATCCAGATTGCAATCTCGTGTCTTGCTTGTTCTTCGTTTGCTCGCAGGAAACAGACCCTCGTGGTCAGTTGATCGTGCTCGGCGTGGTCAATAACCTCTCGGAGTTGGTTTAGCGATTGCTAAGGCGCGGCGTCCTCGCTGACGTTCGTAGTCGGATCGTCAAAGTCGACTTCCTCCCAGCGAAAACCACATCTCATCGAAAGGCGGGACACCTTTGCCTCTATCAAGTGGTATCAGATTTCCGGGTTGCTCGGTGAGATTTTACAGTTTTCGTAGTTTAGATCGAGTCTGCTCTTCATACCTAAAGTCCACGAAAAAGCCACAAAAAATTAGGGTTAGTTCATCATATCCGAACCAATCTGAGCCTTTGGATAATCTTTTTAGGGTTTTGCTTTGTTGAATTTGCGGTTGCATCGTCGTGTCTAGTTGCTGGTCTTAGCGTCTAGTCTTTTAGAGTTTGAGTTCGGTCATAAGTTGTCACGCCGCCACCGCACCATCATCATCGCCCGCCACCTACCACCGCCGCTCGAATCCGTATCCATAGACCACCACCAATCCGTGTCCGTATACCACCACCGATCCATATCCATATACTACCACCGCTACCACCACCGCTGCCATATACCACCACCATATATCCAATCCGAGTTCCTTGCATATTAGGGTTGTTTTCGAGATCCATCTAGTTTCCGATTCGTGTTTCCTTGCCGGAGTAGGTTTCGGAAAAAAAAAATTTAGGCCCAAAATTTTTCGAAAACACACTTGTCGAAAAATTTTCTGGCTATCCTGTTTTTAAGTGTTTCTAAGTGTATTGAGACAGTCGCCGTTATAGAAAGTTTTTTTTGACCCGTTTCCAGTTTTTGGGTCCGGGCAGTCGAAAAAAAAAAATTTTGGTCGAAAAAATTTCGTGCCCATCTGTCGATTTGACCTCGGAAGAGTTTTGAGACACTCGCCATTATAGTGATTTTTCGCAAAAAAAAAAAAGCAGCGCAAAAAAAAAAAAGCGAAAAAAAATCCAGTGTGCTTTTCCCTTGTTTACGTGCAGCGCCGTGATTTTGTTAGTGTTCTAGGCTCGCGTCTCTAGCACGGTCTAGCCTAGGACCAACCACAAGATCGTCGTTGGCGTTTATTCAACTTTGCATCTCTGAATTGATTATTGCTAACCTTTTTTTGCTACCATATTATAAGCCTTCCCAGCTCCACATACATCTACATCGTGCGTTTGACTCTCCACAGTAATCGCTCTATCCAAGCTTTGAGAGTTTTGACTACATCGGTTGCCGATCACCTTTCTTCTTTGGGTAAGAACTGGTAAGAATTTGAGATTTGCTCGACGGATTTGTGACTGTCCACCACACCACCACCACCACTTCCTAGTAGTCTGTGAATCATATTCTTGTGTGTTTCTATTGCTGCTAACCATGGCAGGATCACAAGCCAGCGAGACCGGCGGGAGAACATGACAAACAAAGCGCTACATGATAAGTTTCAACAAATGATGAGTGGGCAGGTGGACGATGTGCTAAATAGATTTGAAGAGGCCATGGAGAAGATAGATGGCATTGAGAAGGCGTTGAAACAAAGCTCGATAACAAGTTTAATGAATTGCTCAAGCGTCTACCACCACCACCACCGGCTGCACCTAACGCACCTCTACTACAACAACACGGACTACCTCCACATCGTGAAACAGCCCTCCGCCGAAGCTTCCCGTGTCCCTCTTCACTGGCCAAGCTCTTTGGTGCTTTGTTGATACTACGTGGCTCCTGCTGCTGCGGTGGGGAGGATGATTATGTGAGAGCTTACGAGGATGAGGTTGATCAACATCGAACTACGTGCAACCACTAGCACCACAACCACAAGGTCGTCCACATGCAAATAATGGCAATGTTGGGCTCCCCTTCAGTGCGAGATCATGACCATCTCCCTAAACTGAAATTGAATATTCCACCATTTGAGGGTAGATATGTTCTGATATATATATTACTTGGGAATTAGAAACTGAACAACGATTTACATGTTTACAATATCACGAGGAGAGGCGTGTTCTGCTGCTGTTTGTGCTTTCACTAGCTTTGCATGTGTTTGGTGGTCGAACATTGTAGATTATATCCTGTTCCAGCTACTTGGGCTGCTTTGAAAACTGCTATGCGTACTCGTTGGGTTCCACCATATTATCAACGTGAATTACTTCAAAATTGCAGCGCTTAAGACAAGGAAAAATTCGGTGAAGAATATTATCGGGAATTACAAACTGGCTTGATTAGATGTGGTATTGTTGAGGAGAATGAAGCTATGCTTGCACGTTTTCGGGTGGATTAAATAGAGATTCAGACCATTCTAGACTACAAGGATTATAATAATATCACTCGATTATTCCATCTTGCTTGTAAAGCTGAGCGTGAAGTGCAGGATCGATGGGCCTTGGCGCGGACTAACTTTTCTGCAGGTCGACCTTCATCATGGACACCACGTGCATCATCTACTTCCACACGTTCTACTACACGGCACCTCCGTCGGCTGCCACCTCCAACCGTGATACAAGAAAGCAGGCACAACCACCACTATCGCCAAGAGTACACTGCTTTGGGCCTACAGAGCTCTTCTTCTTCCATGGCGTCAACAGGGCACACAAGTGATATTATTTGTCGTCGTTGTAAGGGAAGAGGACATTTTATGAGAGAATGCCAATCTCAGCGTGTGATGATTGCTACCGAGGATGGTGGGTATGAGTCTGCTAGTGACTATGATGAAGAGACTTTGGCTCTTATTACACATGAAGAACACGGTGGAGATGATTACGATCTGAGGCGCAATACATGGCTCTGAAGATCTTGACAGGTATGAATGTTTAGTTGCTCAACGTGTTTTGAGTGTGCAGGTTACACAAGCTGAGCAAAATCAGAGGCATAACTTGTTCCATACAAAGGAGTTGTGAAGGAGCGTTCTATTCAGCGTCATCATAGATGGAGGAGCTGCAACAACTTGGCTAGCATGGATATGGTGGAGAAGCTTTCTCTCACCACAAGACCACATCCACATCCTTACTACATCCAATGGTTCAACAACAGCGGCAAGGTTAAGGTAACACGTCTGTTAGTGTGCATTTTAGTATCTCTACATATGCTGATTATGTTGATTGTGATGTGGTACCTATGCAAGCATGTTCCTTATTACTTGGTAGACCATGGCAATTTGATAAAATTCTGTACACCATGGTAGAAACAATCAGTATACTCTTGTTCACAAGGATAAAAATATTACTTTGCTTCCTATGACTCTGATTCCATTTTGAAAGATGATATTAATCGAGCTAATAAAGCAAAACAGGAGAAAAATAAGAGTGAAAATCAGATTGTTGCAAAAGAATTTGAGCAACAAATGAAGCCTAATAATAAACCATCTAATGTTGCTTCGAAATTAAACTGAAAAGTGCATGTTTATTTGCCACCAAATCTGATATTGATGAGCTAGATTCTAGCAAATCTGTTTGCTATGCTTTTGTGTGCAAAGAGGCATTATTTTCATTCGAGGGCGTGCCTTCCTCTTTGCCCCCTGCTGTCACTAACATTTTGCGGGAGTTCGACGTCTTCCCACAAGGCGTGCCACCGGATTACCACCTATTCGAGGAATTGAGCATCAAATTGCCTTAATTCGGTGCATCGCTACCCAACCGCGCACCATATCGTACCAATCCGGAGGAGACGAAGGAGATTATCGTCAAGTCACAGGAGCTGCTCGACAAAGGTTATATCGTGAATCGCTTAGTCCTTGTGTTGTTCCTATTATACTAGTGCCTAAAAAGGATGGTGCGTCGGCGTATGTGTGTTGATTGTAGAGGCATTAATAATATTACTATTCGTTATCGTCATCCTATTCCTAGGCTAGATGATATGCTTGATGAATTGAGTGGCTCTACAATATTCTCCAAAGTTGATTTGCGTAGTGGATACCATCAAATTCGTATGAAATTGGGAGATGAATGGAAAACAGCATTTAAAACTAAGTTTGGATTATATGAGTGGTTAGTCATGCCTTTTGGGTTAACTAATGCACCTAGTACTTTCATGAGATTAATGAGCGAAGTTTTACGTGCTTTCATTGGACGATTTGTGGTAGTTTACTTTGATGATATACTGATTTATAGCAAATCTTTGGAAGAACATTTGGAACATTTACGTGCTGTTTTTAATGCTCTACGTGATGCACGTTTGTTTGGTAACCTTGGGAAGTGCACCTTTTGCACCGACCGAGTATCTTTTCTTGGCTATGTTGTTACTCCACAGGAATTGAAGTTGATAAAGCCAAGATTGAAGCTATTGAGAGTTGGCCGCAGCCCAAAGCGGTCACACAAGTGAGGAGTTTTCTTGGACTCGCTGGTTTCTATAGGCGTTTTGTGAGAGACTTTAGCACCATTGCTGCACCTCTCAATGAGCTTACAAAGAAGGATGTGCCTTTTGTTTGGGGTACATACGGAAGAAGCTTTCACGGTATTGAAAGATAAGTTGACACATGCTCCTTTACTCCAACTTCGACTTTAATAAAACTTTTGAGCTTGAATGTGATGCTAGTGGAATTGGATTAGGAGGTGTGTTATTACAAGATGGAAAACCTGTTGCATACTTTTCGAAAAATTGAGTGGGCCTAGTCTGAACTATTCTACTTATGACAAAGAATTATATGCTCTTGTTAGGACTTTAGAGACATGGCAACATTATTTATGGCCCAAAGAATTTGTTATACATTCGATCATGAATCTTTGAAACATATTAAAAGTCAAGCTAAACTGAATCGTAGACATGCTAAATGGGTTGAATTCATTGAGACTTTCCCTTATGTCATTAAACACAAGAAGGGTAAAGAAAATGTTATTCTTGATGCTTTGTCTCGTCGCTATACTATGCTTTCACAACTTGACTTCAAAATATTTGGTTTGGAGACCATCAAAGATCAATATGTGCATGATGCCGATTTTAAAGATGTAATGCAGAATTGTAAAGAAGGAAGAACATGGAACAAGTTCGTTATTAATGATGGTTTTGTGTTCCGTGCTAACAAGCTATGCATTCTGCTAGCTCTGTTAGTCTTTTGTTGTTGCAGGAGGCGCATGGAGGAGGATTAATGGGACACTTTGGCGTCAAGAAGGCGGAGGATATACTTGCTACACATTTCTTTTGGCCAAAGATGAGGCGGGATGTTGAGCGTTTTGTTGCTCGCTGCACTACATGTCAAAAAGCTAAGTCACGACTCAATCCTCATGGTTTATATATGCCTTTGCTGTGCCTAGTGTTCCTTGGGAGGATATATCTATGGACTTTGTTTTAGGTTTACCTCGAACAAAGAAGGGAGGATAGCATATTTGTTGTCGTGGATAGATTCTCGAAAATGGCACACTTTATACCATGTCATAAAAGCGATGATCTTTGTTAATGTTGCTGATTTGTTCTTTCGTGAAATTATTCGCTTGCATGGTGTGCCAAATACTATTGTTTCAGATCGTGATACTAAATTTCTTAGCCACTTTTGGAGATGTTTATGGGCTAAGTTGGGGACTAAACTGCTTTTTAGTACTACTTGTCACCCCCAAACAGATGGACAAACTGAAGTAGTCAATAGAACATTGTCTACTATGCTTAGGGCTGTTTTGAAGAATAATAAGAAAATGTGGGAAGAATGCTTGCCTCATATTGAATTTGCTTATAATCGTTCATTGCATTCTACTACTAAGATGTGCCCTTTTGAAATTGTGTATGGCTTACTACCTCGTGCACCTATTGATTTGTTGCCTCTTCCATCTTGGAGAAGGTTAATTTTGATGCTAAGGAACGTGCTGAATTGATTTTAAAATGCATGAGTTAACTAAGGAAAACATTGAGCGTATGAATGCTAAATATAAACTTGTTGGAGATAAGGGTAGAAAACATGTTGTCTTTGCACTGGAGATCTTGTTTGGTTACATTTGCGTGAGGATAGGTTTCCTCATTTGCATAAATCAAAGCTAATGCCACGTCTTGATGGTCCATTTAAGGTGTTAGAGAAAATAAATGATAATGCATATAAACTTGAGCTGCCTGCAGATTTTGGGGTTAGTCCCACTTTTAACATTTCAGATTTGAAACCTTATTTGGGTGAGGAAGATGAGCTTCCGTCGAGGGCGACTTCATTTCAAGAAGGGAGGATGATGAGGACATCAATACCATTGTTACACCCACAACCCTGCTGCCATACATCTTGGACCAATTACTAGAGCTCGCGACACCAATTGAATTATCGGTACTTCCGTTTCTTGGTAATGATTCCAATGTTCATGAGAATATGATGCTGCCTAAATTGGATACATTTGTTTTGCTTACAAATGAAGGGCCTACCATGGACAAGAAAGATGAACCTTGGAGCAAGTTCAAGCATGGAGATGTTGGCATGCAAGGGGAACAAAACGGAGTTACAAGTGATGATTCCAGGACTTTGAAGCCACCCTAATGAGTGCATGAGGCCTTGGACGAAATATACAAGATGCCACTTCATAATATTCGTCCATAGGCTATTCTAGGTGCTCGTCACCTTATTATTGGGCCAGGCCCATGTAATTTCGAAATACTTAAGTATAGGCTGTTTTAGAGTCCGTATGTGTGGGGAAACAAGAGTTAGGGTTGATTTGGACCCCTCCACCAAGGGCCACGAAATTCCCCCTCTTCCTCCATATATACAGCCCTTAGGGCACCGTTTAGACCTTGGGTTTTGTTTAGATTAAAAGTTCGCCATAGCTGCAACTTCGCGTGCCGTTTGTGTTCAACGACCGGACAAAGCGTCACAGAACCCCACCTTGATCAATAAAGCTTTCATCTTATATTCGCAATATCCAGATTGCAATCTCAGTGTCTTGCTTGTTCTTCGTTTGCTCGCAGGAAACAGACCCTCGTGGTCAGGTTGATCGTGCTCGGCGTGGTCAATACCCTCTCGGAGTTGGTTTAGCGATTGCTATAAGGCGCGGCGTCCTCGACGTTAAGTAGTCGGATCGTCAAAGTCGACTTCCTCCCAAGCGAAAACCACATCTCATCGAAAGACGGGACACCTTTGCCTCTATCACCGAGAATGGCCAGGAGAGAGGGATTGTTTGAAGGGCTTGAGTTGGCTAATGAAGCTTCTTTGAATGGAACTGGCACGCTCCACACTTAGTTACTAGTGCCGTCGCATCCTGGAGGCGGTGGGCCGGAAGAAACCTTGCCGGAACGCCTTCCCGACAAGGGCCCTTGACCCTATGTGGTTGCCACATATGCATCCATGTATCTCCGCCAACAGCTCCAGTCCTTCCTCCCGGGGGATGCACTTGAGTTTCACACCGTTTGGCCTCCTCCGGTACAGGACGTCATCGACGAACTGGTACAGGGCGGACCGACGATCTACTTTCTCTGCTTCTTCCGGCTCCTCAGGAAGCTCCCTTGTTTGGAGGAAGTGGACGGTATGCTGCGCCCATGCCGGAGCCTGGGGCTCGACGGCAAGGACCAAAGGCATTTCTTCCGACATGGGAGCAGTTGTCTCTACGGCCAGGGCTTGACGCCCTGTCGGAGCCAGTTGCTCTTGGGCAGGCTCAGCGTCCGCGGTAGCACCCTTGCCGCAGCCCCAGGGGGCTCGGTAGGAAAGTACTTGCGGGACCTGATTTCCTCCGCTTGTTCTGCCTTAATCGATGGTTCGACGGATGGTTGAGTTAGCCGAGCAAAAGGTACCTGGTTCCACGGTAGCTTGAATGCGCGCTTTGGACAGTGTCGGTGATGTCGTTCCCGCTCGGGGGCGTGCTCGCCTGGATCTTGTCAAAGCGTTCCTCCAACTTCCTCACCTCATCTATGTAAGCTTCCATCAATGGACTCGATAATCCTTGTTGACCTGCGACAACGAGTTGCGAGTCACCCCGACGATGAGCTTCTTAACCCGAGATCTGCGCGATCACGAGACCGGCAAGAAATCCCTCGTACTTTCGCGGTGTTGTTGGTGGACATCTCCACGGGAAGTGCATCGAATCACGTACTTGAGGTGTTCTCCGGTGGGTGCGATGAGTATGCGTCGCACCTGGCGCCTTGCAGCAAGAAAGCCCCATCAAAGTACATGATCGATCGTGATGCGCTTCCTTCCGGGAGAGTGGTTTCTGGATTTCTTCGTCAGCGCCGAGGTCCATTCTGCGATGAACTCCGCTAAGACTCTGCTCTGAATTGTCGAGGTACTTTCAAACTTCAAACTGAAACTTGACAGCTCCAAGGCCCATTCCACAATCCTTCCGGTTGCGTCTGGGCTATGCAGTATACGTTGCAACGGAAGGCGGGTGACGACAGTGATCTCGTGGGCTTGGAAGTAGTGACTCAGCTTCCTCGAGGTCATAAGGAGGCCGAAGAGCAATTTTTGCACGCCGGAATACCTCAACCTAGCCCCCTGCAAGAGGGAGCTGACAAAGGAAACCGGGTGCTGCATCATTTTCTTCTTTGGCACCACCTCACTCGACTGCGCGGGCACTACCATGGTGGCATCAGACTTTGCCAGGGGCCGCGTCTTGTCGGTGCCAGGCCCTGTCGGGGGAATCTTTGGCTTGCCATCCGCTGGTTCTGCCGCCGTCGCTGCCTCCTCGTCGACCTCCCTCTGTGCCACCAGTGCGGCGCTGACCACTTGATTCGTCGCCGCCAGATACAACAGCAATGGCTCTTGTGGTTTAGGCGCAACCAGTATTGGCATGGAGGAAAGGTATTTCTTCAGATCCTGCAGTGCTGCCTCGGCTTCTGGGGTCCACTCTATTGGGCCTGCCTTCTTCATGATTTTGAAGAAGGGAAGGGTGCGCTCGGCGGACTTGGAGATGAATCGGCTCATGGCGGCAACGTAGCCGGTGAGCCGACGCACATCCTTGATCCGCTTGGGCGCCTCGATCTGTTCAATAGCCTTGATCTTGTCTGGTTTTGCCTCGATCCCGCCCTGTGACACAAAGAACCCGAGAAGCTTGCCGGACGGAACACCAAATACACACTTCTAATGGTTCAGCTTGAGGTTGATCTTGCGCAGGTTAGCAAATGTCTCTTCCAGATCTTGCACAAGAGTTGGCCCGTCCTTGGTTTTGACCACTATGTCATCCATGTAGGCCTCCATATTTCTATGGAGCTGAGGTTCAAAACCAATTTGGACTGCTCTTGCGAACGTTGAGCCAGCACTCTTCAACCCGAAAGGCATCCGTAAAAAGCAATACATACCACATGGGGTGATGAATCTTGTCTTCTCTTCATCTTCTCTCGTCATGAAGATCTGGTGGTAGCCTGAGTAGGCGTCGAGGAATGATGACAGGTCACACCCGGCCGTGGAGTCAACAATCTGGTCGATGCGTGGCAATGGGAAGGGGTCCTTAGGGCAAGCCTTGTTGATATCTATGTAATCAATACACAGTCTCCACTTCCCATTCTTCTTGCGCACCACTACCGGATTGGCCAACCACGTCGGGTGGAGCACTCCTCTCACCAAACCTACCGCTTCCAACTTCCTGATCTCCTCTATGATGAACTCCTGCCTCTCTAGAGCCTGCTTTCTGACCTTCTGCTTGATGGGCCGCGCGTGGGGGCAGACGGCTAGGTGGTGCTCAATCACTTCCCTGGCAACACCGGGGATGTCGGATGCTCGCCATGCAAACACATCGACATTCGCCCGCAGGAAGGTGACGAGCGCGCCTTCCTATTTGCTGTCGAGGGTGGAGCCTATGATGAAGGCCCCTCCCGTGCCATCCTCCCTGACGGGCACCTTCTTGGTCTGCGGCGGCTCGGCCCTGGATCTCTTGCTCTTGTCGGTAGAGCTCTCTGGCACGTCCTCGATGGTAGCACAACACTCCGAGGAGGTGCGCTTGCTGGAGTGGGTGCGAGATTTCTTGTCGGGCTTCTTCTCCCCGGGGCTTCAGCAGCAGGAGCACGTGCCTTGGCGACAGCCGCCAGAATCGCTTCCGGTAGAGCTGGTGGCGCAGATCAGCGCGTCCTTCTTGTCGGAGGGGCGGAGATGATGGTCAATGGCCCGGGCATCTTGACATGTTATGCAGCGTAGTGTGATGCCACCATGAACTTGGCTGGTAATGGCGGCGGGGATCCGTTGTAGGGCAAGGGATCTCGGCCACGTCAAAACGATCCTCTCCGCCCTGTAGTTCACTCTCCTCCAAATGTCATAGGCAATGTGACATTTCCCTTCGGCTGGCTCCTCCCCGGATTGACCCCTTGAAACGTGCCCGTTTCCTCGAGGTCCCCATCAGGGATTTGCAACTTTTTGATCACGACAGGCGAGATCAGGTATAGGCCGGCCCCGCCGTCAACCAACATCTTGTTCACTCTGAGGTTGCGTATCGTTGGTGAGACCAACAATGGCAAGCACCCGACCGCGGTAGTGCGGTCAGGGTGATCCTCGGTGTCAAAGATGAGGGGCGTGCTGGACCACTTCAGAGGCTTCTGAGCGTCGAAAGATGGCTCTGCTGCTGTAATCTCACGCGCCCACTGCTTGAGCTGCCAGTGAGAGGTATGCTATGAGGCGCCACCATCGATGCACATGGCCTCCATAGCCTTCTGGAACCCTTGCTCACCAGACTCTTCATCCTCGCCGTGATCATCGTCTTCCTGTTTCTTGTCGCGGCCCCGGGCGGGCCTCTCTTGCTGGTTGTCCTTGCTGGGGCGGCCTCCTTGGCCGCCATGCTTCTTGCCGGACCCCTCCGCACTGTCCTGGTCCTTCACCTTGTCCCGCCTCTCATACCTAGCCTTTTGCTTCTCAGCAAGCAGCTCGACTTGCCGGCAGTTCTGGAGGTCGTGGCCCTTGGTGCGGTGGATTTTGCAGTATTGCTTGCCGGAGCTCCCTGGCTTGTCGGTAGCCGCCAAGCCTCGGCAGGCGGCGCACCCGGCAATCTCCTTGCCGGGGGCGTCTGCTTTGACCTTCTTGCCGGCACCGCTGTCGTCAGACCCCTCAACGGCAAGCGCGACCTTGCCCTTGCGTTTCCTGTTGCGACGCCGGCCCTTCCTCGTTGGGGTAGTGGCGTCTTCATCGGTAGAGTCAGTTTCCGCACCGGCATCTTCGCCGGGGTACTTCCTTCCCTCTTCAGCCCGGGCGCACCTATCGGCCAGAACGTAGAGCTCGGCCACATCCTTAACTTTGGTCATCACCAGTTCTTCACACATCTTGCGATTGCGCACGCTCTGGTGGAATGCGCTAATCACAGCGGCAGGATGAACATCGGGGATGTTGTACTGCAGCCGACTGAATCTCTGGATGTACTTGCGCAGGGTCTCCCCTTCCTTATGGGGAATGATGTGCAGATCACTGGCCTGGCCATGAGCTTGGTGGCCTTCTATGAAGGCGCCAACGAACTCATCGCACAGATCCGACCAAGAAGAAATGGAATCCACTGGCAAGTGCATCAACCAAGACATCACATTGGGCTTGAGCGCCAGTGGGAAATAGTTGGCAAGCACCTTGTCGTCACGAGCCCCAACAGCCTACATCGCGATGGTGTAGATGCTGAGGAACTCAGACGGATGGGTTTTGCCAGTGTACTTCTCGCCAACGTCGGGCTTGAACGTGCGGTGGGACGGCCACTGGAACTGCCGCAGCTCAGGGGTAAAGGCCGGGCAGCCCACCTCGTAAGGTAGGCCGCATGCGCCCCCCGGTGTCGGGTGGTCCATAGCGGGTCCTGCCCGCTTGTCCGACTGGCGGCGCGTTTCGCGCCGATGCTCGACGGTGGTTTGAGCGTCTTCGTGAGCTCGTTCCCGAAGGACCTAGCGCTGGTCGCGAAGGGTCCGCGGGTCGGACGACGCTATGGAGATGTTATCACAAGTGTCGTCACGACGGGCCGACGCCCACGGCGCCTGGCGAGGAGGAGGAGAGTGCACCGTGGCCGCAGCTCCCTCGGTCCTCCAAGCGCCAGCATGTGGTGGCTCGGTGGGGCGCCGACCCGAGGGCCCCGCTGGTCGCAGATTGTCTTTGTTGGCGACGATGACGAGGCTCCGGATGGTGGCCCTCCACTCATCGAGCTTCTCCGCGGCGGGAGGGAAATCGAGGAGCAGCTGCGCGCGCCAAAGCTTCCGCTGGCGTGGGCGGTGGCGGCAGCTGCGTGGATCACGACATGCTTCGACTTCTAACTACGTTAGAAGGAGCTTCGTCATGACCCAGCGGCTGCGTGCCATTTTTGCAGCGCTTCGGCGAGCGGGCTGAACCCCTTCATCTTGCTGACGACGCACAAGGCTCTTCCCACGGCGGTGCCCAGGGTCACCAACGTGGTGACGCTGTTCAGCGTGCACACCATGGGAAGAAGGCACGGTGGTCGCCGGTGTATGCGTCTTGGAGGTCGCCGCGCTACCGGTCGGCAACGACCCCGAGGGCCCGCGCCGCTGCGGGCCCAAGCTCCGTCTTTGGATCCGGCGACGTGTAGCCGGTCATCTGGCACACGAACGACGCTGCTCGCCAGGCTCCAACTGCCTGGGCCATGCTGGTGCTCGCAGGCCGCGACCCGAGTCATGTCTGCGACCGATCCGCTGCTCGTCCGCACCGGCACGGGCCGTTCGGCTCCCAACTAGCCGATCGCCGTGGCCGTCTTCTTCTTAGGGGCCATGGCAATGAAGAACTGCTAGGCTAACTACCAGACCAGGTTCTCACAATTGCGCTCCCCTACCTGGTGCGCCAAAGATGTCGGTGTGGAACGACACCTATGGGATCACAAGAATCCCTACTACGGTTGTCGGGGCACAGGGTTGCGAGGAGAGCAGGGCTACTAGACAGCACAAGGATCATTTACCTAGGTTCGGGCCGCGAGGATACGTAAAACCCTAGTCCTGCTTTGGTGGGTGTATTTCTGAGAGTTCTTGAGCTCTCGAACTAGCTGTGGTCAGCGCGTGGTTCAAAAGAGCCGAATCCCTCTCCAATATGCCATGGGCCTCCTTTTATAGTTGAAAGGGGCTGCCACAGTGACACACAGGAGGTGGAAAGGCGTACAGTGCCCTGAGCTTATCGCTTGTATTACAGGACAAGACGCATTTAATGCGTAGCTTAGGTGTCCCCTTGCTTTATTGGGGACGTGGCTGAGGCCAGTCCCGTCCGTCGCTGCTGCTCCTCGTCTTGACACGCGCCCTGTGCGTGGTGCCATGTAGGCAGTCAGGCAGCTGAGGTGGCGAGGTGGCGGAGCCTCCACGAAGATCTGCATGCCGCCATGCAAGCGCTCAATGAGTTGGCCTAGGAGCTGCATGTTGCCACGCAGGTGCCTGCCCAGCTGGTTGGGCTGGCAGCTGCATGTGAACGGTGGTCGAAGCTTGATCGGCGCGGGTTTGGCGGTGGCCTCGCTGGCGTCCTTTGCGAGGGCCTTGCCGGGTAGCCCGGCAAGGGTCTTGCCGTGGCGTGCTGTCGTCCCCGGCAAGGATCTTGCCGGGGGTCTGGTAGCCTTCCTCGGCAAGGATCTTGCCAAGAATCGTCGTTCTCTAATCCTCATCTGATCTTGAATATGTCTTCACAAAGATCTGCATGTCACCACAGAGGTGCCTTTCCGAGCCCTGGCCCCACGCTGATGGTGGCGCTGGGGGCCGTGGGCTCAAGGGTGGCTCGCTCTGTTGGTGCGGGGCGAGCTGTCCCGGCAAGGGTCTTGCCGGGGGAACCTGCTTCGTCCCTCTGCCCTTCGTGGTCTTGGCCTTGGCATTGCTTTGATTTTCTTGGGCTTCGGTCTTACCTTGGCTCACCTCCCTTGTTCTGCTTGGTGTGGCCGTGGGCGCGGCTCTGATTGCCCGTGCACAGGTAAAGGGGTACAAAAAACGTGCCCCTATTTGTGTACACCGACATTCAACAAGTTCTACAAGAGTAGAAGCAAGGAATGAAGTTCCAAGTCAAGGTCCTACAATGACAAAAGATCTTCAAGTCGTGAACGAAATTGCTACAATTGTGGAAGACCCAGAAACTACTCCAATGAGTGTATGGCTCCCTACAAAAGAAGAGAAGATTCTCCCAAAAGAAGAAGTAGAAGAGGAGAATCACCACCAAGAGAGAGACGGAGTAGAGATGATCATTATGTACGTTGAACATCTTAGAGAATCAAGGATTCGGAAAGGAAGGACAAATCATCAAAGAGCTACACAAAACGAAGACATCAAGGTCATGTTGGTGAATGGGTATCCGGCTCCGACTCTGACCGTCACTCCGAAAGAAGTTATCAATCCGACTCTGAATATACTCAATATGAAGGTGTTGCCGGTCTAGCACTTGTGTCAACCAACTCCTATGACATATTTGACTCACCAAATGAAGGAATTGGAAGATGCTTCATGGCTAAAGGCCCAAAGGTATCACACCCCGAGTATGTTGATTTCAATAGTGATGAAGATAATTCGCTAGGAGATGATGATTTACTTTTTGACAACTCTAGTTCTGAAAACTATGATGAACTTGCTATTAGTCATACTAATCAAGATAAAATGAATGACGATGATAAGAAGGAGATTGAGCGTCTAACTAAAGAACTAAACACTCTTAAGTTAGCTCATGAAACTACCTTGGAAGATCATCGAGAACTTTTAAAGACTCGTGAGAAGCTACGCTTTGAAAAGCTCAACCGTGAGCAAGATCATGAGTTCTTGATGATCTTCACAAGAAAAGTTCTTCTTACATTGCCAAGCGTTTACTCTTGCCTACTTACATGCCACAAGTAAAATCTAGCAACAAGAGTAAGAAAGATTCTTCATCTAGTATTACCAATAATCACGCTAAATCCAATGTTGTTGCTTCTAGTAGTTCTCTTTATTCCACTAATGATTATCTTAGCCAAGTTACACTTGAGCAAGAAATAGCTTATTGAAGGGAATTATAGAGAAAGGTGTTTACAAGAGCCTTGCCGGAAGTAAGCAATTTGAGGAAATTGTACGTAAGAAAGACACCAAAAGAATCAAGGTGTTGGTTTTGAACGAAAGTTCAATGCCAATGGAGTTGAGTGGGAAGAAGATTAATACCCCAAGAAGAAGTTTGTTCCTCAACAAGAGAAGTATGATCCTACTTCTTTCCAAGGAACACAAGCTCAAGATGATCTGCCACCACAAGACCACAAGCAAAAAGGCAAGGACAAGCTTCAAGAGGAGATTGATGCATTTGAAGAAGCTCCCAAAGCCTTGCTCAAGTGGGTTCCAAAGACTACATCAATTATGACTACAACTCCACGAATTCCCATCAAGATGGTGTGGATCCTAAACAAGAAGAGCTGAGTTCTTGAGGGTGACTCCGCCAACATACTTCACTCATATTCTTTGGCGAGGACATGTGCAAACAACTTCCACATCTTGCACTAGCTCAAGGAGTCACAAACCATCTTGTTGGTAAGACAAGGGACAAGGTAACCTAATGCTTTCATAGACATCATCTGTGTGTACATCACTCTATGTCTATGGATATCCTTGTTTGTTCCTTGTGGGACTAATCCGTGTAGGTATTGAAAGTGCAACTCACTCCAATGGACTACTCCGAACGATCTACATCAACATTGAGCATCCACATCTTCAACACCTACATGAAGTCATCATCAACAAAACCCAAGGTTAGTTCATCCCTCTTAGGGGGGATATCACATCTAGGGGGAGCTTTACTCTAACAATTGAGCTAAAGCAACTCTAATGATGTGAACACAACAATGCTTTATGTAAAAGTGGTAACCCCACTTGTGCTTAAACAATGAGTATGACCTATGATCAAATGTTCTCATTTGACTCCTAAGTCAATATACTCATATATAGATGACCTAGTCATCGCCAATTGCTTGGTAGATGCTAGAGTGTTTGTGCATGCTTTGTCACATATTTCACTTGCCATTTTATTGTGTGAGCATGTTGGTTGCATATTTTACTCATTCGAGGACATCCATTTGTTGTTTTGATTGTTTGGCTTTTTCTCTTTTGCCAAATGGATGGACAAGAATGCCTAAGAACTCCCTCTAGCTATCTATGCTTTTCTCGTCTCAAACTCTATTCATGCTACATCACAAAGTTTCATCAAGTCAGATTCGAACCACTTTGTGTGAGGAGAACTCGGAGTCCCTGATTCGTCATAGACTTAAACTTCCAAAACCTCTTTGTGCATTTCGGTATGACCGAGTCATCCACTTCGGTCACACCGAGTTCACTAAGTTGATCTAGGTTTTCTATCTCAGTGCAACTGATTTGAACTTCTCGATCACACCGAGTTGCAGTAACCGCTTGCGGTTCTGCATTTCGGTGCCACCGAGTTGTTCCACTCGGTCACACCGACAGGGTCGGGATATATAAACCCATGGGTGAGATTTTGGAAGTTTCTTCAAACTCCTCAGCACACGCGTGTGTCCTGCTCTGCCTCCTCGGGTCTCCGGATCGTCTCCTCGCCGCCAGCGACCTCCCGCTGCTAGTTTCCATCTCCGTCAACGGAATCTGCTCCGCCATTGTCGCCGTAGCGAACTCCCGCCGAACTACGGTATGGTTTCGACTCTGTGTGCTATTCCTTAACTCTGATTCATAGCACATTGCTTTGCCATGATCATTACCACATATGAAAACAATCTATCCACATAAAACATCCCTTAGGTTAGATTTGATTTGAAAATTTAGGGTTAGGTCTCCGCCGAACTCATCTCGGACCGACCGAGTTGGAGAAATCGGTCTCACCGATTTGGCTTAGGCCATTGCACATGCGTTTTCGGTGTGACCGAAAATTGCAAATCGGTGCGACCGAGTTCGACACGTTGTGAAACCCTAGCAATCTCGGTGCCACCGAACTGTGACTCGGTCTGACCGAGTTCACTGGTTTAGGTTCCAAAATTGCTTTGGTATCACCGAGTTTTACAAATCGGTAGCTCCGAAATGCTTTCTGTGGAGAACTAAAACTAAGTTTTTAATTCATCCGTTTTGCAAAAACTCTGCACTTTGTGATGCTCATCCACTCTACCTCATCTACATCTATTCACAGGGTTTGCTGTCAGTGTGTTTGCCAAGATGTCTGAACAGAGTGACAGTCAGAATAGATCTGAGGAACAAGTGCAATTAAGAGAGGGTTCAGATCCCTCAAGTAGCTATGATGAGGGCAGCAGGAGCACACCAAGTAACTTGCCCAAGGTAGCCACTAGAGCAAGGAAGAAGAGAACCTCAGACTCAGAGGATGAGGACTATCTGGCTGTTGAGGATGAGGCCACCTCAAAGAAGAAAGTCTTGAAGAAAGAGTATGGCACAACTGCTGCAACTAAGCCAGGGTTGCATAAGAAGGCACCTGCCTAGAGAATCCCAATGTCAAAGCCAAGGAAAGTTCCAACAGGAGAAACCATGAAATTCACCATAGAATCAGATGATGGTGAAGCAGCAGGAGATGACAAGAAAAAGGAGAATGGGATGAATTGATCAATCCTCCAGAAGAACATGAGGATGACTTGGATGTGTATGCCAAGAAGAATAAAGACCACAACTCAATGGTAAACATGTACAAAGAGATCCCTGATAAAGCTTTCGAGACACACAAGCTTGGGTCTGTACAATACTTGTTGTCTGGTTTGCCTACCATCAACACCATCCTAAGGCACACTTTGCTACCCAAGTTAGGAGATCACAAGATGATCAGAGGACATTCCATCAACTTGCTGCAACTATTTGATATCCCTCAAAAGTTTAAACTCATGAGCCTGATTGTAGAGACAATCAAGAGGACGACTGCTGACCAAAAGAGAAGTTGTGGGTATGCTCCACATATTCACGAGCTCATCATTTCTAATATGGGCACATGAACATACTTGTTGCACAAGGAGCATCTACCTCTATATCCTGAATTTGAAGACAACAAGGTTGTGATGAATGAGGATGAAGCATATCACTATGCATTTTCTAACTTTTTGGTAACTTGTTGCCAAAGGGGGAGAAGTGTATAGATCATAGGCTTCAAGAGAGAGTGTTTTGCCTCTTTGTATGTCTTGCTTTTGGTTGAACTTTTTGTGTGCTTGGTTGATACTCTATGTATGTGTGAGATACTTGTTTGATCATGTGCTTGATCATATGCTACTTTAATGCTTGCCTGGATGATATTATCTCTTATATCTCTTATATGATCATTCACTTTGCTTGGTGATGAGTGCATGCTTTTAATTTCTATCATTTTGAGTGCTCCACCAAGATGTATGTGACATGGAAGAGTAATCCATGATCCTAATCGATTGTGCATTTGCATTCAAAAGCAAATCTTAAATAATGCACAAATTTAGGGGGAGTTCTTGCTTATCACATACTCATTCAAAAGCAAATCTTAAATAATGCACAAATTTAGGGGGAGTTCTTGCTTATCACATACTTCTCAAAGCGACGATGTATTTCAATCTTATTATAATTTTTCGAAGCTTTGATTTATATGTTGTCATCAATTACCAAAAAGGGGGAAATTGAAAGTGCAACTATCCCTGGGTGGTTTTGGTAATTATTAACAACATATAGCTCATTGAGCTAATGCTATTTCAAGATAAATATTTTAGGAAAGCTCAATGATTGGCATGGCATGGATTAGGAATGTGGACCCCTCAAAATGCTAAGGACACATATTGGCTCAAGCTCAAGACTCTACATTTTCCTTTTAGTGATCCAAGATCACATTGAGTCCATAGGAAAAGCCAATACTATTAAAAGGGGATGAGGTGTTTCTTAATGGAATACTTGCTCAAAGTGCTTAGTGATATGCTCCAAACCACTCAACCACTTTCTCATATCCACATATGTCCCAAACTAGAAGTCAAACTCAGCCCCACCGAAACCTTCTATCCGGCGCCACCGAGTTCAGTTGACATAGCCACTGCCACAAAACCCTAGTCACTTCGGTCTTACCGATAGGGATCTCGGTCTCACCGAGATGGGATTGCAAAATCTTTGTTTCCCTTCGTAAAGTTTCGGTCCAACCGAGATGAGCGATCTTCCCACCGAGTTCACAATACAAACTCTCTGTTTCCCTTTCATGATGTTTCGGTCTCACCGAGATGAGCGAATCGGTAACATCGAGTTTGCCTGACCAACTCTCTGGTTAGCTTATTACCAAAATCGGTCCCACTGAGTTTGTGTAATCGGTCCCACCGAGATTACGTTATGCCCTAACCCTAATGAAATTGGTCCCACCGAGTTGTCATGTCGGTCCCACCGAAAAGCCTAACATTCACATTTTGAACTAGATCAGTCTGACCGAGTTTCATTATTCGGTCCCACCGAGTTTGGTGATTTGTGTGTAACGGCTAGATTTTGTGTGGAGGCTATATATACCCCTGCACCCACTCTTCATTCATGGAGAAAGCCATCAGAACATGCCTACACTTCCATCATACATTTTCTGAGAGAGAACCACCTACTCATGTGTTGAGGTCAAGAGATTCCATTCCAACCATATGAATCTTGATCTCTAGCCTTCTCCAAGTTGCCTTCCACTCAAATCATCTTTCCACCAAATCCAAATCTGTGAGAGAGAGAGTTGAGTGTTGTGGAGACTATCACTTAAAGCACAAGAGCAAGGAGTTCATCATCAACACACCATCTATTACCTTTTGGAGAGTGGTGTCTCCTATATTGGTTAGGTGTCACTTGGGAGCCTCCGTCAAGATTGTGGAGTTGAACCAAGGATTTTGTACGGGCAAGGAGATCGCCTACTTCGTGAAGATCTACCCTAGTGAGGCAACTCCTTCGTGGGCGATGGCCACGATGGGATAGACAAGGTTGCTTCTTCGTGGACCCTTCGTGGGTGGAGCCCTCCGTGGACTCGCGCAACCGTTACCCTTCGTGGGTTGAAGTCTCCATCAATGTGGATGTACGATAGCACCACCTTTCGGAACCACGCCAAAAATCTCCGTGTCTACATTGCGTTTGCTCCCTCCAAACTCCTCCCTTTACCTTCATGTGCAATGTTTTACATTCCGTTGCTATACTCTTCGACTTGCATGTGTTGGCTATTTTCTTGACTAGTGCTAAGTTGCTAAAATCTGCCAAGACTTCAAATTGGGAAAAGGCTAGATTTTTATTTGGTCAAGTAGTCTAATCACCCCCTCCCCCTCTAGACATACTTTCGATCCTACAAAGAGCCAAAGTCTCCTCATTATAGTCACTAGCGGACTCATACCCACCATCCTCAGTAGCAATCATCACAAGCTGAGATTTGGGTTCTCCCGCATAATGACCTCGTCCCTTACAACGACGACAAATAATATCACTTGTGGGCCCTATTGATGCCATGGAAGAAGAAGAACTCTGTGCAGGCCCGACAGGTGTTCTCTTGGCAGATAGTGGTGGTTTTGCCTGCTTTCTTGTATCACGGTTGGAGGTGGCACATGATGGAGGTGCTAGTGCAGTGGAAGTAGAGGATGCACATGGTGTCCATGATGAAGGTCAACCTGCAAAAAAGTTAGTTCGCGCCAATGCCTGTCGATCCTGCACTTCACGTTCAGATTTACAAGCAAGATGGAATAAACTAGTGATATTATGATACTCCTTATACTCTAGAATGGTCTGAATCTCTCTATTTAATCCACCCATAAAATGTGCAAGCATAGCTTCATTATCCTCAACAATACCACAATCATGCCAGTTTGTAATTCCTGATAATATTCCTCTACAGAATTTTTTCCTTGTCTTAAATGCTGCAATTTTTGAAGTAATTCACGTTGATAATATGGTGGAACTACGCATAGCAGTTTTCAAAGCAGCCCAAGTAGTTGGAATATTATTCGAATATAATCTACGATGTTCAGACCACCACACACAAGCAAAACTAGTGAATGCACAAAGTGCAGCAGCAACACGTCTCTCCTCGGGATATTCTAAACATGTAAAACGTTGTTCGGTTTCTAACTCCCAAGTAAGATATATATCAGGAATATATCTACCCTCAAATGGTGGAATATTCAATTTCAGTTTATGGAGATGGTGATGATCTCGTACCTGAAAGGGTGGTGCAGCCCTACCATTGTGATTGTTTGCATGTGGACGACCTGGTGGTTGTGGTGCTGGTGGTTGCACGTAGTTTTGATTTTGATCAACCTCATCCTCATAATCTTCCGCATAATCATCATCCTCCTCATCCGCGGCAGGAGCCACAGAAGTATCAACAGCAGCACCAACAGTTTGGCCAGGCTCAAGAGGGACATGGCTCGCTCGGCAGAGGGTTGTTTCGCGACGTGGAGGTAGTCGTTGCTGTAGTTGTTGCAGAGGTGTGGTAGGTGTAGTCGGTGGTGGTTGTGGAAGACGCGCAAGCAGTTCATTAAATTTGTTATCGAGCTTTGTTTCCAACATCTTCTCAAGGCCAGTTATCTTATCCATGGCCTCTTCAAAATTGTTCAGCACATCTTGCACCTGTTCAGTCATCATTTGCTGAAATTTATCATGCAACTCCTTATTCTTCATGTTCTCCCAGTCAGTCTCATCGACTTGTGATCCTGCCATGGTTAGCAACAATAGAAACAGACAAGAATAAGATCCTACAGACTACTAGAAAATGGTGGTGGTGGGGCTTCACAAATCCGTCAAGCAAATCTCAAATTCTTACCAGTTCTTACCAAGCAGAAGGTGGTGATCGGCAACAGTTGTAGTCAGAACTCTCAAAGCTTGTATAGAGTGATTACCAGGGAGAGTCAAACGCACGATGTAGATGCATGTGGAGCTGGGAAGGTTTTGTAATATGGTAGCAAAAAGGGTCAGCAATAATCAATTTAGAGATGCAAAGTTGAATAAACGCTCAACGATGGTCTTGTCTTTGGTCCTAGGCTAGACCATACTAGAACACGAGCCTAGAACACGAACAAAATCACGGTGTGACACGTAAACAAGGAAAAGCACACTCTGAAAAAATTTCTCTTTTTCTGCTCTTTTTTTTGAAAAATCACTATAATGGCGAGTGTCTCAAAACCCTTCCCAAGTCAAACTAACGGGATAGGCACGAAAAAAATTGACAATTTTTTTCAGAAATCGAGGCAACAATAGCGAAAAAGTCGACAAAAATCACTATGATGGCGAGTGTCTCAAAACGCTCCCTGGGACCTAAAAATAAGATAGGGAAAAAATACTTTTGGTCGCCGAAATTTTGGCCTTAAAACTGCCCGGGGGTCTCCAGACTCTTTTGTTTTTTTTCCAAAACCTACTCACGCAAGGAAACATGAATCGGTAAATAGATGGATCTCGGAAACAAACCTAATATGAGAAGAACTCGGATTGGTGGTGGATACATGATGGTAAGATATGGCAGCGGTGGTGGTATATGGCAGTAGTGGTGGTATATCTTACCATCATGTATCCACCACCAATCCGAGTTCTTCTCATATTAGTTTTGTTTTCGAGATCCATATATTTTATGATTCCTGTTTCCTTGCCTGAGTAGGTTTAAAAAAGAGTCTGGAGACCCCCGGGCAGTTTTTAGGCCAAAATTTCGGTGACCAAAAATATTTTTCCCTATCCTATTTTTAGGTCCCAGGGAGCGTTTTGAGACACTCGCCATCATAGTGATTTTTTGTCGCACTTTCTCGTCGTCGCTGCCCTGATTTCCGAAAAAATTGTCAAAAAAAAATTCGTGCCTATCCTGTTAGTTTGACTTGGGAAGAGTTTTGAGACACTCGGCATTATAGTGATTTTTCGCAAAAAAAAGGAGCGCAAAAAAAGAGCAAAAAAATCAGAGTGTGCTTTTCCCTTGTTTACGTGTCGCGCCGTGATTTTGTTCGTGTTCTAGGCTCGCGTCTCTACTCCGGTCTAGCCTAGGACCAGCACAGTACCGTCGTTGAGCGTTTATTAAACCTTGCATCTTTGAATTCATTATTGCTAATCTTTTGCTACCAATCATGATAGAGGCAAAGGTGTCCCCTCTTTCGATGAGATGATGGATATCGCTTTGGTGGAAATCTACTTTGACGATCCGACTACGAACGTACGAGGACGTCGCGCCTTAGCAATCGCTAAACCAACTCCGAGAGGTTATTGACCACGCCGGAGCACGATCAACCTGACCACGAGGGTCTGTTTCCTGCGAGCAAACGAAGAACAAGCAAGAAACTGAGATTGCAATCTGGATATTGCGAATATAAGATGAAAGCTTTATTGATCAAGGTGGGGTTTTGTGGCGCCTTTATGCAGTCGTTGAACACAAAGGAAATGCATAAAGTTGCAGCTATGGCGAACTTTAATCTAAACAAAACCCAAAGTCTAAACGGTGCCCTAAGGGTTGTATATATGGAGGAAGAGGGGGGGGGATTTCGTGGCCCTTGGTGGAGGGGTCCGAAAACAACCCTATCTCTTGTTTCCCCACACATACGGACTCTAAAAATAGCCTATACTTATGTATTTCGAAATTACATGGGCCTGGCCTAATAATAAGGTGACGCAGCACCTAGAATAGCCTCAGGACAAAATTTATGAAGTGGCATCCTGTATATTTCGTCCAAGGCTTCATGCACCCGTTATGGTGGCTTCAAAGCCCTGAAATCATCACTTGTAACTCCGTTCTTGTTCCCCTTGCGCATGACATCATCTCCATGCTTGTTCTTGCTCCAATGTTCATCCTTCTCCAAGCTAGGCCCTTCATTTGTAAGCAAAACAAATATATCCAATTTAGGCAGCATCATATTCTCATGAACATTAGAATCATTACCAAGAAACGAAAGTACCTGGTAATTTAGTTGGCGTGCGCGAGCCCTAGTAATTGGTCCAGTATGTATAGCAGCACGGGCTATGGGTGTAACAATGGTATTGATGTCCTCATCATCCTCCCCTTCTTGAAATGAAGTCGTCCTCGACGGAAGTTCATCTTCCTCACCCAAATAAGGCTTCAAATCTGCAATGTTAAAAGTGGGACTAACCCCAAAATCTGCAGGCAGCTCAAGTTTATATGCATTATCATTTATTTTCTCCAACACCTTAAAGGGACCATCAGCACGTGGCATTAGCTTTGATTTGCGCAAATCAGAAATCTATCCTTACATAAATGTAACCAAACAAGATCTCCGGTGCAAACACAACATGTTTTCTACCCTTATCCCCAAACAAGTTTATATTTAGCATTCATCGCTCAATGTTTTCCTTAGTTAACTCATGCATTTTAAAATCAATTCGCACGTTCTTTAGCATCAAAATTAACCTTCTCCGAAGATGGAAGAGGCAACAAACCAATAGGTGCACAAGGTAGGAAACCATACACAACTTCGAAAGGGCACATCTTAGTAGTAGAATGCAATGAACGATTATAAGCAAATTCAATATGAGGCAAGCATTCCTCCCACATTTTCTTATTATTCTTCAAAACAACCCTAAGCATAGTAGACAATGTTCTATTGACTACTTCAGTTTGTCCATCAGTTTGGGGGTGACAAGTAGTACTAAAAAGCAGTTTAGTCCCCAACTTAGCCCATAAACATCTCCAAAAGTGGCTAAGAAATTTAGTATCACGATCTGAAACAATAGTATTTGGCACACCATGCAAGCGAATAATTTCACGAAAGAACAAATCAGCAACATTAACAGCATCATCGCTTTTATGACATGGTATAAAATGTGCGATTTTCAAGAATCTATCCACGACAACAAATATGCTATCCCTCCCCTTCTTTGTTCTAGGTAAACCTAAAACAAAGTCCATAGATATATCCTCCCAAGGAACACTAGGTACAGGCAAAGGCATATATAAACCATGAGGATTGAGTCGTGACTTAGCTTTTTGACATGTAGTGCAGCGAGCAATAAAACGCTCAACATCCCGTCTCATCTTTGGACAAAAGAAATGTGTAGCAAGTACGTCCTCCGTCTTCTTCGCGCCAAAGTGTCCCATTAGTCCTTCTCCATGCGCCTCCTGCAACAACAAAAGACGAAGGGAGCTAGTTGGAATGCATAGCTTGTTAGCACGGAACACAAATCCATCATTAACGACGAACTTGTTCCATGTTCTTCCTTCTTTACAATTCTGCAATACATCTTTAAAATCAGCATCATGCACATATTGATCTTTGATGGTCTCCAAACCAAATATTTTGAAGTCAAGTTGTGAAAGCATAGTATAGCAACTAGACAATGCATCAGCAATAACATTTTCTTTACCCTTCTCGTGTTTAATGACATAAGGGAAAGTCTCAATGAATTCAACCCATTTAGCATGTCTACGATTCAGTTTAGCTTGACTTTTAATTTGTTTCAAAGATTCATGATCGGAATGTATAACAAATTCTTTGGGCCATAAATAATGTTGCCATGTTTCTAAAGTCCGAACAAGAGCATATAATTCTTTATCATAAGTAGAATAATTCAGACTAGGCCCACTCAATTTTTCAGAAAAGTATGCAACATGTTTGCCATCTTGTAATAACACACCTCCTAATCCAATTCCACTAGCATCACATTCAAGCTCAAAAGTCTTATTAAAATCAGGAAGTTGGAGTAAAGGAGCATGTGTCAACTTATCTTTCAATACCGTGAAGGCGTCTTCCACATGCGGTACCCCAAACAAAAGACACATCCTTCTTTGTAAGCTCGTTCAGAGGTGCAGCAATGGTGCTGAAATCTCTCACAAAACGCCTATAGAATCCAGCGAGGCCAAGAAAACTCCTCACTTGTGTGACTGTTTTGGGCTGCGGCCAACTCTCAATAGCTTCAATCTTGGCTTTGTCAACTTCAATTCCCTGTGGAGTAACAACATAGCCAAGAAAAGATACTCGGTCGATGCAAAAGGTGCACTTCCCAAGGTTACCAAACAAACGTGCATCACGTAGAGCAATAAAAACAGCACGTAAATGTTCCAAATGTTCTTCCAAAGATCTGCTATAAATCAATATGTCATCAAAGTAAACTACCACAAATCGTCCAATGAAAACACGTAAAACTTCGTTCATTAATCTCATGAAAGTACTAGGTGCATTAGTTAACCCAAAAGGCATGACTAACCACTTATATAATCCAAACTTAGTTTTAAAATGTAGTTTTCCATTCATCTCCCAATTTCATACGAATTTGATGGTATCCACTACACAAATCAACTTTGGAGAATATTGTAGAGCCACTCAATTCATCAAGCATATCATCTAGCCTAGGAATAGGATGACGATAACGAATAGTAATATTATTAATGCCTCTACAATCAACACACATACGTGATGTAACATCCTTTTTCGGCACTAGAATAATAGGAACAGCACAAGGACTAAGGGATTCGCGTATATAACCTTTGTCGAGCAGCTCCTGTACTTGACGCATAATCTCCTTCGTCTCCTCTGGATTGGTACGGTATGGTGCACGGTTGGGTAATGATGCACCGGGAATTAAGTCAATCTGATGCTCAATCCCTCGAATGGGAGGTAATCCCGGTGGCACGTCTTGTGGAAAGACGTCAGCGAACTCCTGCCAAATGTTAGTGACAGCAGGAGGCAAAGAGGAAGGCATGTCCTTGAATGAAAATAATGCCTCTTTGCACACAAAAGCATATCAAACAGATTTGCTGAAATCTAGCTCATCAATATCAGATTTAGTGGCAAATAAACATGCACTTTTCAATTTAATTTCAGAAGCAACACTAGATGGTTTACTATTAGGCTTCATTTGTTGCTCAAATTCTTTTGCCACAATCTGATTTTCACTCTTATTTTTATCCTGTTTTGCTTTATTAGCTCTATTAATATCATCTTTCAAAATGGAATCAGGAGTCATAGGAAGCAAAGTAATATTTTTATCCTTATGAACAAGAGTATACTGATTGTTTCTACCATGATGTACAGAATTTTTATCATATTGCCATGGTCGACCAAGTAATAAGGAACATGCTTGCATAGGTACCACATCACAATCAACATAATCTGCATATGTAGAGATACTAAAATGCACACGAACAATACGTGTTACCTTAACCTTGCCGCTGTTGTTGAACCATTGGATGTAGTAAGGATGTGGATGTGGTCTTGTGGTGAGAGATAGCTTCTCCACCATCTCCATGCTAGCCAAGTTGTTGCAGCTCCCTCCATCTATGATGACGCGCACAGAATGTTCCTTCACAACTCCCTTGGTATGGAACAAATTGTGTGACCTGCACACTCAAAACACGTTGAGCAACTAAACATTCATACCTGTCAGCGTCTTCAGGAGCCAGGTATTGCCTCTCATGATCAGAATCATCTCCACCATGTTCTTCACGTGTAATAAGAGCCAAAGTCTCCTCACCATAGTCACTAGCAGACTCATACCCACCATCCTCAGTAGCAATCATCACACGCTGAGATTTGCATTCTCTCGCATAATGTCCTCTTCCCTTACAACAACGACAAATAATATCACCTGTGTGCCTGTTGGCGCCATGGAAGAAGAAGAGCTCTGCGCAGGCCGGCAGGTGTGCTCTTGGCAGATAGTGGTGGTTGTGCTGCTTTCTTGTATCACGGTTGGAGGTGGCACTGAAGGAGGTGATGGTGCGGTGGAAGTAGATGATGCACGTGGTGTCCATGATGAAGGTCGACCTGCAGAAAAGTTAGTTCGCGCCAATGCTTGTCGATCCCGCACTTCACGTTCAGCTTTACAAGCAAGATGGAATAAACGAGTGATATTGTATACTCCTTATACTCTAGAATGGTCTGAATCTCTTTATTTAATCCACCCATAAAACGTGCAAGCATAGCTTCATTCTCCTCAACAATACCACACCTAATCATGCCAGTTTGTAATTCCTGATAATATTCTTCTACAGAATTTTTTTCCTTGTCTTAAGCGCTGCAATTTTTGAAGTAATTCACGTTGATAATATGGTGGAACCCAACGAGTACGCATAGCAGTTTTGCAAAGCAGCCCAAGTAGCTGGAACAGGATATAATCTACAATGTTCAGACCACCAAACACATGCAAAGCTAGTGAAAGCACAAACAGCAGCAGGAACACGTCTCTCCTTAGGGTATTGTAAACATGTAAATCGTTGTTCAGTTTCTAACTCCCAAGTAAGATATATATTAGGAACATGTCTACCCTCAAACGGTGGAATATTCAATTTCAGTTTAGGGAGATGGTCATGATCTCGTACCCGAGGTGGTGGTGCAGACCTACCGTTGCGAATATATACCTGAGGTCGACCTGCTGGTGGCTGCACGTAGTTCTGATTTTGATCAACCTCATCCTCGTAATAGTCCTCCATCTCTGCAGTAACAGCAGCAGCTACAGAAGCACCAACAGCAGTAGCAGCGGCACTTGAATTTTGTCCTGGCTCAATAGGAACACGCTGTGCTCGCCCTACTGTATAGCAGCATAGAACTGGTTGTGGGAGGCGTTTGAGTAATTCATCAAACTTGGCGTCCAACTTGGTGTCAATTGACTTCTCATTGTCATCCATCTTCTCCATTGCCTTTCCAAAGCTGGCCATCACGTCTTCCACCTGTTGGCCCATCATTTGCTGAAACTTATCATGAAGCTCTTTGTTCGTCATGTTCTCCCAGTCAATCTCGTTGACTTGTGTTCGTCATGTTCTCCCAGTCAATCTCGTTGACTTGACCCATCATTTGCTGAAACTTATCATGAAGCATGCCATCATCTCCATGCTTGTTCTTGCTCCAATGTTCATCCTTCTCCAAGCTAGGCCCTTCATTTGTAAGCAAAACAAATGTATCCAATTTAGGCAGCATCATATTCTCATGAACATTAGAATCATTACCAAGAAACGAAAGTACCTGGTAATTTAGTTGGCGTGCGCGAGCTCTAGTAATTGGTCCAGTATGTATAGTAGCACGGGCTGTGGGTGTAACAATGGTATTGATGTCCTCATCAAATCATGACAGGTTCCAGAGATAGAAGTTCTTGGACGAAGAATACATCTTCACCATCATGAGAGGTGGGACCACACACACAAGCAAATGGTTGATGCGGCTTGAACTACGTTAGTATTTCCCCAAAGAGGAAGGAATGATGCAGCACAGCTATGGTAGGTATTTCCCTCAGTGATGAGACCAAGGTTATCGAACCAGTAGGAGAACCACGCAACACTATGTAAATGGTACCTGCGCACAAAGAACAAATACTGGCAACCCTACGTGTAAGAGGGGTTGTCAATCCCTCCCGGGTAAAAAGATAGATAAATTTGTAGTAGATTGGATAAACAGAAAACATGAAATAAAATAAATAATAAAAAATTGCAGCAAGATATTTTTGGGTTTTTGGATTAATAGATCTGAAAATAAAAGCGAATAAAAATAGATCTGGAAGGAAAATATGATAAAGAATAGACCTGGGGGCCATAGATTTCACTAGTGGCTTCTCCCGAGAAAAATAGCATACGGCGGGTAAACAAATTACTGTTGGGCAATTGATAGAACTTCAAATAATTATGACGATATCCAGGAAATGATCATTATATAGGCATCACGTCCAAGATTAGTAGATCGACTCCTGCCTGCATCTACTACAATTACACCACACATCAACCGCTATCCACGATGCATCTAGTGTATTAAGTTTATGGAAAAACAGAGTAATGCAATAAGAACGATGACATGATGTAGACAAGATCTATTCATGTAGAAATAGACCCATCTCATTATCCTTAATAGCAATGATACATACGTGTCATGTCCCCTTCTATCATTGGGATTGAGCACCATAAGATCGAACCCATCACAAAGCACCTCTTCCCATGGCAAGAAAAATCAATCTAGTTGGCCTAACTAAACCGAAGATCCGAAGAAGAAATACGAGGCTATAAGAAATCATGTATATAAGAGATCAAAACTTTCATGGATAAAATAGATCTGATCATAAACTCAAAGTTCATGGGATCCCAACCAACAATCCGCAAAAAAGATTTACATCAAATAGATCTCCATGAGACCATTGTATTGAGAATCAAAAGAGAGAGAGAGGAAGCCATCTAGGTACTAACTACGGACCCGGAGGCCTACAGTGAAGTACTCACGCATCATCGGAGAGGCACCAATGAGGATGATGAACCCCTCTGTGATGGTGTCTAGATTGGATATGTGGTTTCGGAACTTGCGGTGGCTGGAATTGTGTTTCATCGACTCCCCTAGGGTTTTTGGATTTTTGGGGTATTTAAAGAGCAAAGAGACGGTGCGGGAGGCGGCCAAGGTGAGCACAACCCTGATGTCTACTACACAACTTTATTCTTGTAGACTCGTGTTGGGCCTCCAAGTGTAGAGTTTTGTAGGATAGTAGCAATTTTCCCTCAAGTGGATGACCTAAGGTTTATCAATTCGTGGGAGGTGTAGGATGAAGATGGTCTCTCTCAAACAACCCTGCAACCAAATACAAGAAATCTCTTGTGTCCCCAACACACCCAGTACAATCGGAAATTGTATAGGTGCACTAGTTCGGTGAAGAGATGGTGATAAAAGTGTAATATGGATGGAAATATATTTTTATAATCTGAATAAATAAAAACAGCAAGGTAGCAATTGATAAAACAGAGCACAAACTGAATTGCAATGCTTGAAAACAAGGCCTAGGGTCCGTACTTTCGCTAGTGCAATCTCCCAACAGTGCGAATATAATTGGATCACATAGCCATCCCTCAACGTGCAACGAAGAATCACTCCAAAATTCTTATCTAGCGGACAACATAAGAAGAAATCATTTGTAGGGTACGAAACCACCTCGAAGCTATTCTTTCTGATCGATCTATCCAAGAGTTCATACTAAAATAACACCAAATAATTTCAGATTCATAATACTCAATCCAACACAAAGAACCTCAAAGAGTGCTCCAAGATTTCTACTGGAGAAACAAAGACAAGAACGTGCATAAACCCCTATGCATAGATTACCCCAATGTCACCTCGAGAATCAAGTGAATCAATATGATACCCCATTTTCACTATGAGTATTCATATGCAAGAAATATATCAAGTGCTCTCAAATCCATAAAAGTATTCAATCTGATAAAGCGAAATCTCAAAGGGAAAACTCAATTCATCACAACAAGATAGAGAGGGGAAAACACCATATGATCCGACTATATTAACAAAGCCCGTGATACATCAAGATCGTTACATCTCAAGAACACGAGAGATAGAGAGAGATTAAACACATAGCTACTAGTACAAACCCTCAGCCCCGAGGGTGGACTACTCCCTCCTCATTGTGGTGGCTGCCGGGATGATGAAGATGACCACCGGTGATGATTCCCCCCTCCGGCAGGGTGCCGGAACGGGGTCTAGATTGGTTTCTCATCGCAACAGAGCCTTGCGACAGCGGAACTTCTAAGGGCAAAGAGGGGGTGCGGGAGGCCACCAAGGTGGGCACAACCCACCTGGGCGCGCCTGGGTCCCCAAGCGCGCCCTGGTGGGTTGTGCCCCCTGGGGGCACCCCGCATAAATCTTCTCTAGCCTCTTTGGACGTCTTTTGGTCCATAAAAATCCACAAAAAGTTTCACGGTGTTTGGACTCCGTTTGATATTGATTTCCTGCGATGTAAAAAACAAGCAAAAACGGCACCTTGCACTGGGCACTGGGTCAGTAGCTTAGTCCCAAAAAATAATATAAAGTTTCTATAAAATGATTTTAAAACATCCAAGAAAGATAAAATAAGAGCATGAATACTTCATAAATAATAGATACGTTGGAGACGTATCCGCATCCCCAAGCTTAATTCCTACTCGTCCTTGTAAGTGCATCTGGTGCCACCCCTAGTTGGTTTTGGAGTATTAACGACAAACTTGGTTGAGGTACTAATGTGTTTGTGAGAATTGCAGGATAACACAGGTAGTAGTCCCTTATTGATTTGGTTTACCTACCAGAGATGACCCTAAAAATGTGTGAAGACATTGAAGAGTGTTAGGCATCACTGAAGTCTTTCTGTCCACGTGATCTGAAGACTTGTTACACTTGAGGACTGTGAATCCTCCAGTCGGTTAGGCGTCGCGTTCCGAGCATCCAAGAGTCATTGTGGATCGCCAGTGAACAAAGTCTGTGATGGTTTGGAAGTCTACCTTGAAGACTTACCAGAGTGATTGGCCGAGGACTGGGTGTCCTTAGCTCAAGGGGAATAAGGTGAAGACGCGGTCTTTTGAGTTAAATCTCATCCTCCCGAACCAGACGTATAGTTGTCGCAGCAACTGGAACTGGTCTACCAGATCCTTGTCTTCACCAAGCAACTGGTTTTATCCCACACTTCCCTTTACTTTATGTTTCTCTTTTGTGAAGTCTTTGCTTGCATGTCTAATCTGATTGACTTCACTCTGTGAAGACTATTTACTGTTTGGCTTCATACTGTCTTCCATCCTGGTCCATACTACCTAGCTGCTGATAGTCTTCGTACTTTCACTACATTGCTTACTTGTCTATGGCTTGTTGATAACCCACAAGTATAGGGGATCGCAACAGTTTTCGCGGGTAGAGTATTCAACCCAAATTTATTGATTCGACACAAGGGGAGCCAAAGAATATTCTCAAGTATTAGCAGCTAAGTTGTCAATTCAACCACACCTGGAAACTTAGTATCTGCAGCAAAGTGTTTAGTAGCAAAGTAAGATGATAGTGATGGTAATGGTAATAAAAGTAAAGACAGCAAAAGTAATGTTTTTGGTATTTTTGTAGTGATTGTGACAGTAGCAACGGAAAAGTAAATAGGCGTAAACCAGTATATGGAAAGCTCGTAGGCACCGGATCAGTGATGGATAATTATGCCAGATGCGGTTCGTCATGTAACAGTCATAAGATAGGGTGACATAGAACTAGCTCCAATTCATCAATGTAATTTAGGCATGTATTCCATATATAGTCATACGTGCTTATGGAAAAGAACTTGCATGACATCTTTTGTCCTACCCTCCCGTGGCAGCGGGGTCCTATTGGAAACTAAGGGATATTAAGGCCTCCTTTTAATAGAGAACCGGAACAAAGCATTAGCACATAGTGAATACATGAACTCCTCAAACTATGGTCACACCGGGAGTGTCCCGATTATTGTCACTTCGGGGTTGCCGGATCATAACACATAGTAGGTGACTATAGACTTGCAAGATAGGATCAAGAACTCACATATATTCATGAAAACATAATAGCTTCATATCTGAAATCATGGCACTCAGGCCCTAGTGACAAGCATTAAGCATAGAAAAGTCATAGCAACATCAATCTCAGAACGTAGTGGATACTAGGGATCAAACCCTAACAAAACTAACTCGATTACATGATAAATCTCATCCAACCCATCACCGTCCAGCAAGCCTACGATGGAATTACTCACGCACGACGGTGAGCATCCTGAAATTGGTGATGGAGGATGGTTGATGACGACGGCGACGAATCCTGATGAGGACATCAATACCATTGTTACACCCACAGCCCCTCTTGCTACATATCTTGGACCAATTACTAGAGCTCGCATGACGCCAATTAAATTATCGGTACTTTCGTTTCTTGGTAATGATTCTAATGTTCATGAGAATATGATGCTGCCTAAATTGGATACATTTATTTTGCTTACAAATGAAGGCCCTAGCTTGGAGAAGGATGGACATTGGAGCAAGAACAAGCATGGAGATAATGCCATGCTAAAGGGAACAAACGGAGTTACAAGTGATGATTTCAGGACTTTGAAGCCACCATAATGGGTGCATGAAGCCTTGGACGAAATATACAAGATGCTACTTCATAAATGTCGTCCCGAGGCTATTCTAGGTGCTGCGTCACCTTATTAGTGGGCCAGGCCCATGTAATTTCGAAATACTTAAGTATAGGCTGTTTTTAGAGTCCGTATGTGTGGGGAAACAAGAGTTAGGGTTGATTTCGGACCCCTCCACCAAGGGCCACGAAATTCCCCCCTCTTCCTCCATATATACAGCCCTTAGGGCACCGTTTAGACCTTGGGTTTTGTTTAGATTAAAAGTTCGCCATAGCTGCAACCGCGTGCCGTTTGTGTTCAACGACCGGACAAAGCGTCCACAGAACCCCACCTTGATCAATAAAGCTTTCATCTTATATTCGCAATATCCAGATTGCAATCTCAGTTTCTTGCTTGTTCTTCGTTTGCTCGCAGGAAACAGGCCCTCGTGGTCGGAGTTGATCGTGCTCGGCGTGGTCAATAACCCTCGGAAGTTGGTTTAGCGATTGCTAAAGCGCGACGTCTCGCCGCGATCGTAGTCGGATCGTCAAGGTCGACTTCCTCCGAAGCGATAGCCACCATCTCATCGAAACATCGGGACACCTTTGCCTCTATCAAGTGGTATCAGATTTTCAGGTTGCTCGGTGAGATTTTACAGGTTTTCGTAGATTAGATCGAGTCTGTTCTTCATACCTAAAGTCCACGAAAAAGCCACAAAAAAATTAGGGTTAGTTCATCATATCCGAACCAATCTGAGCCTTTGCATAATCTTTTTAGGGTTTTGCTTTGTTGAATTTGCGGTTGCATCGTCGTGTCTAGTTGCTGGTCTTAGAGTCTAGTCTTTTAGAGTTTGAGTTACGGTCATAAGTTGTCACGCCGCGCCGCATCATCAATCCGTATCCAAATACCACCACCAATCCGTATCCATATACCACCACCGCTACCATATACCACCACCGCTGCCATATATACCACCAGCATATATCCACCACCATATATCCACCATCAATCCGAGTTCCTTGTATATTAGGTTTGTTTTGAGATCCATCTAGTTTCGATTCGTGTTTCCTTGCGGAGTAGGTCTGAAACCACCCTCCGTTAGGCCCAAAATTTTTCGAAAGCGCACTTGTCGAAAAAATTTTCGGCTATCCTATTTTAAGTGTTTCTAAGCGTATTGAGGCGATCGCCGTTATAGAAAGTTTTTTGACCCGTTTCAGTTTTTGGGTCAAGGCGGTCGAAAAAAAAAAAATTGGTCAAAAAAAATTTCGTGCCCATCCTGTCAGTTTGACCTCGGAAGAGTTTTGAGACACTCGCCATTATAGTGATTTTTCGCAAAAAAAAAAAAAGCAGCGCAAAAAAAAAAAAGCAGCGCAAAAAAAAAAAAAGCGAAAAAAATTTCCAGAGTGTGCTTTTCCATTGTTTCCGTGCAGCGCCGTGATTTTGTTAGTGTTCTAGGCTCGCGTCTCTAGCACGGTCTAGCCTAGGACCAGCACAGTACCGCCGTTAAGCGTTTATTCAACTTTGCATCTCTGAATTGATTATTGCTATTTTTTTTTTTTTGCTACCATATTATAAGCCTTCCCAGCTCCACATACATCTACATCGTGCGTTTGACTCTCCCTGGTAATCGCTCTATCCAAGCTTTGAGAGTTTTGACTACATCGGTTGCCGATCACCTTTCTTCTTTGGGTAAGGCTGGTAAGAATTTGAGATTTGCTTGACGGATTTGTGTGTCCACCACACCACCACCACCACTTCCTAGTAGTCTGTGAATCATATTCTTGTGTGTTTCTATTGCTGCTAACCATGGCAGGATTACAAGCCGGCGAGACTGATTGGGAGAACATGACAAACAAAGCGCTACATGATAAGTTTCAACAAATGATGAGTGGGCAGGTGGACGATGTGCTAAATAGATTTGAAGAGGCCATGGAGAAGATAGATGGCATTGAGAAGGCGTTGAAACAAAGCTTGATAACAAGTTTAATGAATTGCTCGTGCGTCTACCACCACCACCACCGGCTGCACCTAACGCACCTCTACTACAACAACAAGGACTACCTCCACATGTGAAACAGCCCTCCTTGAGCTTCCGTGTCCCTCTTCACTGGCCAAGCTGCTGGTGCTCTTTGTTGATATACGTGGCTCCTGCTGCTGCGGTGGAGGAGGATGATTATTTAAGAGCTTACGAGGATGAGGTTGATCAACATCGAACTACGTGCAACCACCAGCACCACAACCACCAGGTCGTCCACATGCAAATAATGGCAATGTTAGGGCTCCCCTTGGTGCGAGATCATGACCATCTCCCTAAACTGAAATTGAATATTCCACCATTTGAGGGTAGATATGTTCTGATATATATCTTACTTGGGAGTTAGAAACTGAACAACGATTTACATGTTTACAATATCACGAGGAGGCGTGTTCCTCTTCTGCTGTTTGTGCTTTCACTAGCTTTGCATGTGTTTGGTGGTCTGAACATTGTAGATTATATCCTGTTCCAGCTACTTGGGCTGCTTTGAAAACTGCTATGCGTACTCGTTGGGTTCCACCATATTATCAGCGTGAGTTACTTCAAAAATTGCAGCGCTTAAGACAAGGAAAAATTCGGTGAAGAATATTATCGGGAATTACAAACTGGCTTGATTAGATGTGGTATTGTTGAGGAGAATGAAGCTATGCTTGCACGTTTTACGGGTGGATTAAATAGAGAGATTCAGACCATTCTAGACTACAAGGATTATAATAATATCACTCGATTATTCCATCTTGCTTGTAAAGCTGAGCGTGAAGTGCAGGATCGGCAGGCCTTGGCGCGGACTAACTTTTCTGCAGGTCGACCTTCATCATGGACACCACGTGCATCATCTACTTCCACACGTTCTACTACACGGCACCTCCGTCGGCTGCCACCTCCAACCGTGATACAAGAAAGCAGGCACAACCACCACTATCTCGCCAAGAGTACACTGCTTTGGGCCTACACGAGCTCTTCTTCTTCCATGGCGTCAACAGGGCACACAAGTGATATTATTTGTCGTCGTTGTAAGGGAAGAGGACATTTTTGAGAGAATGCCAATCTCAGCGTGTGATGATTGCTCACGAGGATGGTGGGTATGAGTCCGCTAGTGACTATGATGAAGAGACTTTGGCTCTTATTACACATGAAGAACACGGTGGAGATGATTACGATCTTGAGGCGCAATACATGGCTCTTTGAAGATCTTTGTGGTATGAATGTTTAGTTGCTCAACGTGTTTTGAGTGTGCAGGTTACACAAGCTGAGCAAAATCAGAGGCATAACTTGTTCCATACAAAGGGAGTTGTGAAGGAGCGTTCTATTAGCGTCATCATAGATGGAGGAGCTGCAACAACTTGGCTAGCATGGATATGGTGGAGAAGCTTTCTCTCACCACAAGACCACATCCACATCCTTACTACATCCAATGGTTCAACAACAGCGGCAAGGTTAAGGTAACACGTCTTTGTTAGTGTGCATTTTAGTATCTCTACATATGCTGATTATGTTGATTGTGATGTGGTACCTATGCAAGCATGTTCCTTATTACTTGGTAGACCAGTGATAGAGGCAAAAGGTGTCCCGTCTTTCGATGAGATGTTGGTAATTTCAGGAGCTTTGGAGGAAGTCGACTTTGACGATCCGACTCTGAGCGTCTTGAGGACGTCGCGCCTTATGTCGCTAAACCAACTCCGAGAGGTTATTGACCACAGGAGGTTATTGACCACCGAGCACACGATCAACGACCACGAGTGCTGTTTCCTGCGAGCAAGCGAAGAACAAGCAAGAAACTGAGATTGCAATCTGGATATTGCGAATATAAGATGAAAGCTTTATTGATCAAGGTGGGGTTACTGTGGCGCCTTTGTGCAGTCGTTGAACACAAGCGAAATGCTGCGAAGTTGCAGCTATGGCGAACTTTTAATCTAAACAAAACCCAAGGTCTAAGCGGTGCCCTAAGGGCTGTATATATGGAGGAAGAGGGGGAATTTCGTGGCCCTTGGTGGAGGGTCGAAATCAACCCTAACTCTTGTTTCCCCACATACGGACTCTAAAACAGCCTATACTTAAGTATTTCGAAATTACATGGGCCTGGCCCACTAATAAGGTGATGCAGCACCTAGAATAGCCTCGGGACGACATTTATGAAGTAGCATCTTGTATATTTCGTCCAAGGCTTCATGCACCCATTATGGTGGCTTCAAAGTCCTGAAATCATCACTTGTAACTCCGTTCTTGTTCCCCTTAGCATGGCATTATCTCCATGCTTGTTCTTGCTCAATGTCCATCCTTCTCCAAGCTAGGGCCTTCATTTGTAAGCAAAACAAATGTATCCAATTTAGGCAGCATCATATTCTCATGAACATTAGAATCATTACCAAGAAGCGAAAGTACGATAATTTAATTGGCGTGCGTGAGCTCTAGTAATTGGTCCGATATATGTAGCATGAGGGGCTGTGGGTGTAACAATGGTATTGATGTCCTCATCATCCTCCCTTCTTGAAATGAAGTCGTCCTCGACGGAGCTCATATTCCTCACCCAAATAAGGCTTCAAATCTGCAATGTTAAAAGTGGGACTAACCCCAAAATCTGCAGGCAGCTCAAGTTTATATGCATTATCATTTATTTTCTCTAACACCTTAAATGGACCATCAACACGTGGCATTAGCTTTGATTTGCGCAAATTAGAAACCTATCCTTACATAAATGTAACCAAACAAGATCTCCGGTGCAAAGACAACATGTTTTCTACCCTTATCTCCAGCAAGTTTATATTTAGCATTCATCGCTCAATGTTTTCCTTAGTTATCTCATGCATTTTAAAATCAATTCAGCACGTTCTTTAGCATCAAAATTAACCTTCTCCGAAGATGGAAGAGGCAACAAATCAATAGGTGCACGAGGTAGGAAGCCATACACAATTTCAAAGGGCACATCTTAGTAGTAGAATGCAATGAGCGATTATAAGCAAATTCAATATGAGGCAAGCATTCTTCCCACATTTTCTTATTATTCTTCAAAACAGCCCTAAGCATAGTAGACAATGTTCTATTGACTACTTCAGTTTATCCATCGGTTTGGGGTGACAAGTAGTACTAAAAGCAGTTTAGTCCCCAACTTAGCCCATAAACATCTCCAAAAGTGGCTAAGAAATTTAGTATCACGATCTGAAACAATAGTATTTGGCACACCATGCAAGCGAATAATTTCACGAAAGAACAAATCAGCAACATTAACAGACATCATCGCTTTTATGACATGGTATAAAGTGTGCCATTTTAGAGAATCTATCCACGACAACAAATATGCTATCCCTCCCTTCTTTGTTCGAGGTAAACCTAAAACAAAGTCCATAGATATATCCTCCCAAGGAACACTAGGCACGAGCAAAGGCATATATAAACCATGAGGATTGAGTCGTGACTTAGCTTTTTGACATGTAGTGCAGCGAGCAACAAAGCGCTCAACATCCGTCTCATCTTTGGCCAAAAGAAATGTGTAGCAAGTATATCCTCCGTCTTCTTCACGCCAAAGTGTCCCATTAATCCTCCTCCATCGCCTCCTGCAACAACAAAAGGCGAACAGAGCTAGCAGGAATGCATAGCTTGTTAGCACGGAACACAAAACCATCATTAATAACGAACTTGTTCCATGTTCTTCCCTCTTTACAATTCTGCATTACATCTTTAAAATCAGCATCATGCACATATTGATCTTTGATGGTCTCCAAACCAAATATTTTGAAGTCAAGTTGTGAAAGCATAGTATATCGACGAGACAAAGCATCAACAATAACATTTTCTTTACCCTTCTTGTGTTTAATGACATAAGGAAAGTCTCAATGAATTCAACCCATTTAGCATGTCTACGATTCAGTTTAGCTTGACTTTTAATATGTTTCAAAGATTCATGATCAGAATGTATAACAAATTCTTTGGGCCATAAATAATGTTGCCATGTCTCTAAAGTCCGAACAAGAGCATATAATTCTTTGTCATAAGTAGAATAGTTCAGACTAGGCCCTCAATTTTTCAGAAAAGTATGCAACAGGTTTGCCATCTTGTAATAACACACCTCTAATCCAATTCCACTAGCATCACATTCAAGCTCAAAAGTCTTATTAAAGTCAGGAAGTTGGAGTAAAGGGCATGTGTCAACTTATCTTTCAATACCGTGAAGGCTTCTTCACATGCGGTACCCCAAACAAAAGGCACATCCTTCTTTGTAAGCTCATTGAGAGGTGCAGCAATGGTGCTAAAGTCTCTCACAAAGCGCCTATAGAAACCAGCGAGTCCAAGAAAACTCCTCACTTGTGTGACCGTTTTGGGCTGCGGCCAACTCTCAATAGCTTCAATCTTGGCTTTATCAACTTCAATTCCTGTGGAGTAACAACATAGCCAAGAAAAGATACTAAATTCGGTGCAAAAGGTGCACTTCCCAAGGTTACCAAACAAGCGTGCATCACGTAGAGCATTAAAAACAACACGTAAATGTTCCAAATGTTCTTCCAAAGATTTGCTATAAATCAGTATATCATCAAAGTAAACTACCACAAATCGTCCAATGAAAGCACGTAAAACTTCGTTCATTAATCTCATGAAAGTACTAGGTGCATTAGTTAACCCAAAAGGCATGACTAACCACTCATATAATCCAAACTTAGTTTTAAATGCTGTTTTCCATTCATCTCCCAATTTCATACGAATTTGATGGTATCCACTCATAAATCAACTTTGGAGAATATTGTAGAGCCACTCAATTCATCAAGCATATCATCTAGCCTAGGAATAGGATGGCGATAACGAATAGTAATATTATTAATGCCTCTACAATCAACACACATACTGTGACGTACCATCCTTTTTAGGCACTAGTATAATAGGAACAGCACAAGGACTAAGAGATTGGCGTATATAACCTTTGTCGAGCAGCTCACTGTGCTTGACGCATAATCTCCTTCGTCTCCTCTGGATTGAGTGCGGTATGGTGCGCGGTTGGGTAGCGATGCACAGGAATTAAGTCAATTTGATGCTCAATCCCTCGAATAGGTGGTAATCCGGTGGCACGTCTTGTGGGAAGGCGTCGTGAACTCTGCAAAATGTTAGTGACAGCGAGGGGCAAAGAGGAAAACACGTCCTCGAATGAAAATAATGCCTCTTTGCACACAAAAGCATAGCAAACAGATTTGCTAGAATCTAGCTCATCAATATCAGATTTGGTGGCAAATAAACATGCACTTTTCAGTTTAATTTCAGAAGCAACATTAGATGGTTTATTATTAGGCTTCATTTGTTGCTCAAATTCTTTTGCCACAATCTGATTTTCACTCTTATTTTCTCTGTTTTGCTTTATTAGCTCTATTAATATCATCTTTCAAAATGGAATCAGGAGTCATAGGAAGCAAAGTAATATTTTTATCCTTGTGAACAAGAGTATCTGATTGTTTCTACCATGGTGTACAGAAATTTTATCAAATTGCCATGGTCTACCAAGTAATAAGGAACATGCTTGCATAGGTACCACATCACAATCAACATAATCAGCATATGTAGAGATACTAAAATACACACGAACGATCGTGTTACCTTAACCTTGCGCTGTTGTTGAACCATTGGATGTAGTAAGGATGTGGATGTGGTCTTGTGGTGAGAAAGCTTCTCCACCATATCCATGCTAGCCAAGTTGTTGCAGCTCCCTCCATCTATGATGGCCTTGAATAGAACGTTCCTTCACAACTCCTTTGTATGGAACAAGTTATGCCTCTGATTTTGCTCAGCTTGTGTAACCTGCACACTCAAAACACGTTGAGCAACTAAACATTCATACTGTCGGCATCTTGACAGCCATGTATTGCGTCTCGGGATCAGAATCATCTCCACCGTGTTCTTCATGTGTAATAAGAGCCAAAGTCTCTTCATCATAGTCACTAGCGGACTCATACCCACCATCCTCGGTAGCAATCATCTGCGCTGAGATTGGCATTCTCTCATAAAATGTCCTCTTCCCTTACAAGCGACGACAAATAATATCACTTGTGTGCCTGTTGGCGCCATGGAAGAAGAAGAGCTCTGTGTAGGCCAGCGGTGTGCTCTTGGCGAGATAGTGGTGGTTGTGCCTGCTTTCTTGTATCACGGTTGGAGGTGGCAGCCGGCGGAGGTGCGGTGTAGTAGAGCGTGTGGAAGTAGATGATGCGTGGTGTCCATGATGAAGGTCGACCTGCGAGAAAAGTTAGTCGCGCCAAGGCACATCGATCCCGCACTTCACGTTCAGCTTTACAAGCAAGATGGAATAATCGAGTGATATTATTATAATCCTTGTAGTCTAGAATGGTCGAATCTCTCTATTTAATCCACCCGAAAGCGTGCAAGCATAGCTTCATTCTCCTCAACAATACCACATCTAATCAAGCCAGTTTGTAATTCGATAATATTCTTCTACGAATTTTTCCTTGTCTTAAGCGCTGCAATTTTGAAGTAATTCACGCTGATAATATGGTGGAACCAACGAGTACGCATAGCAGTTTTCAAAGCAGCCCAAGTAGCTGGAACAGGATATAATCTACAATGTTCAGACCACCAAACACATGCAAAGCTAGTGAAAGCACAAACAAGCAGCGGGAACACGTCTCTCCTCGGGATATTGTAAACATGTAAATCGTTGTTCAGTTTCTAACTCCCAAGTAAGATATATATCAGGAACATATCTACCCTCAAATGGTGGAATATTCAATTTCAGTTTAGGGAGATGGTCATGATCTCGTACTGAAGGGAGCCGAACATTGCCATTATTTGCATGTGGGCGACCTGGTGGTTGTGGTGCTGGTGGTTGCACGTAGTTCGATGTTGATCAACCTCATCCTCGTAAGCTCTTACATAATCATCCTCCCCACCGCAGCAGCAGGAGCCACGAAGTATCAACAGCAGCACCAGCAGCTTGGCGGTGAAGAGGGACACGGGAAGCTCGGCGGAGGGCTGTTTCGCGATGTGGAGGTAGTCCATGTTGTTGTAGTAGAGGTGCGTTAGGTGCAGCCGGTGGTGGTGGTGGTAGGCAGCGAGCAATTCATTAAACTTGTTATCGAGCTTTGTTTGACGCCTTCTCAATGCCATCTATCTTCTCCATGGCCTCTTCAAATCTATTTAGCACATCGTCCACCTGCCCACTCATCATTTGTTGAAACTTATCATGTAGCGCTTTGTTTGTCATGTTCTCCCGGTCGGTCTAAATCGGCTTGTGATCCTGCCATGGTTAGCAGCAATAGAAACACACAAGAATATGATTGACAGACTACTAGGAAGTGGTGGTGGTGGTGTGGTGGACGATCACAAATCCGTCAAGCAAATCTCAAATTCTTACAGTTCTTACCCAGCGGCGGTGATGATCGCAACCGATGTAGTCAAAACTCTCAAAGCTTGGATAGAAGCGATTACGGGGAGAGTCAAGCATACGATGTAGATGTATGTGGAGCTGGGAAGGCTTATAATATGGTAGCAAAAGGGTCAGCAATAATCAATTCAGAGATGCAAAGTTGAATAAGCGCTCAACGACAGTCTTGTCTTTGGTCCTAGGCTAGACCGTGCTAGAGACGCGAGCCTAGAACACTAACAAAATCACGGCGCTGCACGGAAACAACGGAAAAGCACACTCTGGAAATTTTTTTTTTCGCTTTTTTTTTTTTTTTGCGCTGCTTTTTTTTTGCTGCTCTTTTTTTTTTTTTTTTGCGAAAAATCACTATAATGGCGAGTGTCTCAAAACTCTTCCCAGGTCAAACTGACAGGATGGGCACGAAATTTTTTCGACCAAAAAATTTTTTTTTATTGCCGGACCCAAAAGCTGAAGCAGGTCAAAAAACTTTCTATCTTGGCGTTGTCTCAATCGCTTAGAAACACCTAAAATAGGATAGCAGAAAAATTTTTTGACAAGTGCGTTTTGGAAAATTTTGGGCCTAAGCGGAGGTGGTTTCGAAACCTACTCGAAACCTAGGAAAAAGAACAAATCGGAAACTAGATGGATCTCGAAAACAAACCTAATATGCAAGGAACTTCGGATTGGTGGTGGATATATGGTGGTGGTATATGGCAGCGGTGGTGGTATATGGTAGCGGTGGTGGTATATGGATACGGATTGGTGGTGGTATATGGATACGGATTGAGGCGGTGGCGGATAAGCAATGGTGGTAGATGGCAAGGCGATGATGATGGTGCGGCGGTGGCGTGACAACTTATGACCGAACTCGAAACTCTAAAGACTAGACTCTAAGACCAGCAACTTGACACGACGATGCACCATAAATTCAACAAAGCAAAACCCTAAAAAGATTATGCAAAGGCTCAGATTGGTTGGATATGATGAACTAACCCTAATTTTTTTGTGGCTTTTTCGTGGACAATAGGTATGAAGAACAGACTCGATCTAAACTACGAAAACTATAAAATCTCACCGAGCAACCTGAAAATCTGATACCACTTGATAGAGGCAAAGGTGTCCGTCTTTCGATGAGATGTTGGTTTTCGCTTTGGAGGAAGTCGACTTTGGCGATCCGACTACGAGCGTCGAGGGCGTCGCGCCTTAGCAATCGCTAAACCAACTCCGAGAGGTTATTGACCACGCCGAACACGATCAACGACCACGAGGGTCTGTTTCCTGCGAGCAAGCGAAGAACAAGCAAGAAACTGAGATTGCAATCTGGATATTGCGAATATAAGATGAAAGCTTTATTGATCAAGGTGGGGTTACGTGGCGCCTTTGTGCAGTCGTTGAACACAAGCGAAATGCTGCGAAGTTGCAGCTATGGCGAACTTTTAATCTAAACAAAACCCAAGGTCTAAGCGGTGCCCTAAGGGCTGTATATATGGAGGAAGAGGGGGAATTTCGTGGCCCTTGGTGGAGGGTCGAAATCAACCCTAACTCTTGTTTCCCCACATACGGACTCTAAAACAGCCTATACTTAAGTATTTCGAAATTACATGGGCCTGGCCCACTAATAAGGTGTGCAGCACCTAGAATAGCCTCGGGACGACATTTATGAAGTAGCATCTTGTATATTTCGTCCAAGGCTTCATGCACCCATTATGGTGGCTTCAAAGTCCTGAAATCATCACTTGTAACTCCGTTCTTGTTCCCCTTAGCATGGCATTATCTCCATGCTTGTTCTTGCTCAATGTCCATCCTTCTCCAAGCTAGGGCCTTCATTTGTAAGCAAAACAAATGTATCCAATTTAAGCAGCATCATATTCTCATGAACATTAGAATCATTACCAAGAAGCGAAAGTACGATAATTTAATTGGCGTCTTGTGAGCTCTAGTAATTGGTCCAGTATATGTAGCAGTAGGGGCTGTGGGTGTAACAATGGTATTGATGTCCTCATCAGGTAGACCATGGCAATTTGATAAAAATTCTGTACACCATGGTAGAAACAATCAGTATACTCTTGTTCACAAGGATAAAAATATTACTTTGCTTCCTATGACTCCTGATTCCATTTTGAAAGATGATATTAATAGAGCTAATAAAGCAAAACAGGAGAAAAATAAGAGTGAAAATCAGATTGTGGCAAAAGAATTTGAGCAACAAATGAAGCCTAATAATAAACCATCTAATGTTGCTTCTGAAATTAAACTGAAAAGTGCATGTTTATTTGCCACCAAATCTGATATTGATGAGCTAGATTCTAGCAAATCTGTTTGCTATGCTTTTGTGTGCAAAGAGGCATTATTTTCATTCGAGGGCGTGCCTTCCTCTTTGCCCCTGCTGTCACTAACATTTTGCGGGAGTTCGGCGTCTTCCCACAAGGCGTGCCCGGGATTACCACCTATTCGAGGATTGAGCATCAAATTGACTTAATTCGGTGCATCGCTACCAACCGCGCACCATACCGTACCAATCCGGAGGAGGCGAAGGAGATTATCGTCAAGTACAGGAGCTGCTCGACAAAGGTTATATCTGCGAATCTCTTAGTCCTTGTGTTGTTCCTATTATACTAGTGCCTAAAAAGGATGGTGCGTCGGCGTATGTGTGTTGATTGTAGAGGCATTAATAATATTACTATTAGTTATCGTCATCCTATTCCTAGGCTAGATGATATGCTTGATGAATTGAGTGGCTCTACAATATTCTCCAAAGTTGATTTGCGTAGTGGATACCATCAAATTCGTATGAAATTGGGAGATGAATGGAAAACAGCATTTAAAACTAAGTTTGGATTATATGAGTGGTTAGTCATGCCTTTTGGGTTAACTAATGCACCTAGTACTTTCATGAGATTAATGAGCGAAGTTTTACGTGCTTTCATTGGACGATTTGTGGTAGTTTACTTTGATGATATACTGATTTATAGCAAATCTTTGGAAGAACATTTGGAACATTCGTGCTGTTTTTAATGCTCTCGTGATGCACGTTTGTTTGGTAACCTTGGGAAGTGCACCTTTTGCACCGACCGAGTATCTTTTCTTGGCTATGTTGTTACTCCACAGGGAATTGAAGTTGATAAAGCCAAGATTGAAGCTATTGAGAGTTGGCGCAGCCCAAAGCGGTCACACAAGTGAGGAGTTTTCTTGGACTCGCTGGTTTCTATAGGCGTTTTGTGAGAGACTTTAGCACCATTGCTGCACCTCTCAATGAGCTTACAAAGAAGGATGTGCCTTTTGTTTGGGGTACCTTACGGAAGAAGCCTTCACGGTATTGAAAGATAAGTTGACACATGCTCCTTTACTCCAACTTCTGACTTTAATAAGACTTTTGAGCTTGAATGTGATGCTAGTGGAATTGGATTAGGAGGTGTGTTATTACAAGATGGCAAACCTGTTGCATACTTTTACGAAAAATTGAGTGGGCCTAGTCTGAACTATTCTACTTATGACAAAGAATTATATGCTCTTGTTAGGACTTTAGAGACATGGCAACATTATTTATGGCCCAAAGAATTTGTTATACATTCGATCATGAATCTTTGAAACATATTAAAAGTCAAGCTAAACTGAATCGTAGACATGCTAAATGGGTTGAATTCATTGAGACTTTCCTTATGTCATTAAACACAAGAAGGGTAAAGAAAATGTTATTCTTGATGCTTTGTCTCGTCGCTATACTATGCTTTCACAACTTGACTTCAAAATATTTGGTTTGGAGACCATCAAAGATCAATATGTGCATGATGCTGATTTTAAAGATGTAATGCAGAATTGTAAAGAAGGAAGAACATGGAACAAGTTCGTTATTAATGATGGTTTTGTGTTCGTGCTAACAAGCTATGCATTCCTGCTAGCTCTGTTCGTCTTTTGTTGTTGCAGGAGGCGCATGGAGGAGGATTAATGGGACACTTTGGCGTCAAGAAGGCGGAGGATATACTTGCTACACATTTCTTTTGGCCAAAGATGAGGCGGGATGTTGAGCGTTTTGTTGCTCGCTGCACTACATGTCAAAAAGCTAAGTCACGACTCAATCCTCATGGTTTATATATGCCTTTGCCTGTGCCTAGTGTTCCTTGGGAGGATATATCTATGGACTTTGTTTTAGGTTTACCTCAAACAAAGAAGGGAGGATAGCATATTTGTTGTCGTGGATAGATTCTCGAAAATGGCACACTTTATACCATGTCATAAAAGCGATGATCTTTGTTAATGTTGCTGATTTGTTCTTTCGTGAAATTATTAAGCTTGCATGGTGTGCCAAATACTATTGTTTCAGATCGTGATACTAAATTTCTTAGCCACTTTTGGAGATGTTTATGGGCTAAGTTGGGGACTAAACTGCTTTTAGTACTACTTGTCACCCCAAACTGATGGACAAACTGAAGTAGTCAATAGAACATTGTCTACTATGCTTAGGGCTGTTTTGAAGAATAATAAGAAAATGTGGGAAGAATGCTTGCCTCATATTGAATTTGCTTATAATCGTTCATTGCATTCTACTACTAAGATGTGCCCTTTTGAAATTGTGTATGGCTTCCTACCTCGTGCACCTATTGATTTGTTGCCTCTTCCATCTTGGAGAAGGTTAATTTTGATGCTAAAGAACGTGCTGAATTGATTTTAAAAATGCATGAGATAACTAAGGAAAACATTGAGCGTATGAATGCTAAATATAAACTTCTGGAGATAAGGGTAGAAAACATGTTGTCTTTGCACTGGAGATCTTGTTTGGTTACATTTGCGTGAGGATAGGTTTCCTAATTTGCATAAATCAAAGCTAATGCCCACGTCTGATGGTCCATTTAAGGTGTTAGAAAATAAATGATAATGCATATAAACTTGAGCTGCTGCAGATTTTGGGGTTAGTCCACTTTTAACATTGCAGATTTGAAGCCTTATTTGGGTGAGGAATATGAGCTTCCGTCGAGGCGACTTCATTTCAAGAAGGGAGGATGATGAGGACATCAATACCATTGTTACACCCACAGCCCCTCTTGCTACATATCTTGGACCAATTACTAGAGCTCGCGACGCCAATTAAATTATCGGTACTTTCGTTTCTTGGTAATGATTCTAATGTTCATGAGAATATGATGCTGCCTAAATTGGATACATTTGTTTTGCTTACAAATGAAGGCCCTAGCTTGGAGAAGGATGGACATTGGAGCAAGAACAAGCATGGAGATAATGCCATGCGGAAGGGAACAAACGGAGTTACAAGTGATGATTTCAGGACTTTGAAGCCACCATAATGGGTGCATGAAGCCTTGGACGAAATATACAAGATGCTACTTCATAAATGTCGTCCGAGGCTATTCTAGGTGCTGCGTCACCTTATTAGTGGGCCAGCCCATGTAATTTCGAAATACTTAAGTATAGGCTGTTTTAGAGTCCTTATGTGTGGGGAAACAAGAGTTAGGGTTGATTTGGACCCCTCCACCAAGGGCCACGAAATTCCCCCTCTTCCTCCATATATACAGCCCTTAGGGCACCGTTTAGACCTTGGGTTTTGTTTAGATTAAAAGTTCGCCATAGCTGCAACTTCGCGTGCCGTTTGTGTTCAACGACCGGACAAAGCGTCCAGAACCCCACCTTGATCAATAAAGCTTTCATCTTATATTCGCAATATCCAGATTGCAATCTCAGTTTCTTGCTTGTTCTTCGTTTGCTCGCAGGAAACAGGCCCTCGTGGTCAGGTTGATCGTGCTCCGGCGTGGTCAATAACCCTCGGAAGTTGGTTTAGCGATTGCTAAGGCGCGACGTCTCGCACGATCGTAGTCGGATCGTCAAGGTCAACTCCCACAGAAACGATAGCCACCATCTCGTCGAAACATCGGGACACCTTTGCCTCTATCAAATCCCCCTCTCCGGAGCCCTGAACGGACTCCAGATCAGCCCTCCCGAGAGAGATTAGGGCTTAGCGGTGGCTCCATATCGTAAAACGCGATGAAACTTTCTCTCTGATTTTTTTCTCCCGGAAAGCCAATATATAGAGTTGGAGTTGGCGTCGGAGGGTCTCCAGGGGGCCCATGAGGTAGGGGGGCGCGCCCAGGAGGGGGGGCGCCCCCCCACCCTCGTGGACAGGGTGTGGGCCCCCTGGTCTTCATCTTTGGCGAGGATTTTTTATTATTTATTCTAAGATATTCCGTGGAGTTTCAGGTCATTCCAAGAACTTTTGTTTTCTGCACATAAAACAACATGATGGCAATTCTACTGAAAACAACGTCAGTCCAGGTTAGTTCCATTCAAATCATACAAGTTAGCGTCCAAAACAAGGGCAAAAGTGTTTGGAAAAGTAGATACGACGGAGACGTATCAACTCCCCCAAGCAAACCCTTGCTTGTCCTCAAGCAATTCAGTTGACAAACTGAATGAGAAAAAGAAAAACTTTTACAAACTCTGTTTGCTCTTGTTGTTGTAACTATGTCAAGCCAGCATTCAAGTTTTCAGAAAAGATCATAACTAACCACATTTGCAATAACACTTAGGTCTCATGTTTACTCATATCAATAACATAATCAGCTAGCAAGCCATAATAATAAATCTCGGATGACAACACTTTCTCAAAATAATCATAATATGATATAAAAAGATGGTATCTCGCTAGCCCTTTCTGAGACCGCAAAACATAAATGCAGAGCACCTTCACAGATCAAGGACTGACTAGACATTGTAATTCATGGTAAAAGAGATCCAGTCACAATCATACCCAATATAAATTAACAATAATGAATGCAAATGACAGCTGTGCTCTCCAGCTAGTGCTTTTAATAAGAAGGTGATGACTCAACATAAAAGTAAATAGATAGGCCCTTCGCAGAGGGAAGCAGGGATTTGTAGAGGTGCCAGAGCTCAGTTTTGAAATAGAGATAAATTATATTTTGAGCGGCATACTTTCATTGTCAACATAACAACTAAGAGATGACGATATCTTCCATGCTAAACAAATTATAGGCGGTTCCCAAACAGAATGGTAAAGTTTATAATCCCCCTCCTCCACAAGCATCAATCCATGGCTTGCTCGAAACAACGAGTGCCTCGAACATTCAACGGGTCCCAGGGGGAGTTTTGTATGCAATTATTTTGATTTAGTTTGCATAAAGCATGGGATTTGGGCATCGGTGACCAGCCATTTTCTCGTGAGTGAGGTGGAGTCCACTCCTCTTGAGAATAAACCGCCTAACACGGAAGATAAGGGCAGCACTAGTTGATATATGAGCTATTCGAGCATGCAAAACAGAATGTTTATTTGAAGGTTAGAGTTTGGCACATACAAATTTACTTGGAGCAATGGTAGATACCGCATATAGGAAGGTATGGTGGACTCATATGGAATAACTTTGGGGTTTAAGGGTTGGATGCACAAGCAGTATTCCGCTTAGTACAAGTGAAGGCTAGCAGAAGACTGGGAAAGCGACCAACTAGAGAGCGACAAGAGTCATGAACATGCATTAAAATTAATAAACATTGAATAGAAGCATGAGCCGGATATAATCCACCATGAACATAAATATCGTGAAGGATATGTTGATTTCTTTCAACTACATGTGTGAACATGTGCCAAGTCAAGTCACTTAAATCATTCAAAGGAGGATACCACCCCATCATACCACATCACAACCATTTTAATAGCATGTTGGCACGCAAGGTAAACCATTATAACTCATAGCTAATCAAGCATGGCACAAGCAACTATGATCTCTAATTATCATTGCAAACATGTTTATTCATAATAAGCTGAATCAGGAACGATGGACTCATCATATTTACGAAACAAAAGAGGTCGAGTTCATACCATCTTTTCCCATCTCAGTCAGTCCATCATATATGTCATCATAATTGCCTTTCACTTGTACGACCGAACGGTGTGAATAATAATAAGAGTGCACATGCATTGGACTAAGCTGGAATCTGCGAGCATTCAATAAATAGGAGAAGACAAGGCAATATGGGCTCTTGGTTAAATCAACAATGATGCATATAAGAGCCACTTCAACAATTTAATCATGGTCTTCTCCTACTGACCCCCAAAGAAAAGAAAAGAAATAAAAACTATTTACACGGGAAAGCTCCCAACAAGCAAAAGAAGAACGGGAAATATTTTTGGGTTTTCTTTTTAATTATTACTACTACAGCAGGAAAAATAAACTACTACTAATTTTTTGGTTTTTGTTAAAGTTTATTAAACACACAAGAAGAAAGCAGGAAAAAGTAAATAAACTAGCATGGATATTAGAGTGAAAGAGTATGAGCACCGACATCTAGCAATGAGTGTGTGTGAACACAAATTTAATGTCGGTGAGAAATACGTACTCCCCCAAGATTAGGCTTTTGGCCTAAGTTGGTCTATGGCCAGGGATAGCGTGGTGGATACCCGTAGGTGTAGCTGGGGTCGTACTGCGATGCAGCGGCTATCGCCTCATGAGCTGCAGCGTGGCGTCGAGCTGCCTCCGCTCTCCTCTCGTACTCATCTGCCTCCTCTCTGGTGATAATATATCTTCCTTTTGTCTGAAAATCAAAGAAGGCAGGAGCAGGAAGAGTAATATGGACAACATGTCGTTTGTTAAAGATTAGTCGATACTGGAGAGGTGGTTCAGTCCTCTCAACAAACTGGTGAGCAACCATAGAATCAAAATCTAAATAAGTAGGGGGTAACTCCATATCACCCTCACGAATGTCTATCTCCAGAAAATTAGCTAAACGGGTTGCATAAATTCCTCCAAAGAAATATCTGTTATGTCTATTATGATTCAACCTACGAGCTACAATGGCTCCCATATGATAAGCTTGGTCTCCTAACACAGCACTTCTGAGAATGCTGAGATCAGGGGCACACATGTGACATGCTTCATCCTTAGCATTTATGCATCTACCTATGAAGAGAGCAAAATAATGTATAGCAGGAAAGTGAATGCTCCCTATAGTGGCTTGCGTTATATCTCTAGATTCTCCCACAGTTATTCTAGCAAGAAAGTCTCTATATTCAGATTTAGGGGGATCCCTGACACTACCCCAGGATGGAAGTTTGCAAGCAAAAGTGAAATCCTCTAAGTCCATGGTATAAGATTTGTCATAAAGGTCAAACATGACTGAAGGATAATTACGCAAAGATGAAAACTCAAACCTCCTCACAAATGAACTTGTGAGATCATGATACTGGGGGCATTTGTCAGCCTCAAAGTCCTCAAGACCGGCATTACGCAAATATGCACTAAATTCTTCTTTGATTCCCGCTTGACTCATAAAATTTTCCGAAGGCCATTCACAGGGCCTCACAGGAGCGTCTCTTGGTGGTTCCTCGTCAGCATCACGCATTGCAAGCCTGGGACCTTGCTTCCTTGAAGAACCACCTTGGAAAATCTTCCTAAACATATTGTTTTCTCTGAAAAATAATTCTGAAATTTTTAGTAACTTCAAACAAAAGTGAACCAACTTCAATAAAACTGATAGCAACTACTCCTACAAGTGCCTAGAGCCTATGTCAAGCATTAGAACTACTTGGAACCATATAAATTTGACATGCAAGCTCAAGAAAATGGTCACCTATGCAGAACAAATTTGCAAAGAATAAAGCACTAGAACAAAAAATAATTGGACCAATGCAGGAGTCACATACCAAGGAACAATCTCCCCAAGCAGTTTTGCGAGAGGTGCTTTAAGCAAGGAGATCGAAAATCACAGCAAAAGTGGCTGGAACTCATGCTTGAGTTGGTTTTTCGGGTTTGTGTGAGGCAGAGGAAGAAGATGGGTGCAGGGATAAGTGGAGGAGGGCCACCGTGGGCCCACGAGGCGGTGGGGCGTGCCTAGGGGGGTAGGGCGCGCCCTCCACCCTCGTGGCCAGGTGGCAGCTCCCCCCGCAGTGATGTTTGCACTATAAATCCTCAAATATTCCCGAAAAAATCATATTTAATTGGCATGTCATTCTGAGGACTTTTATTTTTGGGGTATTTTTATATTGCACAGGTAAGTCAGGAAACAGACAGAAAAATACTATTTTACTTTATTTCTACTAAACAACAGCAAATATAAAGAGGGTACAGAAGGTTGTGCTTCTAGTTTCATCCATCTCATGCTCATCAAAAGGAATCCACTAACAAGGTTGATCAAGTCTTGTTAACAAACTCATTCCGATAATCATGGAACCGGAGAAATTTCGAATAACACTATGTTACCTCAACGGGGATATGGACATCCCCAATAATAAGTATATCATATTTCTTCTTGACAGTAGGAAGAGGAAATTCAAAACCTCCAAATATAATCGATGGAATTTTTCCAATAGAGTTGATGCTATAAACTTGAGGTTGTTTCCTCGGAAAGTGTACTGTATGCTCATTACCATTAACATGAAAAGTGACATTGCCTTTGTTGCAATCAATAACAGCCCCTGCAGTATTAAGGAAAGGTCTTCCAAGAATAATAGACATACTATCAACCTCGGGAATATCAAGAATAACAAAGTCCGTTAAAATAGTAACGTTTGCAACCACAACAGGCACATCCTCACAAATACCGACAAGTATAGCAGTTGATTTATCAGCCATTTGCAAAGATATTTCAGTAGGTGTCAACTTATTCAAGTCAAGTCTACGATATAAAGAGAGAGGCATAACACTAACACCGGCTCCAAGATCACATAAAGCAGTTTTAACATAATTTCTTTTAATGGAGCATGGTATAGTAGGTACTCCTGGATCTCCAAGTTTCTTTGGTATTCCACCCTTAAAATATAATTAGGAAGCATGGTGGAAATTTCAGCTTCCGGTATCTTTCTTTTATCGGTAATGATATCCTTCATATACTTAGCATAAGGATTTGTTTTCAGCACATCAGTTAATCGCATACGCAAAAAGATAGCTCCAAAGTCCTCAACCACTTTCTCATATCCACATATGTCCCAAACAAAAAGTCAAACTCGGCCCCACCGAAACTTTCTATCTGGCGCCACCGAGTTCAGTTGACATAGCCACTGCCACAAACCCTAGTCACTTCGGTCTTACCGATAGGGATCTCGGTCTCACAGAGATGGGATTGCAAACTCTCTGTTTCCCTTCGTATCATTTCGGTCCAACCGAGATGAGCAATCGGTCCCACCGAGTTTGCAATGCAAACTCTCTGTTTCCCTTTCGTAACGTTTCGGTCTCACTGAGATGAACGAATCTGTCCCACCGAGTTTGCCTGACCAACTCTCTGGTTAGCTTATTACCAAAATCGGTCCAACCGAGTTTGTGTAATCGGTCTCACCGAGATTAAGTTATGCCCTAACCCTAATGAATTCGGTCCCACCGAGTTGACATGTCAGTCCCACCAAAAAGCCTAACGTTCACATTTTGAACTAGATCGGTCTGACTGAGTTTCATTATTCGGTCTCACCGAGTTCGGTGATTTGTGTGTAACGGTTAGATTTTGTGTGGAGGCTATATATACCCCTCCACCCACTCTTCATTCATGGAGAGAGCCATCAGAACAAGCCTACACTTCCATCATACATTTTCTGAGAGAGAACCACCTATTCATGTGTTGAGGTCAAGATATTCCATTCCAATCATATGAATCTTGATCTCTAGCCTTCTCCAAGTTGTTTCCACTCAAATCATCTTTCCACCAAATCCAAATCTGTGAGAGAGAGTTGAGTGTTGGGGAGACTATCATTTGAAGCATAAGAGCAAGGAGTTCATCATCAACAAACCATCTATTGCCTTTTGGAGAGTGGTGTCTCCTAGATTGGTTAGGTGTCACTTGGGAGCCTCCGTCAAGATTGTGGAGTTGAACCAAGGAGTTTGTGCAGGCAAGGAGATCGCCTACTTGTGAAGATCTACCCTAGTGAGGCAAGTACTTCATGGGCGATGGCCATGGTGGGATAGACAAGGTTGCTTCTTCGTGGACCCTTCGTGGGTGGAGCCCTCCATGGACTCGCGCAACCGTTACCCTTCGTGGGTTGAAGTCTCCATCAGCGTGGATGTACGATAGCACCACCTATCGGAACCACGCCAAAAATCTCCGTGTCTACATTGCATTTGCTACCTCCAAACTCCTCCCTTTACCTTCATGTGCAATGTTTTACATTCCGCTGCTTTACTCTTGGACTTGCATGTGTAGGTTGTTTGCTTGACTAGTGTTAAGTTGTTAAAATCTGCCAAGACTTAAAATTGGGAAAAAGGCTAGATTTTTATTTGGTCAAGTAGTCTAATCACCCCCCTCTAGACATACTTTCGATCCTACAAGTGGTATCAGAGCTATGATCTCCATTTGTCTTGATTTCCATAGCTTTTGGTGATCATAGCCTTGGTTTCACAACCTAGGAGAGTATGGCGTCTAGCGAGGGAAATTACCACCGTAGAGGTCCTTACTTTGGTGGTACTAATTTTGCTAGTTGGAAGCATAAGATGAAAATGCATATTCTTGGACATAACCCCGCCGTTTGGGCTATTATGTGTATTGGCTTGCAAGGTGAATTCTTTGATGAGAGAGAACTGAACCATGAAGCTACCGCGGAAGAGTTGAAGATGCTGCAATACAATGCTCAAGCTTGTGATATTCTCTTCAATGGATTGTACCCAGAAGAATTCAACAAAATCAGCCGTCTTGAGAATGCAAAGGAAATTTGGGATACTTTGATTGATATGCACGAAGGTACCAACTCCGTCAAGGAATCCAAATTGGATGTGCTTCAAAGTCAACTTGACAAGTTCAAAATTAAGGATGGTGAAGGTGTCACTGAAATGTACTCTAGGCTTGCTCTCATCACAAATGAGATTGCTGACTTAGGAAGTGAAGAGATGGCCGATAGATTCATCATCAAGATGATCCTAAGAGCCTTGGATGGAAAATTTGATACCATGTGCACATTGATCCAAATGATGCCCAATTACAAAGATCTCAAGCCTACGGAAGTCATTGGAAGAATTGTTGCTCATGAGATGTCACTCAAGGATAAGGAAGAGCTTCACAATAAGTGAAGTGGTGCCTACAAAGCCTCATGTGATGCTCCCACATCATCAAGTGAGAAACAAGACTTCAATGAAGAATTGAGCCTAATGGTGAAGAACTTCAATGTCGGTGTGGAACGACACATATGGGATCACAAGAATCCCTACTACGGTTGTCGGGGCGCAGGGTTGCGAGGAGAGCAGGGCTAGTAGACAGCACAAGGATCGTTTACCCAGGTTCGGGCCGCGAGGATGTGATGAGGACATCAATACCATTGTTACACCCACAGCCCCTGCTGCTATACATACTGGACCAATTACTAGAGCTCGCGCACGCCAATTGAATTATCAGGTACTTTCGTTTCTTGGTAACGATTCCAATGTTCATGAGAATATGATGCTGCCTAAATTGGATACATTTGTTTTGCTTACAAATGAAGGGCCTAACATGGACAAGAAAGATGAACCTTGGAGCAAGTTCAAGCATGGAGATGTTGGCATGCTAAGGGGAACAAACGGAGTTACAAGTGATGATTCCGGGACTTTGAAGCCACCCTAATGAGTGCATGAGGCCTTGCACGAAATATACAAGATGCCACTTCATAATATTAGTCCATAGGCTATTCTAGGTGCTGCGTCACCTTATTATTGAGCCAGGCCCATGTAATTTCGAAATACTTAAGTATAGGCTGTTTTTAGAGTCCGTATGTGTGGGGAAACAAGAGTTAGGGTTGATTTGGACCCCTCCACCAAGGGCCACGAAATTCCCCCTCTTCCTCCATATATACAGCCCTTAGGGCACCATTTAGACCTTGGGTTTTGTTTAGATTAAAAGTTCGCCATAGCTGCAACTTCGCGTGCCGTTTGTGTTCAACGACCGGACAAAGCGCCACAGAACCCCACCTTGATCAATAAAGCTTTCATCTTATATTCGCAATATCCAGATTGCAATCTCGGTGTCTTGCTTGTTCTTCGTTTGCTCGCGGGAAGCAGACCCTCGTGGTCGGAGTTGATCGTGCTCGGCGTGGTCAATAACCTCTCGGAGTTGGTTTAGCGATTGCTAAAGCGCGGCGTCCTCGCACGTTCGTAGTCGGATCGTCAAAGTCGACTTCCTCCCAAGCGAAAACCACATCTCATCGAAAGACGGGACACCTTTGCCTCTATCAGGATGCGTAAAACCCTAGTCCTGCTTTGGTGGGTGTATTTCTGAGAGTTCTTGAGCTCTCGAACTAGCTGCGGTCAGCGCGTGGTTCGAAAGAGCCGAATCGCTCTCCAGTATGCCATGGACCTCCTTCTATAGTTGAAAGGGGCTGCCACAGTGACACACAGGAGGTGGAAAGGCGTACAGTGCCTTGAGCTTATCGCTCGTATTACAAGACAAGACACATTTAATGCATAACTTAGGTGTCCCCTTGCTTTATTGGGGACGGGGGTGAGGCTCGTCCCATCCGTCGCCGCTCCTCCTCGTCTTGACACGCGCCCTGTGCGTGGCGCCATGTAGGCAGTCAGGCAGCTGAGGTGACGAGGTGGCGGAGCCTCCACGAAGATCTGCATGGCGCCACGCAGGCGCTCGATGAGTTGGCCTGGGAGCTGCATGTTGCCACGCAGGTGCCTGCCCAGCTGGTTGGGCTGGCAGCTGCATGTGAACGATGGTCGAAGCTTGATCGGTGCGGGTCTGGCGGTGGCCTCGCCGGCGTCCTTGGCGAGGGCCTTGCCGGGTAGCCCGGCATGGTCCTTGCCGTGGCGTGCTGTCGTCCTCGGCAAGGATCTTGCCGGGGGTCTGTTGGCCTTCCTCGGCAAGGATCTTGCCAAGAATCGTCGTCTTTTAATCCTCATCTGATCTTGAATATGTCTTCACAAAGATCTGCATGCCACCACAGAGGTGCCTTTCCGAGCCCTGGCCCCACGTTGATGGTGGCGCTGGGGGCCGTGGGCTCAAGGGTGGCTCGCTCTGTTGGTGCGGGGCGAGCTATCCCAGCAAGGGTCTTGCCGGGGCCGCTGAGGCCGCCCGGCAAGGGTCTTGCCAGGGGAACCTGCTTCGCCCCTCTGCTCTTCGTGGTCTTGGCCTTGGCATTGCTTTGATTGTCTTGGGCTTCGGTATTACGTTGGCTCACCTCCCTTGTTCTGCTTGGTGTGGCCGTGGGCGCGGCCCTGACTGCCCGTGCACAGGTAAAGGGGTACAAAAAACGTGCCCCTATTTTTGTACACCGACAGGAGCCCCTGGGGCTGGGCCACACATAAGCGTGACACGTTGTTGGGCCAGGCCCAAAACGGTGCGCGGGCAAGTGGGGCGTTTTTTACCGTGGTAAGATTCTTCGCGCACTCCGCCTCCCACGACCCGTGCGCGTGGCGCGGCGTGTAGGGGTGTGCGTGACGTGGGCGGCATGCGTGGGGCGGTTTCCACACGCATGCATCATATCGCAGTAAAGAGGCGGCTCGCGCCCTCCCCGTAAAAAGAGGGAGGCGTGGAGACGCGGCCCATTTACTGAGCGGGGCCAGAGTGTGGTCTTCGAGGCGTCCACTCCCCACGATCACGGGGTGGGCAGAGGTCGCCTCACCCGTCCCCTTAGCTTTGCACGTCTGCCACGCGTCTTTCATGCGCTTGGGGTGGCAAACAGTGGAGGCGGGAAACCGGTCCGTCGCTGGTTGGGGCAGCGGGTCGGTCCTGATTCCCTGCGCCTCCGGTGTCTGGATTGGCCGAGCGGGGCGGCCGAGCCTCAACCCCGTTCCTTTATAAAGAGGGGGAAGGGGGATGGCATCCCGCATTCTTCCATCTTCTATCTCCCCCTACTTCTGCTTCTTCCTCTCACCCGCCATGGAGAAGGGGAATCCTGGTCCCTCAAGAGTGGCGGCGAGGGTCGCCACTCGACAACGCGTCCCTCCTCCTCCTGAGCCCGTGGTGGTGGAACCGACTGCGAGGGGAAGGGGAGGGGCAAGGCCGTGGGCGAGGCCAGGGCAGAGGCCGTAGCGCTCGGGGAAGAGGAGGACGTGGCGGCGCGCCAGCCTCGCCCCCACAAATTATGCCCTTCCCGATGGAGGGCCACGTTGAAGACCAGCATTGCGAGTTCTTCATCAGGCTCCGCCGGCCCCCGCGTCGTCGTCTTCGTCTCCCTACCCCGTTCCCTCGGGTGATGGAGCGTGCCCCGCCTCAGACCCTCAGGTTGCACATGAGGGGCTGTGGGAACGGGGGCACGCGGGTCGACGTCGACTTCCCGGCTCCTCGAGTTATGTATCTCCGTCGTGGATGGAAGACGTTCGCCCGCATCCACAGCCTGACGGCGGGGCTCGTCCTCTACTTCAAATTAATGGAGGACGTCCTACTTTCCGTCAAGGTCTTCGGAGAGTTCGGAACTCGTCTGAAATGCTGCGTGGAGAGCTGCTCTGATGGAGATTACGGCGATGGAAGCTTCGTCCTCGGCGAAAGCGGCGAGGGGACAGCGGGGCGATTCCGACTAGGCGCCGGGCGTCCGCGCTGGGCGGGTGCTGGCAGCGACATCATCTGCACTGGCGCTCCTCCGGCAGAGTTTTGCGGGGAGGGGCCAGCTCCTGAACTTCTCGGGCCGTCTCCTTGGGCGGCTGGAGTCGGAGGTTGCGAAGAGGAAGAGGGAGGCGGCAAGGCCGTCAACTCGCGTCTGTGGCACCGGCGCCTTCATCGCCTCTTGCCGGTCCTGCCGCCTCGTCTTCCAGCTCCTTTCCGGCCTTTGTCATCACCGGCCCGCCCGTGTAGGCGGTCATCGAGGTGTTCTCTTGGTGCTTTCTGCTGCTCGTAGCTCGCCTAGGCGCCCCTTTTGCCCTTTCGCCTCCTTGACCTGCCTCTTGAGGAGAGGGACAAGAAAGGGATTACGGGCACCTTATCTTTTTTTTAATCTGTAAGCCTGCGGGCCTTGTTGAATTCAAATCTTGTAATCCCCTATGTCCATGTTTTTTTATTTCGTACGGACTGTACCTGTACGTGATGTTTTTTAATGAAAAAGGGATGCTTGATGGGCTTTTCGTTCGTGGGTAAATCCCGCGACAAGGAGTGAATCATCGTTATTTGTTTAAGATAAACATTTTTCGCCCGGCAACAGGCCTTGCCGTTCCCCCACTCCATTCGACCGTTCTCGTGCTCTTGGCGGAGGCGGGGAAGAAGTGGGATTCAGGCTCCTCGTTCTACCTCCTTGCTGTCGCGGCTACAACCAAATCCGGACCCAGGAAATAATCCTTAGGTACAGGGAAAAAGGGAGCACGACAGCCTAGAGACAAAAACGAGGCTTCACATGCCCCTGATCCTGTTTGAAAGCATGGCGGGGATAAAAGACTTATCTGGATCTGCAGCCCCGGTAGTCTTATCTTGCAGCGGTTGGATCCTCGAATTTGTAGCCCCGGCAACTCTGGTTTGCGGGGTCGGGATCTCCGTCCGTTTCCTTTCTTCCAAGTAGCTCAGCGAAGTGCTCATGTGCCTGCAGAACCAAAAAGGACGAAGAGGAGCAGATGAGCGCCTTTTCGACCTCTAAGCTAGGGGTTAGTCACTGCTGAGCACTATCAACCCTAACCAAGGAAGAGACTCGACCTAGCATGCATGCTATGACTTAGGGCGCCAGCGCTTCATTTATTTCTGCTCAGAGTCTGCGCCTGGCTCTGTACAAAGGGTCCCATGCCTTGCCGGCAAAGCTTGTATAAAAGGTGGTTTGCCAGGAGGCCCGGCAAGCCACGCCTTATGGGTAAAACTTGCGAAGATGCTCGATGTTCTAGGAGTTGCTCTTTGGGGCGGCATCTTGGTCTCAGCGGACTGCCCGGGCACTGGTGACTCGTATTACCCGATAAGGTCCTTCCCGCCAGCGTCAACTTTTGAAATTCTTGGCGGCTGAGCGCGCGAAGAACAAGGTCGCCTTCCTCAAAGCGGGCATGAACCTTGCGGCTATGGTAGCGGCGCAAGGCTTCTTTGTAGCGTGCGCTCTCCTGACCGCCGAGGGCGATCATCCTCAAGGGCGTCGCATCATCTTGGCGCAAGAGCTCTTGCTCAAGCTCATCATAAGCGAGCACTCGAGGTGACCCGTATATGAGTTCCATGGGGAGAATTGCTTCCGCCCCGTATACCAGGGCAAAAGGTGTCTGGCCGGTGGCTCGATTTGGCGTCGTCCTGATCGACCAAAGAACCTCCGGCAACTCTTCAATCCAGCACCTTCCACTCTTATGCAGCTTGTCAAAGGTCTTCGTTCTCAGGCCTAGCAACACTTCAGCATTTGCCCTCTCCGCATGGCCGTTGCTCCGTGGATGTGCCACGGAAGCAAAACAAACCTTGCTGCCGAGGTCTTGGATGTACTGCATGAAGGTGTGGCTTGTGAACTGTGTGCCGTTGTCGGTGATGACTCTGTTTGGCACACCAAAGCAGCGAACCAGTCCTTTGAAGAACTTGACGGTGGTGGCAGTCACCTTCCTCACTGCTTCCACTTCCGGCCACTTTGTGAACTTGTCGATTGCAACGTACAAGTACTCAAAGCCCCCGACAGCGCGGGGGAAAGGGCCCAATATATCGAGCCCCCAGACCGAGAATGGCCAGGAGAGAGGGATTGTTTGAAGGGCTTGAGCTGGCTGATGAAGCTTCTTTGAATGGAACTGGCATGCTTCACACTTGGTTACTAGTGCCGTCGCATCCTGGAGGCTGTGGGCCAGAAGAAACCTTGCCGGAACGCCTTCCCGGCAAGGGCCCTTGACCCTATGTGGTTGCCACATATGCCTCCATGTATCTCCGCCAACAGCTCCAGTCTTTCCTCCCGGGGGATGCACTTGAGTTTCACACCGTTTGGCCTCCTCCGGTACAGGACGTCATCGACGAACTGGTACAGGGCGGACCGACGAGCTACTTTCTCTGCTTCTTCTTGTTCCTCAGGAAGCTCCCTTGTTTGGAGGAAGTGGACGGTATGCTGCGCCCATGCCGGAGCCTGGGGCTCGACGGCAAGGACCAAAGGCATTTCTTCCGCCATGGGAGCGGTTGTCTCTATGGCCAGGGCTTGACGCCCTGTCGGAGCCAGTTGCTCTTGGGCAGGCTCAGCGTCTGCGGTAGCACCCTTGCCGGTAGCCCCAGGGGGCTCGGTAGGAAAGTACTTGCCGGGTCCTGATTTCCTCCGCTTGTTCTGCCCCACTGATGGTTCGACGGATGGTTGAGTTAGCCGGAGCAAAAAGGTACCTGGTTCCTGAGGTAGCTTGAATCTTGATGCACGCTTTGACAGTGTCAGCGATGCCGTTCTCCGGTCAGGGGATGTGCTCCGCCTGGATACTGTCAAAGCGTTCCTCCAGCTTCCTCACCTCATCTATGTAAGCTTCCATCAATGGACTCTGATAATCCTTGTTGACCTGCCTGACAACGAGTTGTGAGTCACCCCTGACGATGAGCTTCTTAACCCCGAGGTCTGCCGCAATCCTGAGACCGGCAAGAAATCCCTCGTACTCGGCAGTGTTGTTGGTGGACATCTCCGTGGGGAAGTGCATCTGAATCACGTACTTGAGGTGTTCTCCGGTGGGTGCGATGAGTAGCACGTCGGCACTGGCGCCTTGCAGCGAGAAAGCCCCATCAAAGTACATGATCCAGTCGTGGTCTGCTTCCTTGCCGGGGAGAGTGGTCTCCTTGATTTCTTCGTCAGGCGTCGAGGTCCATTCTGTGATGAACTCCGCTAAGACTCTGCTCTCAATTGTCGAGGTACTTTCAAACTTCAAACTGAAACTTGACAGCTCCAAGGCCCATTCCACAATCCTTCCGGTTGCGTCTGGGCTATGCAGTATCTGTTGCAACGGAAGGCGGGTGACGACAGTGATCTCGTGGGCTTGGAAGTAGTGACTCAGCTTCCTCAAGGCCATAAGGAGGCCGAAGAGTAATTTTTGCACGCCGGAATACCTCGACCTAGCCCCCTGCAAGAGGGAGCTGACAAAGTAAACCGGGTGCTGCATCATTTTCTTCTTTGGCACCACCTCACTCGACTGCGCGGGCACTACCATGGTGGCATCAGACTTTGCCAGGGGCCGCGTCTTGTCGGCGCCAGGCCCTGCCGAGGGAATCTTTGGCTTGCCATCCGCTGGTTCTGCCGCCGCCGCTGCCTCCTCGTCGACCTCCCTCTGTGCCACCAGTGCGGCGCTGACCACTTGATTCGTCGTCGCCAGATACAGCAACAATTGCTCTTGTGGTTTAGGCGCAACCAGTATTGGCATGGAGGAAAGGTATTTCTTCAGATCCTGCAGTGCTGCCTCGGCTTCTGGGGTCCACTCTATTGGGCCTGCCTTCTTCATGATTTTGAACAAGGGAAGGGCGTGCTCGGCGGACTTGGAGATGAATCGGCTCATGGCGGCAACGCAGCCGGTGAGCTGACGCACATCCTTGATCCGCTTGGGCGCCTCGATCTGTTCAATAGCCTTGATCTTGTCTGGTTTTGCCTCGATCCCGCCCTGTGACACAAAGAACCCGAGAAGCTTGCCAGACGGAACACCAAAGACACACTTCTAAGGGTTCAGCTTGAGGTTGATCTTGCGCAGGTTAGCAAATGTCTCTTCCAGATCTTGCACAAGAGTTGGCCCGTCCTTGGTTTTGACCACTATGTCATCCATGTAGGCCTCTATATTTCTATGGAGCTGAGGTTCAAAACCAATTTGGACTGCTCTTGCGAACGTTGAGCTAGCACTCTTCAACCCGAAAGGCATCCGTAAAAAGCAATACATACCACATGGGGTGATGAATGATGTCTTCTCTTCATCTTCTCTCCTCATGAAGATCTGGTGGTAGCCTGAGTAGGCGTCGAGGAATGATAACAGGTCACATCCGGCCGTGGAGTCAACAATCTGGTCGATGCGTGGCAATGGGAAGGGGTCCTTAGGGAAAGCCTTGTTGATATATGTGTAATCAATACACATTCTCCACTTCCCATTCTTCTTGCGCACCACTACCGGATTCGCCAACCACGTCGGGTGGAGCACTCCTCTCACCAAACCTGCCGCTTCCAACTTCCTGATCTCCTCTATGATAAACTCCTGCCTCTCTAGGGCCTGCTTTCTGACCTTCTGCTTGATGGGCCGCGCGTGGGGGCAGACGGCTAGGTGGTGCTCAATCACTTCCCTGGGAACACCGGGGATGTCGGATGCTCGCCATGCAAACACATCGACATTCGCCCACAGGAAGGTGACGAGCGCGCCTTCCTATTTGCTATCGAGGGTGGAGCCTATGATGAAGGCCCCTCCCGTGCCATCCTCCCTGACGGGCACCTTCTTGGTCTGCGGCGGCTCGGCCCTGGATCTCTTGCTCTTGTCGGTAGAGCTCTCTGGCACGTCCTCGATGGTAGCACAACACTCTGAGGAGGTGCGCTTGCTGGAGTGGGTGCGAGATGTCTTGCCGGGCTTCTTCTCCCCCCCCCCCCCGGGGCTTCAGCAGCAAGAGCAGGTGCCTTGGCGACAGTCGCTGCAACTGCTTCCCGGTAGAGCTGGTCGGCGCAGATCAACGCGTCCTTCTTGTCGGAGGGGACGGAGATGATGGTCAATGGCCCGGGCATCTTCAGCATGTTGTAGGCGTAGTGTGATGCCGCCATGAACTTGGCTAGTGCGAGGCGGCCGGGGATCCCGTTGTAGGGCAAGGGGATCTCGGCTACGTCAAAGACGATCCTCTCCGTCCTGTAGTTCCACTCTCCTCCAAATGTCACAGGCAATGTGACATTTCCCTTCGGCTGGCTCCTCCCCGGATTGACCCCTTGAAACGTGCCCGTTTCCTCGAGGTCTCCATCAGGGATTTGCAACTTTTTGATCACGACAGGCGAGATCAGGTTTAGGCCGGCCCCACCGTCAACCTACATCTTGTTCACTCTAAGGTTGCGTATCGTTGGTGAGACCAACAATGGCAAGCACCCGACCGCGGTAGTGCGGTCAGGGTGATCCTCGGCGTCAAAGATGAGGGGCGTGCTGGACCACTTCAGCGGCTTATGAGCGTCGAACGATGGCTCTGCTGCTGTAATCTCACGCGCCCACTGCTTGAGCTACCTGTGAGAGGTATGCAGTGAGCCGCTACCATCGATGCACATGGCCTCCGTAGCCTTCTAGAACCCTTACTCACCAGACTCGTCATCCTCGTCGTGATCATCGTCTTCCTGTTTCTTGTCGCGGCCCCGGGCGGGCCTCTCTTGCTGGTTGTCCTTGCCGGGGCGGCCTCCTTGGCCGCCACGCTTCTTGCCGGACCCCTCCGCACTGTCCTGGTCCTTCACCTTGTCCCGCCTCTCATACTTAGCCTTTTGCTTCTCAGCAAGCAGCTCGACTTGTCGCCAGTTCTGGAGGTCATGGCCCTTGGTGCGGTGGATTTTGCAGTATTGCTTGCCGGAGCTCCCTGGCTTGTCGGTAGCCGCCAAGCCTCGGCAGGCGGCGCACCCGGCAATCTCCTTGTCGGGGGCGTCTGCTTTGACCTTCTTGCCGGCACCGGTGTCGTCAGACCCCTCAACGGCAAGCACGGCCTTGCCCTTGCGTTTCCTGTTGCGACGCCGGCCCTTCCTCGTCGGGGTAGTGGCGTCTTCATCGATAGAGTCGGTTTCTGCATCGGCATCTTCGCCGGGGTACTTCCTTCCCTCTTCAGCCCGGGCGCACCTATCGGCGAGAACGTAGAGCTCGGCCACGTCCTTAACTTTGGTCAACACCAGTTCTTCGCACATCTTGCGATTGCGCACGTTCTGGTGGAAAGCGCTAATCACAGCGGCAGGATGAACGTCGGGGATGTTGTACTGCAGCCGACTGAATCTCTGGATGTACTTGCGCAGGGTCTCCCCTTCCTTATGGGGAATGATGTGCAGATCATTGGCCTGGCCATGAGCTTGGTGGCCTCCTATGAAGGCGCCAACGAACTCATCGCACAGATCCGACCAAGAAGAAATGGAATCCACTGGCAAGTGCATCAACCAAGACATCATATTGGGCTTGAGCGCCAGTGGGAAATAGTTGGCAAGCACCTTGTCGTCACGAGCCCCAGCAGCCTGCCTCGCGATGGTGTAGATCTTTGAGAACTTCGAGACGGATGGGTTTTGCCAGTGTACTTCTCGCCAACGTCGGGCTTGAACGTGCGGTAGGACGGCCACTGGAACTGCCGCAGCTCAGGGGTAAAGGCCGGGCAGCCCACCTCGTAAGGTAGGCCGCATGCGCCCCCCGGTGTCGGGTGGTCCATAGCGGGTCCTGCCCGCTTGTCCGACTGGCGGCGCGTTTCGCGCCGACGCTCGACGGTGGTTTGAGCGTCTTCGTGAGCTCGTTCCCGAAGGACCTAGCGCTGGTCGCGAAGGGTCCGCGGGTCGGACGACGCTATGGAGATGTTATCACAAGTGTCGTCACGACGGGCCGACGCCCACGGCGCCTGGCGAGGAGGAGGAGAGTGCACCGTGGCCGCAGCTCCCTCGGTCCTCCCAGCACCAGCATGTGGTGGCTCGGTGGGGCGCCGACCCGAGGGCCCCGCTGGTCGCAGATTGTCTTTGTTGGCGACGGTGACGAGGCTCCGGATGGTGGCCCTCCACTCGTCGAGCTTCTCCACGGCGGGAGGGAAATCGAGGAGCAGCTGCGCGCGCCAAAGCTTCCGCTGGCGTGGGCGGTGGCGACAGCTGCGTGGATCGCGGCGTGCTTCGACTTCTAACTACGTTAGAAGGAGCTTCGTCACGACCCAGCGGCTGCGTGCCATTTTTGCCAGCGCTTCGGCGAGCGGGCTGAAACCCTTCATCTTGCCGGCGACACGGGGCTCTTCCCACGGCGGTGCCAGGGTCACCAGCGTGGTGGCGCTGTTCAGCGCGCACACCATGGGAAGAAAGCGCGGTGGTCGCCGGTGTATGCGTCTTGGAAGTCGCGCCGCGCCGCCGAGTCGGCTGTGACCCCCACGGAGGACCCGCGCCGCTGCGGGGCCAAGCTCCGTCTTTGGATCCGGCGACGGTAGCGGTCGTCTGCAGCGCCGAACAGCGCCGCTTCGCCGAGCTCGACTGCACGGGCCATCTTTGGTGCTCGCGGGCCGCGACCGATCCGCTGCTCGTCCGCACCGGCACGGGCCGTTCGGCTCCCAACTAGCCGATCGCCGTGGCCTTCTTCTTCTTAGGGGCCATGGCGATGAAGAACTGCTAGGCTAACTACCAGACCAGATTCTCACAGTTGTGCTCCCCTACCTGGTGCGCCAAAGATGTCGGTGTGGAACGACACCTATGGGATCACAAGAATCCCTACTACGGTTGTCGGGGTGCAGGGTTGCGAGGAGAGCAGGGCTAGTAGACAGCACAAGGATCATTTACCCAGGTTCGGGCCGCGAGGATACGTAAAACCCTAGTCCTGCTTTGGTGGGTGTATTTCTTAGAGTTCTTGAGCTCTCAAACTAGTTGTGGTCAGCGCGTGGTTCAAAAGAGCCGAATCCCTCTCCAGTATGCCATGGGCCTCCTTTTATAGTTGAAAGGGGCTGCCACAGTGACACACAGGAGGTGGAAAGGCGTCTGATGCCCCGAGCTTATCGCTCGTAGACTGAGGACAAGACGCATTTAATGCGTAGCTTAGGTGTCCCCTTGCTTTATTGGGGACGTGGGTGAGGCCAGTCCCGTCCGTCGCCGCTGCTCCTCGTCTTGACACGTGCCCTGTGCGTGGTGCCATGTAGGCAGTCAGGCAGCTGAGGTGGCGAGGTGGCGGAGCCTCCACGAAGATCTGCATGCCACCATGCAGGCGCTCGATGAGTTGGCACAGGAGCTGCATGTTGCCCGCAGATTGCTCTTGACTGGTTGGGCTGGCAGCTGCATGTGAACGGTGGTCGAAGCTTGATCGGCGCGGGTCTGGCGGTGGCCTCGCTGGCGTCCTTGGCGAGGGCCTTGCCGGGTAGCCCGGCAAGGGTCTTGCCGTGGCGTGCTGTCGTCCCCGGCAAGGATCTTGCCGGGGGTCTGGTAGCCTTTCTCGGCAAGGATCTTGCCAAGAATCGTCGTCTTCTAATCCTCATCTGATCTTGAATATGTCTTCACAAAGATCTGCATGTCACCACAGAGGTGCCTTTCCGAGCCCTGGCCCCACGCTGATGGTGGCGCTGGGGGCCGTGGGCTCAAGGGTGGCTCGCTCTGTTGGTGCGGGGCGAGCTGTCCCGGCAAGGGTCGTGCACGGGCCGCTGAGGCCGCCCGGCAAGGGTCTTGCCGGGGGAACCTGCTTCGTCCCTCTGCCCTTCATGGTCTTGGCCTTGGCATTGCTTTGATTTTCTTGGGCTTCGGTCTTACCTTGGCTCACCTCCCTTGTTCTGCTTGGTGTAACCGTGGTAGCGGCTCGATTGCCGTGTGCAGGTAAAGGGTACAAAAACGTGCCCCTATTTTTGTACATCGACATTCAACAAGTTCTACAAGAGTAGAAGCAAGGAATGAAGTTCCAAGTCAAGGTCCTACAATGACAAAAGATCTTCAAGTCGTGAACGAAATTGCTACAATTGTGGAAGACCCGGACACTACTCCAATGAGTGTATGGCTCCCAACAAAAGAAGAGAAGATTCTCCCAAAAGAAGAAGTAGAAGAGGAGAATCACCACCAAGAGAGAGAGACGGAGTAGAGATGATCGTTATGTACGTTGAACATCTCAGAGAATCAAGGATTCGGAAAGGAAGGACAAATCATCAAAGAGCTACACAAAACGAAGACATCAAGCTCATGTTGGTGAATGGGTATCCGGCTCCGACTCCGACCGTCACTCCGAAAGAAGTTATCAATCTGACTTTGAATATACTCAATATGAAGGTGTTGCCGGTCTAGCACTTGTGTCAACCAACTCCTACGACATATTTGACTCACCAAATGAAGGAATTGGAAGATGCTTCATGGCTAAAGGCCCAAAGGTATCACACCCCGAGTATGTTGATTTCAATAGTGATGAAGATAATTTGCTAGGAGATGATGATTTACTTTTTGACAACTCTAGTTCTGAAAACTATGATGAACTTGCTATTAGTCATACTAATCAAGATAAAACGAATGACGATGATAAGAAGGAGATTGAGCGTCTTACTAAAGAACTAAACACTCTTAAGTTAGCTCATGAAACTACCTTGGAAGATCATCGATAACTTTTAAAGACTCATGAGAAGCTACGCTTTGAAAAGCTCAACCGTGAGCAAGAGCATGAGTTCTTGATGATCTTCACAAGAGAAGTTCTTCTTACATTGCCAAGCGTTTACTCTTGCCTACTTACATGCCACAAGTAAAATCTAGCAAAAAGAGTAAGAAGGATTCTTCATCTAGTATTACCAATAATCACGCTAAATCCAATGTTGTTGCTTGTAGTAGTTCTCTTTATTCCACTAATGATTATCTTAGCCAAGTTACACTTGAGCAAGAAATAGCTTATTGAAGGGAATTATAGAGAAAGGTGTTTACAAGAGCCTTGCCGGAAGTAAGCAATTTGAGGAAATTGTACGCAAGTAAGAAAGACACCAGAAGAATCAAGGTGTTGGTTTTGAACGAAAGTTCAATGCCAATGGAGTTGAGTGGGAAGAAGATTAATACCCCAAGAAGAAGTTTGTTCCTCAACAAGAGAAGTATGATCCTACTTCTTTCCAAGGAACACAAGCTCAAGATGATCTGCCACCACAAGACCACAAGCAAAAAGGCAAGGACAAGCTTCAAGAGGAGATTGATGCATTTGAAGAAGCTCCCAAAGCCTTACTCAAGTGGGTTCCAAAGACTACATCAAGTACGACTACAACTCCACGGATTCCCATCAAGATTGTGTGGATCCTGAACAAGAAGAACAGAGTTCTTGAGGGTGACTCCGCCAACATACTTCACTCATATTCTTTAGCGAGGACATGTGCAAACAACTTCCACATCTTGCACAACTCAAGGAGTCACAAACCATCTTGTTGGTAAGACAAGGGACAAGGTAACCTAATGCTTTCATAGACATCATCTATGTGTACATCACTCTATGTCTATGGATATCCTTGTTTGTTCCTTGTGGGACTAACCCGTGTAGGTATTGAAAGTGCAACTCACTCCAATGGACTACTCCGAACGATTACATCAACATTGAGCATCCATATCTTCAACAGCTACATGAAGTCATCATCAACAAAACCCAAGGTTAGTTCATCCCTCTTAGGGGGGATATCACATCTAGGGGGAGCTTTACTCTAACAATTGAGCTAAAGCAACTCTAATGATGTGAACACAACAATGCTTTATGTAAAAGTGGTAACCCCACTTGTGCTTAAACAATGAGTATGACCTATGATCAAATGTTCTCATTTGACTCCTAAGTCAATATACTCATATATAGATGACCTAGTCATCGCCAATTGCTTGGTAGATGCTAGAGTGTTTGTGCATGCTTTGTCACATATTTCACTTGCCATTTTATTGTGTGAGCATGTTGGTTGCATATTTTACTCATTCGAGGACATCCATTTGTTGTTTTGATTCTTTGGCTTTTTCTCTTTTGCCAAATGGATGGACAAGAATGCCTAAGAACTCCCTCTAGCTATCTATGCTTTTCTCGTATCAAACTCTATTCATGCTACATCACAAAGTTTCATCAAGTCAGATTCGAACCACTTTGTGTGAGGAGCACTCGGAGTCCCTGATTCGTCATTGACTTAAACTTCCAAAACCTCTTTGTGCATTTCGGTATGACCGAGTCATCCACTTCGGTCACACCGAGTTCACTAAGTTGATCTAGGTTTTCTATCTTGGTGCAACTAATTTGAACTTCTCGGTCACACCAAGTTGCAGTAACCGCTTGCGATTCTGCATTTCGGTGCCACCGAGTTGTTCCACTCGGTCACACCGACAGGGTCGGGATATATAAACCCACGGGTGAGATTTTGGAAGTTTCTTCAAACTCCTCAGCCCACGCGTGTGTCCTGCTCTGCCTCCTCGGGTCTCCGGATCGTCTCCTTGCCGCCAGCGACCTCCCGCCGCTAGTTTCCATCTCCGTCAACGGAATCTGCTCCGCCGTTGTCGCCGTAGCGAACTCCCGCCGAACTACGGTATGGTTTCGAATCTGTGTGCTATTCCTTAACTCTGATTCATAGCACATTGCTTTGCCATGATCATTACCACATATGAAAACAATATATCCACATAAAACATCCCTTAGGTTAGATTTGATTTGAAAATTCAGGGTTAGGTCTCCGCCGAACTCATCTCGGACCGACCGAGTTGGAGAAATCGGTCTCACCGATTTGGCTTAGGCCATTGCACATGCGTTTTCGGTCTGACCAAAAATTGCAAATCGGTGCGACCGAGTTCTACACTTTGTGAAACCCTAGCAATCTCGGTGCCACTGAACTGTGACTCGGTCTGACCGAGCTCACTGGTTTAGGTTCCAAAATTGCTTCGGTATCACCGAGTTTAACAAATCGGTAGCTCCGAAATGCTTTCTGTGGAGAACTAAAACTAAGTTTTTAAGTCATCTGTTTTGCAAAAACTCTGCACTTTGTGATGCTCATCCACTCTACCTCATCTACATCTATTCACAGGGTTTGCTGTCAGTGTGTTTGCCAAGATGTCTGAACAGAGTGACAGTTAGAATAGATCTGAGGAACAAGTGGAATTAAGTGAGGGTTCAGATCCCTCAAGTAGCTATGATGAGGGCAGCAGGAGCACACCTAGTAACTTGCCCAAGGTAGCCACTAGAGCAAGGAAGAAGAGAACCTCAGACTCAGAGGATGAGGACTATGTGGCTGTTGAGGATGAGGCCACCTCAAAGAAGAAAGTCTTGAAGAAAGAGTATGGCACAACTGCTGCAACTAAGCCAGGGTTGCATAAGAAGGCACCTGCCTAGAGAATCCCAATGTCAAAGCCAAGGAAAGTTCCAATAGGAGAAACCATGAAATTCACCATAGAATCAGATGATGGTGAAGCAGCAGGAGATGACAAGAAAAAGGAGAATGGGCTGAATTGATCAATCCTCCAGAAGAACATGAGGATGACTTGGATGTGTATGCCAAGAAGAAGAAAGACCACAACTCAATGGTAAACATGTACAAAGAGATCCCTGATAAAGCTTTCGAGACACACAAGCTTGGGTCTGTACAATACTTGTTGTCTGGTTTGCCTACCATCAACACCATCCTAAGGCACACTTTGCTACCCAAGTCAGGAGATCACAAGATGATCAGAGGACATTCCATCAACTTGCTGCAACTATTTGATGTCCCTCAAAGGTTTAAAGTCATGAGCCTGATTGTAGAGACAATCAAGAGGACGACTGCTGACCAAAAGAGAAGTTGTGGGTATGCTCCACATATTCAGGAGCTCATTATTTCTAATATGGGCACATTGATGAGGACATCAGTACCATTGTTACACCCACAGCCCCTGCTGCTATACATACTGGACCAATCACTAGAGCTCGCGCACGCCAATTGAATTATCAGGTACTTTCGTTTCTTGGTAACGATTCCAATGTTCATGAGAATATGATGCTGCCTAAATTGGATACATTTGTTTTGCTTACAAATGAAGGGCCTACCATGGACAAGAAAGATGAACCTTGGAGCAAGTTCAAGCATGGAGATGTTGGCATGCATAAGGGGAACAAACGGAGTTACAAGTGATGATTCGGGACTTTGAAGCCACCCTAATGAGTGCATGAGGCCTTGGACGAAATATTCAAGATGCCACTTCATAATATTCGTCCATAGGCTATTCTAGGTGCTGCGTCACCTTATTAATGGGCCAGCCCATGTAATTTCGAAATACTTAAGTATAGGCTGTTTTTAGAGTCCGTATGTGTGGGGAAACAAGAGTTAGGGTTGATTTGGACCCCTCCACCAAGGGCCACGAAATTCCCCCTCTTCCTCCATATATACAGCCCTTAGGGCACCGTTTAGACCTTGGGTTTTGTTTAGATTAAAAGTTAGCCATAGCTGCAACTTCGCGTGCCGTTTGTGTTCAACGACTGGACAAAGCGTCCACAGAACCCCACCTTGATCAATAAAGTTTTCATCTTATATTCGCAATATCCAGATTGCAATCTCAGTTTCTTGCTTGTTCTTCGTTTGCTCGCAGGAGCAGACCCTCGTGGTCAGAGTTGATCGTGCTCGGTGTGGTCGATAACCTCTCGAGTTGGTTTAGCGATTGCTAAAGCGCGACGTCCTCAAGACGTTAAGTAGTCGGATCGTCAAAGTCGACTTCCTCCAAAGCGAAAACCACATCTCATCGAAAGACGGGACACCTTAGCCTCTATCAAGTGGTATCAGATTTTCAGGTTGCTCGGTGAGATTTTACAGTTTTTCGTAGATTAGATCGAGTCTGTTCTTCATACCTAAAGTCCACGAAAAAGCCACAAAAAAATTAGGGTTAGTTCATCATATCCGAACCAATCGAGCCTTTGCATAATCTTTTTAGGGTTTTGCTTTGTTGAATTTGCGGTTGCATCATCGTGTCAAGTTGCTGGTCTTAGAGTCTAGTCTTTTAGAGTTTGAGTTCGGTCATAAGTTGTCACGCCGCCGCACCATCATCATCGCCTTGCCATCTACCACCATTGCTTATCCGCCACTTGCTCTGAATCCGTATCCATATACCACCACCAATCCGTATCCATATACCACCACCGCTACCATATATCACCACCGCTGCCATATACCACCACCATATATCCACCACCAATCCGAGTTCTTCTCATATTAGCTTTGTTTTCGAGATCCATCTAGTTTCCGATTCGTGTTTCCTTGCCTGCGTAGGTCTGGAAACCACCCTCGTTAGGCCCAAAATTTTCAGCACTTGTCGAAAAATTTTCGGCTATCCTATTTTAGGTGTTTCTAAGTGTATTGAGACGATCGCCGTTATAGAAAGTTTTTTGACCCGTTTCAGTTTTGGGTCAAGGCGTCGAAAAAAAATTTGGTCGAAAAATTTCGTGCCCATCTGTCGGTTTGACACAGGAAGAGTTTTGAGACACTCGCCATTATAGTGATTTTTCGCAAAAAAAAAAAAAGGGCAAAAAAAAAAAAGCAGCGCAAAAAAAAAGGAGCGAAAAAAAATCCAGAGTGCTTTTCCGTTGTTTCCGTGCAGCGCCGTGATTTTGTTAGTGTTCTAGGCTCGCGTCTCTAGCACGGTCTAGCCTAGGACCAGCACAGTACCGTCGTTGAGCGTTTATTCAACTTTGCATCTCTGAATTGATTATTGCTAACCTTTTTTGCTACCATATTATAAGCCTTCCCAGCTCCACATACATCTACATCGTGCGTTTGACTCTCCCTGGTAATCGCTCTATCCAAGCTTTGAGAGTTTTGACTACATCGGTTGCCGATCACCGCCTGCTGCTGGGTAAGAACTGGTAAGAATTTGAGATTTGCCTGACGGATTTGTGACTGTCCACCACACCACCACCACCACTTCCTAGTAGTCTGTCGAATCATATTCTTGTGTGTTTCTATTGCTGCTAACCATGGCAGGATCACAAGCCGACGAGACTGACTGGGAGAACATGACAAACAAAGCGCTACATGATAAGTTTCAACAAATGATGAGTGGGCAGGTGGACGATGTGCTAAATAGATTTGAAGAGGCCATGGAGAAGATAGATGGCATTGAGAAGGCGTTCGAAACAAAGCTCGATAACAAGTTTAATGAATTGCTCGCGCGTCTACCACCACCACCACCGGCTGCACCTAACGCACCTCTACTACAACAACATGGACTACCTCCACATCGTGAAACAGCCCTCCGCCGAGCTTCCGTGTCCCTCTTCACTGGCCAAGCTCTTTGGTGCTGCTGTTGATATACGTGGCTCCTGCTGCTGCGGCGGGGAGGATGATTATGTGAGAGCTTACGAGGATGAGGTTGATCAACATCGAACTACGTGCAACCACCAGCACCACAACCACCGGTCGTCCACATGCAAACAATGGCAATGTTGGGCTCCCCTTCAGTGCGAGATCATGACCATCTCCCTAAACTGAAATTGAATATTCCACCATTTGAGGGTAGATATGTTCTGATATATATCTTACTTGGGAGTTAGAAACTGAACAACGATTTACATGTTTACAATATCACGAGGAGAGGCGTGTTCCTGCTGCTGTTTGTGCTTTCACTAGCTTTGCATGTGTTTGGTGGTCTGAACATTGTAGATTATATCCTGTTCCAGCTACTTGGGCTGCTTTGAAAACTGCTATGCGTGCTCGTTGGGTTCCACCATATTATCAGCGTGAATTACTTCAAAAATTGCAGCGCTTAAGACAAGGAAAAATTCGGTGAAGAATATTATCAGGAATTACAAACTGGCTTGATTAGATGTGGTATTGTTGAGGAGAATGAAGCTATGCTTGCACGTTTTACGGGTGGATTAAATAGAGATTCAGACCATTCTAGACTACAAGGATTATAATAATATCACTCGATTATTCCATCTTGCTTGTAAAGCTGAGCGTGAAGTGCAGGATCGGCAGGCCTTGGCGCGGACTAACTTTTCTGCAGGTCGACCTTCATCATGGACACCACGTGCATCATCTACTTCCACACGTTCTACTACACGGCACCTCCGTCGGCTGCCACCTCCAACCGTGATACAAGAAAGCAGGCACAACCACCACTATCGCCAAGAGTACACTGCTGGGCCTACAGAGCTCTTCTTCTTCCATGGCGTCAACAGGGCACACAAGTGATATTATTTGTCGTCGTTGTAAGGGAAGAGGACATTTTTGAGAGAATGCCAATCTCAGCGTGTGATGATTGCTACCGAGGATGGTGGGTATGAGTCCGCTAGTGACTATGATGAAGAGACTTTGGCTCTTATTACACATGAAGAACACGGTGGAGATGATTACGATCTTGAGGCGCAATACATGGCTGCTGAAGATCTTGACAGGTATGAATGTTTAGTTGCTCAACGTGTTTTGAGTGTGCAGGTTACACAAGCTGAGCAAAATCAGAGGCATAACTTGTTCCATACAAAGGGAGTTGTGAAGGAGCGTTCTATTCAAGCGTCATCATAGATGGAGGGAGCTGCAACAACTTGGCTAGCATGGATATGGTGGAGAAGCTTTCTCTCACCACAAGACCACATCCACATCCTTACTACATCCAATGGTTCAACAACAGCGGCAAGGTTAAGGTAACACGTCTGTTCGTGTGCATTTTAGTATCTCTACATATGCTGATTATGTTGATTGTGATGTGGTACCTATGCAAGCATGTTCCTTATTACTTGGTAGACCATGGCAATTTGATAAAAATTCTGTACACCATGGTAGAAACAATCAGTATACTCTTGTTCACAAGGATAAAAATATTACTTTGCTTCCTATGACTCCTGATTCCATTTTGAAAGATGATATTAATAGAGCTAATAAAGCAAAACAGGAGAAAAATAAGAGTGAAAATCAGATTGTGGCAAAAGAATTTGAGCAACAAATGAAGCCTAATAATAAACCATCTAATGTTGCTTCTGAAATTAAACTGAAAAGTGCATGTTTATTTGCCACCAAATCTGATATTGATGAGCTAGATTCTAGCAAATCTGTTTGCTATGCTTTTGTGTGCAAAGAGGCATTATTTTCATTCGAGGACGTGCCTTCCTCTTTGCCCCCTGTTGTCACTAACATTTTGCAGGAGTTATTTGACGTCTTCCGACAAGGCGTGCCACCGGATTACCACCTATTCGAGGATTGAGCATCAAATTGACTTAATTCGGTGCATCGCTACCAACCGTGCACCATACCGTACCAATCCGGAGGAGACGAAGGAGATTATCGTCAAGTACTGAGGAACTGCTCGACAAAGGTTATATCGCGAATCTCTTAGTCCTTGTGCTGTTCCTATTATACTAGTGCCTAAAAAGGATGGTGCGTCGGCGTATGTGTGTTGATTGTAGAGGCATTAATAATATTACTATTCGTTATCGTCATCCTATTCCTAGGCTAGATGATATGCTTGATGAATTGAGTGGCTCTACAATATTCTCCAAAGTTGATTTGCGTAGTGGATACCATCAAATTCGTATGAAATTGGGAGATGAATGGAAAACAACATTTAAAACTAAGTTTGGATTATATGAGTGGTTAGTCATGCCTTTTGGGTTAACTAATGCACCTAGTACTTTCATGAGATTAATGAACGAAGTTTTACGTGCTTTCATTGGACGATTTGTGGTAGTTTACTTTGATGATATACTGATTTATAGCAAATCTTTGGAAGAACATTTGGAACATTTACGTGATGTTTTTAATGCTCTACGTGATGCACGTTTGTTTGGTAACCTTGGGAAGTGCACCTTTTGCACCGACCGAGTATCTTTTCTTGGCTATGTTGTTACTCCACAGGGAATTGAAGTTGATAAAGCCAAGATTGAAGCTATTGAGAGTTGGCGCAGCCCAAAGCGGTCACACAAGTGAGGAGTTTTCTTGGACTCGCTGGTTTCTATAGGCGTTTTGTGAGAGACTTTAGCACCATTGCTGCACCTCTCAATGAGCTTACAAAGAAGGATGTGCCTTTTGTTTGGGGTACCGCACAGGAAGAAGCCTTCACGGTATTGAAAGATAAGTTGACACATGCTCCTTTACTCCAACTACGACTTTAATAAGACTTTTGAGCTTGAATGTGATGCTAGTGGAATTGGATTAGGAGGTGTGTTATTACAAGATGGCAAACCTGTTGCATACTTTTCGAAAAATTGAGTGGGCCTAGTCTGAACTATTCTACTTATGACAAAGAATTATATGCTCTTGTTAGGACTTTAGAGACATGGCAACATTATTTATGGCCCAAAGAATTTGTTATACATTCTGATCATGAATCTTTGAAACATATTAAAAGTCAAGCTAAACTGAATCGTAGACATGCTAAATGGGTTGAATTCATTGAGACTTTCCCTTATGTCATTAAACACAAGAAGGGTAAAGAAAATGTTATTCTTGATGCTTTGTCTCGTCGATATACTATGCTTTCACAACTTGACTTCAAAATATTTGGTTTGGAGACCATCAAAGATCAATATGTGCATGATGCTGATTTTAAAGATGTAATGCAGAATTGTAAAGAGGGAAGAACATGGAACAAGTTCGTTATTAATGATGGTTTTGTGTTCCGTGCTAACAAGCTATGCATTCCTGCTAGCTCTGTTCGTCTTTTGTTGTTGCAGGAGGCGCATGGAGGAGGATTAATGGGACACTTTGGCGTGAAGAAGACGGAGGATATACTTGCTACACATTTCTTTTGGCCAAAGATGAGATGGGATGTTGAGCGTTTTGTAGCTCGCTGCACTACATGTCAAAAAGCTAAGTCACGACTCAATCCTCATGGTTTATATATGCCTTTGCCTGTGCCTAGTGTTCCTTGGGAGGATATATCTATGGACTTTGTTTTAGGTTTACCTCGAACAAAGAAGGGGAGGGATAGCATATTTGTTGTCGTGGATAGATTCTCGAAAATGGCACACTTTATACCATGTCATAAAAGCGATGATGCTGTTAATGTTGCTGATTTGTTCTTTCGTGAAATTATTCGCTTGCATGGTGTGCCAAATACTATTGTTTCAGATCGTGATACTAAATTTCTTAGCCACTTTTGGAGATGTTTATGGGCTAAGTTGGGGACTAAACTGCTTTTAGTACTACTTGTCACCCCAAACCGATGGACAAACTGAAGTAGTCAATAGAACATTGTCTACTATGCTTAGGGCTGTTTTGAAGAATAATAAGAAAATGTGGGAAGAATGCTTGCCTCATATTGAATTTGCTTATAATCGTTCATTGCATTCTACTACTAAGATGTGCCCTTTTGAAATTGTGTATGGCTTCCTACCTCGTGCACCTATTGATTTGTTGCCTCTTCCATCTTCGGAGAAGGTTAATTTTGATGCTAAAGAACGTGCTGAATTGATTTTAAAATGCATGAGTTAACTAAGGAAAACATTGAGCGTATGAATGCTAAATATAAACTTGTTGGAGATAAGGGTAGAAAACATGTTGTCTTTGCACCGGAGATCTTGTTTGGTTACATTTGCGTAAGGATAGGTTTCCTAATTTGCAAATCAAAGCTAATGCCACGTGCTGCTGGTCCATTTAAGGTGTTAGAGAAAATAAATGATAATGCATATAAACTTGAGCTGCCTGCAGATTTTGGGGTTAGTCCCACTTTTAACATTGCAGATTTGAAGCCTTATTTGGGTGAGGAAGATGAGCTTCCGTCGAGGACGACTTCATTTCAAGAAGGGAGGATGATGAGGACATCAATACCATTGTTACACCCACAGCCCCTGCTGCTATACATCTTGGACCAATCACTAGAGCTCGCGACGCCAATTGAATTATCGGTACTTTCGTTTCTTGGTAACGATTCCAATGTTCATGAGAATATGATGCTGCCTAAATTGGATACATTTGTTTTGCTTACAAATGAAGGGCCTACCATGGACAAGAAAGATGAACCTTGGAGCAAGTTCAAGCATGGAGATGTTGGCATGCAAGGGGAACAAGAACGGAGTTACAAGTGATGATTCAGGACTTTGAAGCCACCCTAATGAGTGCATGAGGCCTTGGACGAAATATACAAGATGCCACTTCATAATATTCGTCCATAGGCTATTCTAGGTGCTGCGTCACCTTATTAATGGGCCAGGCCCATGTAATTTCGAAATACTTAAGTATAGGCTGTTTTTAGAGTCCGTATGTGTTGGGAAACAAGAGTTAGGGTTGATTTGGACCCCTCCACCAAGGGCCACGAAATTCCCCCTCTTCCTCCATATATACAGCCCTTAGGGCACCGTTTAGACCTTGGGTTTTGTTTAGATTAAAGTTCGCCATAGCTGCAACTTCGCGCGTGCCGTTTGTGTTCAACGACCAGACAAAGGCGTCACAGAACCCCACCTTGATCAATAAAGTTTTCATCTTATATTCGCAATATCCAGATTGCAATCTCAGTTTCTTGCTTGTTCTTCGTTTGCTCGCAGGAACAGACCCTCGTGGTCAGGTTGATCGTGCTCCGGTGTGGTCGATAACCTCTCAGAGTTGGTTTAGCGATTGCTAAGGCGCGACGTCCTCGCACGTTCGTAGTCGGATCGTCAAAGTCGACTTCCTCCAAAGCGAAAACCACATCTCATCGAAAGACGGGACACCTTAGCCTCTATCACACATGAACTTACTTGTTGGACAAGGAGCATCTACCTCTATATCCTGAATTTGAAGACAACAAGGTTGTGATGAATGAGGATGAACCATCATCAGCTCAAGCACAAGAGAAGAGAGCTAAAGCTAAGGCAGAGAAAGCTGCCAAGATGCCAAGTGTTGAGGAAGCATCTCAAGTTTTCCTGAAGAGCAAGAAAGATCAGCTGGCATATCTGATCCAATCTACTTTGAGGATTGAGAAGGGCTTGGCCACCCTAACTCAGAATCAGGAGAGCTTGGAGAGGATCATAGAAACAAAATTTTATGATCTTGATCTGAAGGTTACTGAGATACAAACAGCAGTTGAGCAGCTCCAGGAGGAAGCAGAAGAGAGGAAAGGGAAGGCAACTACTGATGCTTTTCAGGGAGTTCCTAGAGATCAGAGGTCTGCTACAATGCCAGTACCAGATATTAGAGCTACAGCGTCAGCACCAGGAGCTACAACTTCAGTGCCACCTCCAGCAGCCACTCCACCAGCTCCAACTACATCAATAGATGCCTTCGTCCTTCGAGTTCTATCTACACCACCTCCCGAAGACCAAGCCTGAGAGAAGCATATCACTATGCATTTTCGAACTTTTTAGTAACTTGTTGCCAAAGGGGGAGAAGTGTATAGATCATATGCTTCAAGAGAGAGTGTTTGGCCTCTTTGTCTCTCTTGCTTTTGGTTGAACTTTTTGTGTGCTTGGTTGATACTCTATGTATGTGTGAGATACTTGTTTGATCATGTGCTTGATCATATGCTACTTTAATGCTTGCCTGGATGAATTATCTCTTATATCTCTTATATGATCATTCACTTTGCTTGGTGATGAGTACATGCTTTTAATTTCTATCATTTTGAGTGCTCCACCAAGATGTATGTGACATGGAAGAGTAATCCATGATCCTAACCGATTGTGCATTTGCATTCAAAAGCAAATCTTAAATAATGCACAAATTTAGGGGGAGCTCTTGCTTATCACATACTTCTCAAAGCGACAATGTATTTCAATCTTATTATAATTTTTCGAAGCTTTGATCTATATGTTGTCATCAATTACCAAAAAGGGGGAGATTGAAAGTGCAACTATCCCAGGTGGTTTTGGTAATTATTAACAACATATAGCTCATTGAGCTAATGCTATTTCAAGATAAATATTTTAGGAAAGCTCAATGATTGGCATGGCATGGATTAGGAATGTGGACCCCTCAAAATGCTAAGGACACATACTGGCTCAAGCTCAAGACTCTACATTTTTCTTTTAGTGATCCAAGATCACATTGAGTCCATAGGAAAAGCCAATACTATTAAAAGGGGATGAGGTGTTTCTTAATGGCATACTTGCTCAAAGTGCTTAGTGATATGCTCCAAACCCCTCAACCACTTTCTCATATCCACATATGTCCCAAACCAGAAGTCAAACTCAGCCCCACCGAAACCTTCTATCCGGCGCCACCGAGTTCAGTTGACATAGCCACTGCCACAAAACCCTAGTCACTTCGGTCTTACCGATAGGGATCTCAGTCTCACCGAGATGGGATTGCAAACTCTCTGTTTCCCTTCATAACGTTTCAGTCCAACCGAGATGAGCGATCTTCCCACCGAGTTCGCAATGCGAACTCTCTGTTTCCCTTTCGTGACGTTTCGGTCTCACCGAGATGAGCGAATCGGTAACATCGAGTTTGCCTGACCAACTCTCTGGTTAGCTTATTACCAAAATCGGTCCCGCTGAGTTTTTGTAATCGGTCTCACCGATATTACGTTATGCCCTAACCCTAATGAAATTGGTCCCACCGAGTTGACATGTCGGTTCCACCGAAAAGCCTAACATTCACATTTTGAACTAGATCGGTCTGACCGAGTTTCATTATTCGGTCCCACCGAGTTTGGTGATGTGTGTGTAACGGCTAGATTTTGTGTGGGGGCTATATATACCCCTGCACCCACTCTTCATTCATGGAGAGAGCCATCAGAACATGCCTACACTTCCATCATACATTTTCTGAGAGAGAACCACCTACTCATGTGTTGAGGTCAAGAGATTCCATTCCAACCATATGAATCTTGATCTCTAGCCTTCTCCAAGTTGCTTTCCACTCAAATCATCTTTCCACCAAATCCAAATCTGTGAGAGAGAGAGTTGAGTGTTGGGGAGACTATCACTTAAAGCACAAGAGCAAGGAGTTCATCATCAACACACCATCTATTACCTTTTGGAGAGTGGTGTCTCCTATATTGGTTAGGTGTCACTTGGGAGCCTCCGTCAAGATTGTGGAGTTGAACCAAGGAGTTTGTACGGGCAAGGAGATCGCCTACTTCGTGAAGATCTACCCTAGTGAGGAAACTCCTTCGTGGGCGATGGCCATGATGGGATAGACAAGGTTGCTTCTTCGTGGACCCTTCATGGGTGGAGCCCTCCGTGGACTCGCGCAACCGTTACCCTTCGTGGGTTGAAGTCTCCATCAATGTGGATGTACGATAGCACCACCTTTCGGAACCACGCCAAAAATCTCCGTGTCTACATTGCGTTTGCTCCCTCCAAACTCCTCCCTTTACCTTCATGTGCAATGTTTTACATTCCGTTGCTATACTCTTAGACTTGCATGTGTTGGCTATTTTCTTGACTAGTGCTAAGTTGCTAAAATCTGCCAAGACTTAAAATTGGGAAAAGGCTAGATTTTTATTTGGTGAAGTAGTCTAATCACCCCCTCCCACTCTAGACATACTTTCGATCCTACAAAGAGCCAAAGTCTCCTCATTATAGTCACTAGCGGACTCATACCCACCATCCTCAGTAGCAATCATCACACGCTGAGATTTTGCATTCTCCCGCATAATGACCTCGTCCCTTACAACGACGACAAATAATATCACTTGTGTGCCCTGTTGATGCCATGGAAGAAGAAGAACTCTGTGCAGGCCCGGCAGGTGTTCTCTTGGCAGATAGTGGTGGTTGTGCCTGCTTTCTTGTATCACGGTTGGAGGTGGCACATGATGGAGGTGCTAGTGCAGTGTAAGTAGAGGATGCACATGGTGTCCATGATGAAGGTCAACCTGCAGAAAAGTTAGTTCGCGCCAATGCCTGTCGATCCTGCACTTCACGTTCAGATTTACAAGCAAGATGGAATAAACGAGTGATATTATTATACTCCTTATACTCTAGAATGGTCTGAATCTCTCTATTTAATCCACCCATAAAATGTGCAAGCATAGCTTCATTATCCTCAACAATACCACATCTAATCATGCCAGTTTGTAATTCCTGATAATATTCCTCTACAGAATTTTTTCCTTGTCTTAAATGCTGCAATTTTTGAAGTAATTCACGTTGATAATATGGTGGAACCCAACGAGTACGCATAGCAGTTTTCAAAGCAGCCCAAGTAGTTGGAATATTGTTCGAATATAATCTATGATGTTCAGACCACCACACACAAGCAAAACTAGTGAAAGCACAAAGTGCAGCAGCAACACGTCTCTCCTCGGGATATTCTAAACATGTAAAACGTTGTTCAGTTTCTAACTCCCAAGTAAGATATATATCAGGAACGTATCTACCCTCAAATGGTGGAATATTCAATTTCAGTTTATGGAGATGGTGATGATCTCGTACCTGAAAGGGTGGTGCAGCCCTACCATTGTGATTGTTTGCATGTGGACGACCTGGTGGTTGTGGTGCTGGTGGTTGCACGTAGTTTTGATTTTGATCAACCTCATCCTCATAATGTTCCGCATAATCATCCTCCTCCTCATCCGCGGTAGGAGCCACAGAAGTATCAACATCAGCACCAACAGTTTGGCCAGGCTCAAGAGGGACACGGCTCGCTCGGCAGAGGGTTGTTTCGCGACGTGGAGGTAGTCGTTGTTGTTGTTGTTGTTGTTGTTGTTGTTGTTGTTGTTGTTGTTGTTGTTGTTGCAGAGGTGTGGTAGGTGTAGTCGGTGGTGGTTGTGGAAGACGCGCAAGAAGTTCATTAAATTTGTTATCGAGCTTTGTTTCCAACATCTTCTCAAGGCCAGTTATCTTATCCATGGCCTCTTCAAAATTGTTCAGCACATCTTGCACCTGTTCAGTCATCATTTGCTGAAATTTATCATGCAACTCCTTATTCTTCATGTTCTCCCAGTCAGTCTCATCGACTTGTGATCCTGCCATGGTTAGCAGCAATAGAAACAGACAAGAATAAGATCCTACAGACTACTAGAAAATGGTGGTGGTGGGGCTTCACAAATCCGTCAAGCAAATCTCAAATTCTTACCAGTTCTTACCAAGCAGAAGGTGGTGATCGGCAACCGTTGTAGTCAGAACTCTCAAAGCTTGGATAGAGTGATTACCAGGGAGAGTCAAACGCACGATGTAGATGCATGTGGAGCTGGGAAGGCTTATAATATGGTAGAAAAAAGGGTCAGCAATAATCAATTTAGAGATGCAAAGTTGAATAAACGCTCAACGACGGTACTGTGCTGGTCCTAGGCTAGACCATACTAGAGACACGAGCCTAGAACACGAACAAAATCACGGTGTGACACGTAAACAAGGGAAAAGCACACTCTGAAAAAAAATTCTCTTTTTTGTGCTCTTTTTTTTGCGAAAAATCACTATAATGGCGAGTGTCTCAAAACCCTTCCCAAGTCAAACTAACGGGATAGGCACGAAAAAATTTTGACAATTTTTTTTTCGGAAATCAGGGCAGCAATGACGAAAAAGTGCGACAAAAAATCACTATGATGGTGAGTGTCTCAAAACGCTCCGTGGGACCTAAAAATAAGATAGGGAAAATATTTTTGGTCGCCGAAATTTTGGCCTAAAAACTGCCCGAGGGTCTCCAGACTCTTTTGTTTTTTTCCAAAACCTACTCACGCAAGGAAACACGAATCGGTAAATAGATGGATCTTGGAAACAAACCTAATATGAGAAGAACTCAGATTGGTGGTGGATACATGATGGTAAGATATGGCAGCGGTGGTGGTATATGGCAGTAGTGGTGGTATATCTTACCATCATATATCCACCACCAATCCGAGTTCTTCTCATATTAGTTTTGTTTTCGAGATCCATATATATTCTGATTCCTGTTTCCTTGCCTGAGTAGGTTTAAAAAAGAGTCTGGGGACCCCCGGGCAGTTTTTAGGCCAAAATTTCGGTGACCAAAAATATTTTTTCCCTATCCTATTTTTAGGTCCCAGGGAGCATTTTGAGACACTCGCCATCATAGTGATTTTTTGTCGCACTTTTTCGTCGTCGCTGCCCTGATTTCCGAAAAAATTGTCAAAAATATTTCGTGCCCATCCTGTTAGTTTGACTTGGGAAGAGTTTTGAGACACTCGGCATTATAGTGATTTTTCGCAAAAAAAAGGAGCGCAAAAAAAAGAGCAAAAAAAAAAATCAGAGTGTGCTTTTCCCTTGTTTACGTGTCGCGCCGTGATTTTGTTCGTGTCTCTACTCCGGTCTAGCCTAGGACCAGCACAATACCGTCGTTGAGCGTTTATTCAACCTTGCATCTTTGAATTCATTATTGCTAATCTTTTGCTACCAATCATGACAGGTTCCAGAGATAGAAGTTCTTGGACGAAGAATACATCTTCACCATCATGAGAGGTGGGACCACACACACAAGCACATGGTTGATGCGGCTTGAACTATGTTAGTTAGTATTTCCCCAAAGAGGAAGGAATGATGCAGCACAGCTATGGTAGGTATTTCCCTCAGTGATGAGACCAAGGTTATCGAACCAGTAGGAGAACCACGCAACACTATGTAAATGGTACCTGCGCACAAAGAACAAATACTGGCAACCCGACGTGTAAGAGGGGTTGTCAATCCCTCCTGGGTAAAAAGATAGATAAATTCGCAGTAGATTGGATAAATAGAAAACATGAAATAAAATAAATAATAAAAAATTGCAGGAAGATATTTTTGGGTTTTTGGATTAATAGATCTGAAAATAAAAGCGAATAAAAATAGATCTGGCAGGAAAATATGATAAAGAATAGACCCGGGGGCCATAGATTTCACTAGTGGCTTCTCTCGAGGAAAATAGCATACGGCGGGTAAACAAATTACTGTTGGGCAATTGATAGAACTTCAAATAATTATGACGATATCCAAGAAATGATCATTATATAGGCATCATGTCCAAGATTAGTAGATCGACTCCTGCCTGCATCTACTACAATTACACCACACATCAACCGCTATCCACGATGCATCTAGTGTATTAAGTTCATGGAAAAACAGAGTAATGCAATAAGAACGATGACATGATGTAGAAAAGGTCTATTCATGTAGGAATAGACCCATCTCATTATCCTTAATAGCAATGATACATAAGTGTCATGTCCCCTTAATAGCAAAGATCGAACCCATCACAAAGCACCTCTTCCCATGGCAAGAAAAATCAATCTAGTTGGCCTAACTAAACCGAAGATCCGAAGAAGAAATACGAGGCTATAAGAAATCATGTATATAAGAGATCAAAACTTTCATGGATAAAATAGATCTGATCATAAACTCAAAGTTCATGGGATCCCAACCAACACTCCGCAAAAAAGATTTACATCAAATAGATCTCCATGAGACCATTGTATTGAGAATCAAAAGAGAGAGAGAGGAAGCCATCTAGGTACTAACTACGAACCCGAAGGCCTACAATGAAGTACTCACGCATCATCGGAGAGGCACCAATGAGGATGATGAACCCCTCTGTGATGGTGTCTAGATTAGATCTATGGTTTCGAAACTTGCGGTGGCTGGAATTGTGTTTCATCGACTCCCCTAGGGTTTTTGGATTTTTGGGGTATTTAAAGAGCAAAGAGACGGTGCGGGAGGCGGCCGAGGTGAGCACAACCCTGATGTCTACTACACAACTTTATTCTTGTAGACTCGTGTTGGGCCTCCAAGTGTAGAGTTTTGTAGGATAGTAGCAATTTTCCCTCAAGTGGATGACCTAAGGTTTATCAATTCGTGGGAGGTGTAGGATGAAGATGGTCTCTCTCAAACAACCCTGCAACCAAATACAAGAAATCTCTTGTGTCCCCAACACACCCAGTACAATCGGAAATTGTATAGGTGCACTAGTTCGGTGAAGAGATGGTGATAAAAGTGTAATATGGATGGAAATATATTTTTATAATCTGAATAAATAAAAACAGCAAGGTAGCAATTGATAAAACAGAGCACAAACTGAATTGCAATGCTTGAAAACAAGGCCTAGGGTCCGTACTTTCGCTAGTGCAATCTCCCAACAGTGCGAATATAATTGGATCACATAGCCATCAATCAACGTGCAACGAAGAATCACTCCAAAGTTCTTATCTAGCGGAGAACATAAGAAGAAATCATTTGTAGGGAACGAAACCACCTCGAAGCTATTCTTTCTGATCGATCTATCCAAGAGTTCATACTAAAATAACACCAAATAATTTCAGATTCATAATACTCAATCCAACACAAAGAACCTCAAAGAGTGCTCCAAGATTTCTACTGGAGAAACAAAGACAAGAACGTCCATAAACCCCTATGCATAGATTACCCCAATGTCACCTCGGGAATTGATAGAGGCAAAGGTGTCCCGTCTTTCGATGAGATGTTGGTTTTCGCTTTGGAGGAAGTCGACTTTGACGATCCGACTACGAACGTGCGAGGACGTCGCGCCTTAGCAATCGCTAAACCAACTCCGAGAGGTTATTGACCACACCGAGCACGATCAACCTAACCACGAGGGCATTTCCTGCGAGCAAACGAAGAACAAGCAAGAAACTGAGATTGCAATCTGGATATTGCGAATATAAGATGAAAGCTTTATTGATCAAGGTGGGGTTCTGTGGACGCCTTTGTGCGGTCGTTGAACACAAACGGCACTGTGAAGTTGCAGCTATGGCGAACTTTTAATCTAAACAAAACCCCAGTCTAAACGGTGCCCTAAGGGCTGTATATATGGAGGAAGAGGGGAATTTCGTGGCCCTTGGTGGAGGGGTCCAAATCAACCCTAACTCTTGTTTCCCCACACATACGGACTCTAAAACAGCCTATACTTAAGTATTTCGAAATTACATGGGCCTGGCCCAATAATAAGGTGACGCAGCACCTAGAATAGCCTATGGACGAATATTATGAAGTGGCATCTTGTATATTTCGTCCAAGGCCTCATGCACTCATTAGGGTGGCTTCAAAGTCCTGGAATCATCACTTGTAACTCCGTTCTTGTTCTCCTTGCGCATGGCATTATCTCCATGCTTGTTCTTGCTCCAATGTCAATCCTTCTCCAAGCTAGGGCCTTCATTTGTAAGCAAAACAAATGTATCCAATTTAGGCAGCATCATATTCTCATGAACATTAGAATCATTACCAAGAAACGAAAGTACGATAATTTAATTGGCGTGCATGTGAGCTCTAGTAATTGGTCCAAGATATGTAGCAGAGGGGCTGTGGGTGTAACAATGGTATTGATGTCCTCATCATCCTCCCTTCTTGAAATGAAGTCGCCCTCGACGGAAGCTCATATTCCTCACCCAAATAAGGCTTCAAATCTGCAATGTTAAAAGTGGGACTAACCCCAAAATCTGCAGGCAGCTCAAGTTTATATGCATTATCATTTATTTTCTCTAACACCTTAAATGGACCATCAGACGTGGCATTAGCTTTGATTTGCGCAAATTAGGAAACCTATCCTTACATAAATGTAACCAAACAAGATCTCCGGTGCAAAGACAACATGTTTTCTACCCTTATCTCCAGCAAGTTTATATTTAGCATTCATACGCTCAATGTTTTCCTTAGTTATCTCATGCATTTTTCAAATCAATTCAGCACGTTCTTTAGCATCAAAATTGACCTTCTCCGAAGATGGAAGAGGCAACAAATCAATAGGTGCACGAGGTAGGAAGCCATACACAATTTCAAAAGGGCACATCTTAGTAGTAGAATGCAATGAACGATTATAAGCAAATTCAATATGAGGCAAGCATTCTTCCCACATTTTCTTATTATTCTTCAAAACAGCCCTAAGCATAGTAGACAATGTTCTATTGACTACTTCAGTTTGTCCATCGGTTTGGGGTGACAAGTAGTACTAAAAAGCAGTTTAGTCCCCAACTTAGCCCATAAACATCTCCAAAAGTGGCTAAGAAATTTAGTATCACGATCTGAAACAATAGTATTTGGCACACCATGCAAGCGAATAATTTCACGAAAGAACAAATCAGCAACATTAACAGCATCATCGCGTTTATGACATGGTATAAAGTGTGCCATTTTCGAGAATCTATCCACGACAACAAATATGCTATCCTCCCTTCTTTGTTCGAGGTAAACCTAAAACAAAGTCCATAGATATATCCTCCCAAGGAACACTAGGCACAGCAAAGGCATATATAAACCATGAGGATTGAGTCGTGACTTAGCTTTTTGACATGTAGTGCAGCGAGCAACAAAACGCTCAACATCCCGCCTCATCTTTGGCCAAAAGAAATGTGTAACAAGTATATCCTCCGTCTTCTTGACGCCAAAGTGTCCCATTAATCCTCCTCCATCGCCTCCTGCAACAACAAAAGACTAACAGAGCTAGCAGGAATGCATAGCTTGTTAGCACGGAACACAAAACCATCATTAATAACGAACTTGTTCCATGTTCTTCCTTCTTTACAATTCTGCATTACATCTTTAAAATCAGCATCATGCACATATTGATCTTTGATGGTCTCCAAACCAAATATTTTGAAGTCAAGTTGTGAAAGCATAGTATAGCGACGAGACAAAGCATCAGCAATAACATTTTCTTTACCCTTCTTGTCTTTAATGACATAAGGAAAGTCTCAATGAATTCAACCCATTTAGCATGTCTACGATTCAGTTTAGCTTGACTTTTAATATGTTTCAAAGATTCATGATCGAATGTATAACAAATTCTTTGGGCCATAAATAATGTTGCCATGTCTCTAAAGTCCGAACAAGAGCATATAATTCTTTGTCATAAGTAGAATAGTTCAGACTAGGCCCACTCAATTTTTCAGAAAAGTATGCAACAGGTTTGCCATCTTGTAATAACACACCTCCTAATCCAATTCCACTAGCATCACATTCAAGCTCAAAAGTCTTATTAAAGTCAGGAAGTTGGAGTAAAGGAGCATGTGTCAACTTATCTTTCAATACCGTGAAGGCTTCTTCCATGCGGTACCCCAAACAAAAGGCACATCCTTCTTTGTAAGCTCATTGAGAGGTGCAGCAATGGTGCTAAAGTCTCTCACAAAACGCCTATAGAAACCAGCGAGTCCAAGAAAACTCCTCACTTGTGTGACCGTTTTGGGCTGCGGCCAACTCTCAATAGCTTCAATCTTGGCTTTATCAACTTCAATTCCCTGTGGAGTAACAACATAGCCAAGAAAAGATACTCGGTCGGTGCAAAAGGTGCACTTCCCAAGGTTACCAAACAAGCGTGCATCACGAGAGCATTAAAAACAGCACGTAAATGTTCCAAATGTTCTTCCAAAGATTTGCTATAAATCAGTATATCATCAAAGTAAACTACCACAAATCGTCCAATGAAAGCACGTAAAACTTCGTTCATTAATCTCATGAAAGTACTAGGTGCATTAGTTAACCCAAAAGGCATGACTAGCCACTCATATAATCCAAACTTAGTTTTAAATGCTGTTTTCCATTCATCTCCCAATTTCATACGAATTTGATGGTATCCACTACACAAATCAACTTTGGAGAATATTGTAGAGCCACTCAATTCATCAAGCATATCATCTAGCCTAGGAATAGGATGACGATAACGAATAGTAATATTATTAATGCCTCTACAATCAACACACATACGCGACGTACCATCCTTTTTAGGCACTAGTATAATAGGAACAACACAAGGACTAAGAGATTCGCGTATATAACCTTTGTCGAGCAGCTCCTGACTTGACGATAATCTCCTTCGTCTCCTCCGGATTGGTACGGTATGGTGCGCGGTTGGGTGGCGATGCACGGAATTAAGTCAATTTGATGCTCAATCCCTCGAATAGGTGGTAATCCGGTGGCACGTCTTGTGGGAAGACGTCAGCGAACTCCTGCAAAATGTTAGTGACAGCAGGGGCAAAGAGGAAGGCACGTCCTCGAATGAAAATAATGCCTCTTTGCACACAAAAGCATAGCAAACAGATTTGCTAGAATCTAGCTCATCAATATCAGATTTGGTGGCAAACAAACATGCACTTTTCAGTTTAATTTCGAAGCAACATTAGATGGTTTATTATTAGGCTTCATTTGTTGCTCAAATTCTTTTGCCACAATCTGATTTTCACTCTTATTTTTCTCCTGTTTTGCTTTATTAGCTCTATTAATATCATCTTTCAAAATGGAATCAGAGTCATAGGAAGCAAAGTAATATTTTATCCTTGTGAACAAGAGTATACTGATTGTTTCTACCATGGTGTACAGAATTTTTATCAAATTGCCATGGTCTACCAAGTAATAAGGAACATGCTTGCATAGGTACCACATCACAATCAACATAATCAGCATATGTAGAGATACTAAAATGCACACGAACAGTACGTGTTACCTTAACCTTGCCGCTGTTGTTGAACCATTGGATGTAGTAAGGATGTGGATGTGGTCTTGTGGTGAGAGAAAGCTTCTCCACCATATCCATGCTAGCCAAGTTGTTGCAGCTCCCTCCATCTATGATGACGCGAATAGAACGTTCCTTCACAACTCCTTTTGTATGGAACAAGTTATGCCTCTGATTTTGCTCAGCTTGTGTAACCTGCACACTCAAAACACGTTGAGCAACTAAACATTCATACCTGTCGGCATCTTGACAACCATGTATTGCGTCTCAAAATCAGAATCATCTCCACCGTGTTCTTCATGTGTAATAAGAGCCAAAGTCTCTTCATCATAGTCACTAGCAGACTCATACCCACCATCCTCAGTAGCAATCATCACACGCTGAGATTGGCATTCTCTCGCAAAATGTCCTCTTCCCTTACAACGACGACAAATAATGTCACTTGTGTGCCCTGTTGACGCCATGGAAGAAGAAGAGCTCTGTGTAGGCCCAGCAGGTGTGCTCTTGGCAGATAGTGGTGGTTGTGCCTGCTTTCTTGTATCACGGTTGGAGGTGGCAGCCGACGGAGGTGCGGTGTAGTAGAACATGTGGAAGTAGATGATGCACGTGGTGTCCATGATGAAGGTCGACCTGCAGAAAAGTTAGTCGCGCCAAGGCACATCGATCCTGCACTTCACGTTCAGCTTTACAAGCAAGATGGAATAATCGAGTGATATTATTATAATCCTTGTAGTCTAGAATGGTCTGAATCTCTATTTAATCCACCCGAGAAAACGTGCAAGCATAGCTTCATTCTCCTCAACAATACCACATCTAATCAAGCCGGTTTGTAATTCCCGATAATATTCTTCACCGAATTTTTCCTTGTCTTAAGCGCTGCAATTTTTGAAGTAATTCACGCTGATAATATGGTGGAACCCAACGAGTACGCATAGCAGTTTTCAAAGCAGCCCAAGTAGCTGGAACAGGATATAATCTACAATGTTGAGACCACCAAACACATGCAAAGCTAGTGAAAGCACAACACAGCAGCAGGAACACGTCTCTCCTCGGGATATTGTAAACATGTAAATCGTTGTTCAGTTTCTAACTCCCAAGTAAGATATATATCAGGAACATATCTACCCTCAAATGGTGGAATATTCAATTTCAGTTTAGGAGATGGTCATGATCTCGTACTGAAGGGGAGCCGAAAATTGCCATTATTTGCATGTGGACGACCTGGTGGTTGTGGTGCTGGTGGTTGCATGTAGTTCGATGTTGATCAACCTCATCCTCGTAAGCTCTTACATAATCATCCTCCCCACCGCAGCAGCAAGGAGCCACGAAGTATCAACAGCAGCACCCGCAGCTTGGCCGGTGAAGAGGGACACGGGAAGCTCGGCGGAGGGCTGTTTCAGCGATGTGGAGGTAGTCCATGTTGTTGTAGTAGAGGTGCGTTAGGTGCAGCCGGTGGTGGTGGTGGTAGACGCGAGCAATTCATTAAACTTGTTATCGAGCTTTGTTTCAACGCCTTCTCAATGCCATCTATCTTCTCCATGGCCTCTTCAAATCTATTTAGCACATCGTCCACCTGCCCACTCATCATTTGTTGAAACTTATCATGTAGCGCTTTGTTTGTCATGTTCTCCCGGTCGGTCTCGCCGGCTTGTGATCCTGCCATGGTTAGCAGCAATAGAAACACACAAGAATATGATTGACAGACTACTAGGAAGTGGTGGTGGTGGTGTGGTGGACGATCACAAATCCGTCAAGTAAATCTCAAATTCTTACCAGTTCTTACCCAAGAAGAAAGCGGTGATCGGCAACCGATGTAGTCAAAACTCTCAAAGCTTGGATAGAGCGATTACGGGGAGAGTCAAGCATACGATGTAGATGTATGTGGAGCTGGGAAGGCTTATAATATGGTAGCAAAAGGGTCAGCAATCATCAATTCAGAGATGCAAAGTTGAATAAGCGCTCAACGACGGCAGATCTTGTCTTTGGTCCTAGGCTAGACCGTGCTAGAGACGCGAGCCTAGAACACTAACAAAATCACGGCGTTGCACGGAAACAACGGAAAAGCACACTGGAATAATTTTTCTTTCGCTTTTTTTTGCGCTTTTTTTTTTGCGCTGCTTTTTTTTTGGTGAAAAATCACTATAATGGCGAGTGTCTCAAAACTCTTCCAGGTCAAACCGACAGGATGGGCACGAAATTTTTGCGACCAATTTTTTTTTTCGATTGCCGGACCCAAAACTGAAGCGGGTCAAAAAACTTTCTATAACGGCGATTGTCTCAATACACTTAGAAACACTTAAAAGCAGGATAGCGGAAAATTTTTTGAAAAGTGCGTTTTGGAAAATTTTGGGCCTAAACGGAGGGTGGTTTCAGACTTTTTTTTTCCAAACGTACTCGGCAAGGAAACACAAATCGGAAACTAGATGGATCTCGAAAACAAACCTAATATGCAAGGAACTTCGGATTGGTGGTGGATATATGGTGGTGGTATATGACAGCGGTGGTGGTATATGGTAGCGGTGGTGGTATATGGATACGGATTGGTGGTGGTATATGGATACGGATTGAGCTGTGGCGGATAAGCAATGGTGGTAGATGGCAAGGCGATGATGATGGTGCGGCGGCGTGACAACTTATGACCGAACTCGAAACTCTAAAAGACTAGACTCTAAGACCAGCAACTTGACACGATGATGCAACCGCAAATTCAACAAAGCAAAACCCTAAAAAGATTATGCAAAGGCTCGATTGGTTGGATATGATGAACTAACCCTAATTTTTTTGTGGCTTTTTCGTGGACTTTAGGTATGAAGAACAGACTCGATCTAATCTCGAAAAACTGTAAAATCTCACCGAGCAACCTGAAAATCTGATACCACTTGATAGAGGCAAAGGTGTCCGTCTTTCGATGAGATGTTGGTTTTCGCTTTGGAGGAAGTCGACTTTGACGATCCGACTACTGAACGTGCGAGGACGTCGCGCCTTAGCAATCGCTAAACCAACTCCGAGAGGTTATTGACCACGCCGAACACGATCAACGACCACGAGGGTCATTTCCTGCGAGCAAGCGAAGAACAAGCAAGAAACTGAGATTGCAATCTGGATATTGCGAATATAAGATGAAAGCTTTATTGATCAAGGTGGGGTTCTGTGGCGCCTTTATGCGGTCGTTGAACACAAGCGAAATGCACGCGAAGTTGCAGCTATGGCGAACTTTTAATCTAAACAAAACCCCATGTCTAAGCGGTGCCCTAAGGGCTGTATATATGGAGGAAGAGGGGAATTTCGTGGCCCTTGGTGGAGGGGTCCAAATCAACCCTAACTCTTGTTTCCCCACACATACGGACTCTAAAACAGCCTATACTTAAGTATTTCGAAATTACATGGGCCTGGCCCAATAATAAGGTGACGCAGCACCTAGAATAGCCTATGGACGAATATTATGAAGTGGCATCTTGTATATTTCGTCCAAGGCCTCATGCACTCATTAGGGTGGCTTCAAAGTCCTGGAATCATCACTTGTAACTCCGTTCTTGTTCTCCTTGCGCATGGCATTATCTCCATGCTTGTTCTTGCTCCAATGTCCATCCTTCTCCAAGCTAGGGCCTTCATTTGTAAGCAAAACAAATGTATCCAATTTAGGCAGCATCATATTCTCATGAACATTAGAATCATTACCAAGAAACGAAAGTACCTGATAATTTAATTGGCGTGCGCGAGCTCTAGTAATTGGTCCAGTATATGTAGCAGTAGGAGCTGTGGGTGTAACAATGGTATTGATGTCCTCATCAGGAATCAAGTGAATCAATATGATACCCCATTTTCACTATGAGTATTCATATGCAAGAAATATATCAAGTGCTCTCAACTCCATAAAAGTATTCAATCTGATAAAGCGAAATCTCAAAGGGAAAACTCAATTCATCACAACAAGATAGAGAGGGGAAAACACCATATGATCCGACTATATTAACAAAGCCCGCAATACATCAAGATCGTTACATCTCAAGAACACGAGAGAGAGAAAGAGAGATTAAACACATAGCTACTAGTACAAACCCTCAGCCCCGAGGGTGGACTACTCCCTCCTCATTGTTGGTGGCTGCCGGGATGATGAAGATGACCACCGGTGATGATTCCCCCCTCCGGAAGGGTGCCGGAACGGGGTCTAGATTGGTTTCTCATCGCAACAGAGCCTTGCGACAGCGGAACTTCTGAGGGCAAAGAGGGGGTGCGGGAGGCCATCAAGGTGGGCACAACCCACCTGGGCGCGCCTGGGTCCCCAAGCGCGCCCTGGTGGGTTGTGCCCCCTGGGGGCACCCCGCAAATGCTTCTCTAGCCTGCTGGATGTCTTTTGGTCCATAAAAAATCCACAAAAAGTTTCACGGTGTTTGGACTCCGTTTGATATTGATTTCCTGCGATGTAAAAAACAAGCAAAAACGGCAACTTGCACTAGGCACTGGGTCAATAGGTTAGTCCCAAAAAATAATATAAAGTTGCTATAAAATGATTTTAAAACATCCAAGAAAGATAAAATAAGAGCATGAATACTTCATAAATTATAGATACGATGGAGACGTATCAGCATCCCCAAGCTTAATTCCTACTCGTCCTTGTAAGTGCATCTGGTGCCACCCCTAGTTGGTTTTGGAGTATTGACGACAAACTTGGTTGAGGGACTAATGTGTTTGTGAGAATTGCAGGATAACATAGGTAGTAGTCCCTTATTGATTTGGTTTACCTACTAGAGATGACCCTAAAAATTTGTGAAGACATTGAAGACAATGGTAGTTCGTGAAGACATTCGCGGTGAACATTATGACATGTGAAGACATCACTTGAAAGCTATGGAGTGCGAAGACATACTTGTTTTGTAGTTTCCTTTTCTTCTTTATTGAGTCATAGGAACCACGGTACTGTTAAGTGGGGTCCAAGTGAACAAAGTCAGAGAGACTGATGTGATGCTCAACCAAAATCTATGTCTTTGAGCGAAGACGATGAGAGTAAATCTTATCCAGAGTTGGATGAGTCAGCTATCTTTTATCCCAAGTAAAGCTGTCGCGTGTGTTTGAAATCCTACTGTTGGACACGTGTCGGTTCCTTAGTGACCCCGGGTTATTTCAGACATATCAGGTCAGTTTGCCTCCTGGCTATAAATAGCCCACCCCCTGCAGCATAAATTAGTGGCTGCTTAGAGTTAGTGCATGAATTTTGTCGTTTGAGAGCAACCCACCGCCGAAGCCTTTGAGATAGAGATCCTTGCGAGGACAAAGCCCAAAACACCCAGAGCCAAAGAGTGTTAGGCATCACTGAAGTCTTTTTGTCCGCGTGATCTGAAGACTTGTTACACTTGAGGACTGTGAATCCTCCAGTCGGTTAGGCGTCGCGTTCCGAGCATCCAAGAGTCATTGTGGATCGCCAGTGAACAAAGTCTGTGATGGTTTGGAAGTCTACCTTGAAGACCTACTAGAGTGATTGGCCGAGGACTGGGTGTCCATAGCTCAAGGGGAATAAGGTGAAGACGCGGTCTTCTGAGTTAAATCTCATCCTCGTAACTGGACGTATAGTTGTCATGACAAGCTGGAACTGGTCTACCAAATCCTTGTCTTCACCAAGCAACTGGTTTTATCCCACACTTCCCTTTACTTTATGTTTCTCTTTTGTGAAGTCTTTGCTTGCATGTCTGATCTGATTGACTTCACTCTGTGAAGACTATTTACTGTTTGGCTTCATCTTGTCTTCCATCTTGGTCCATACTACCTAGCTGCCGATAGTCTTCGTACTTTCACTACATTGCTTACTTGTCTATGGCTTGTTGATAACCCACAAGTATAGGGGATCATAACAGTTTTGCGGGTAGAGTATTCAACCCAAATTTATTGATTCGACACAAGGGGAGCCAAAGAATATTCTCAAGTATTAGCAGCTAAGTTGTCAATTCAACCACACCTGGAAACTTAGTATCTGCAGCAAAGTGTTTAGTAGCAAAGTAAGATGATAGTGGTGGTAACGGTAATGAAAGTAAAGACAACAAAAGTAATGTTTTTGGTATTTTTGTAGTGATTGTGACAGTAGCAACGGAAAAGTAAATAGGCATAAACCAGTATATGGAAAGCTCGTAGGCACCGGATCAGTGATGCATAATTATGCCGGATGCGGTTCGTCGTGTAACAGTCATAACATAGGGTGACATAGAACTAGCTCCAACTCATCAATGTAATGTAGGCATGTATTCCATATATAGTCATGCATGCTTATGGAAAAGAACTTGCATGCCATATTTTGTCCTACCCTCCCGTGGCAGCGGGGTCCTATTGGAAACTAAGGGATATTAAGGCCTCCTTTTAATAGAGAACCGGAACAAAGCATTAGCACATAGTGAATACATGAACTCATCAAACTATGGTCATCACCGGGAGTGGTCCCGATTATTGTCACTTCGGGGTTGCCGGATCATAACACATAGTAGGTGACTATAGACTTGCAAGATAGGATCAAGAACTCACATATATTCATGAAAACATAATAGCTTCAGATCTGAAATCATGGCACTCGGGCCCTAGTGACAAGCATTAAGCATAGCAAAGTCATAGCAACATCAATCTCAGAACATAGTGTGATGAGGACATCAATACCATTGTTACACCCACAGCCCCTGCTGCTATACATACTGGACCAATTACTAGAGCTCGCGCACGCCAATTGAATTATCAGGTACTTTTGTTTCTTGGTAACGATTCCAATGTTCATGAGAATATGATGCTGCCTAAATTGGATACATTTGTTTTGCTTACAAATGAAGGGCCTGCCATGGACAAGAAAGATGAACCTTGGAGCAAGTTCAAGCATGGAGATGTTGGCATGCGCAAGGGGAACAAGAACGGAGTTACAAGTGATGATTCCAGGACTTTGAAGCCACCCTAATGAGTGCATGAGGCCTTGGACGAAATATACAAGATGCCACTTCATAATATTCGTCCATAGGCTATTCTAGGTGCTGCGTCACCTTATTATTGGGCCAGGCCCATGTAATTTCGAAATACTTAAGTATAGGCTGTTTTTAGAGTCCGTATGTGTGGGGAAACAAGAGTTAGGGTTGGTTTCGGACCCCTCCCTCAAGGGCCACGAAATTCCCTCCTCTTCCTCCATATATACAGCCCTTAGGGCGTCGTTTAGACTTTGGGTTTTGTTTAGATTAAAAGTTCGCCATAGCTGCAACTTCGCGCGTGCCGTTTGTGTTCAACGACCGAGACAAAGGCGTCACAGAACCCCACCTTGATCAATAAAGCTTTCATCTTATATTCGCAATATCCAGATTGCAATCTCAGTTTCTTGCTTGTTCTTCGTTTGCTCGCAGGAAACAGACCCTCGTGGTCAGGTTGATCTTGCTCCGGCGTGGTCAATAACCTCTCGGAGTTGGTTTAGCGATTGCTAAGGCGCGACGACCTCGCACGTTCGTAGTCGGATCGTCAAAGTCGACTTCCTCCAAAGCGAAAACCAACATCTCATCGAAAGACGGGACACCTTTGCCTCTACCAAGTGGTATTAGATTTCCAGGTTGCTCGGTGAGATTTTACAGTTTTCCGTAGTTTAGATCGAGTCTGTTCTTCATACCTATAGTCCACGAAAAAGCCACAAAAAAATTAGGGTTAGTTCATCATATCCGAACCAATCTAAGCCTATGCATAATCTTTTTAGGGTTTTGCTTTGTTGAATTTGCGGGTACATCGTCGTGTCTAGTTGCTGGTCTTAGCGTCTAGTCTTTTAGAGTTTCGAGTTCTGGTCATAAGTTGTCACGCCGCCACCGCACCATCATCATCGCCCCTGCCACCTACCATCACCACTCTGAATCCGTATCCATATACCACCACCAATCCGTGTCCATATACCACCACCGATCTATATCCATATACTACCACCGCTACCACCACCGCTGCCAGATACCACCACCATATATCCACCACCAATCCGAGTTCCTTGCATAGTAGGTTTGTTTTCGCGATCCATCTAGTTTCAGATTCGTGTTTCCTTGCCGGAGTAGGTTTCGGAAAAAAAAGAGTCTGGAAACCACCCTCCGTTTAGGCCCAAAATATTCCAAAAACGCACTTGTCGAAAAAATTTCTGGCTATCCTATTTTTAGGTGTTTCTAAGCGTATTGAATCACGTCACTGCAGAAGAAGCTCAGGAAGACCCGGACGTCGTGCTGGGTACGTTCCTTGTTAACTCAACACCTGCAACTGTCTTGTTTGATTCTGGAGCCACGCATTCCTTTGTCACCCAAGAGTTTGCAATAAAAAGTGGCATGACCCCTACGCCCCTGAATAACCCTATGGTGGTACAAACCCCCGGAGCAGAGATGAGAGCCAAGATAGGATGTAAAGGAGTCGGGATTGTCATTAACGGGGTAGATTTTCTAGCAGACCTTATCATCTTAAGATCGCAAGGCTTGGATGTGATCTTAGGAATGGATTGGCTTATCAAGCACCAAGGCTTGTTAGATAGTGCCAACCGGACGGTCACTGTGACCAATGACCAAGGAGTCGAAGTTAAGTTTGCTCCCAACCCCTCCTCTGCTCAAGGCGCCCAAGTCATCTGTCTGTCAGAAGTTGGATTGGAGCAAGTGCCGGTAGTATGCGAATACCCCGATGTCTTTCCTGACGAGCTATCGGGAATGCCTCCTGACCGAGACATTGAGTTCATCATCGAGCTCATGCCCAGAGCAGGGCCCATCTATAAGAAGCCTTATAGGATGGGATCGGAAGAGTTAGCAGAGTTGAAGAAGCAACTGGAAGAGCAGTTGAGGAAGGGATTTATCCTCCCTAGTGCCTCCCCTTGGTGATCACCTGTTCTGTTTGTGGCAAAGAAGGACGGTACCATCCGTTTGGGCATTGACTATTGCTCCCTCAATGAAGTTACAATCAAGAACAAGTATCCACTTCCCAAGATTGAAGATCTGTTTGATCAACTCAATGGGGCCAAGGTGTTCTCCAAGATCGACCTCAGATCTGGGTACTACCAGCTGAAAATCAGACCCTAAGATATTCCAAAGACGGCATTTGTAACCAGATATGGCCTGTATAAATGCACGGTCATGTCCTTTGGATTGACCAATGCCCCAACTTACTTCATGTATCTCATGAATAAGCTCTTCATGGAATATTTAGACAAGTTTGTTGTCATCTTCATTGATGACATTCTTGTCTTCTCAAAGACGGAAGAAGAGCACGAGCAACACTTGAGGATGGTCCTAGACAAGCTTCGAGAGCACCAACTGTATGCCAAGTTCAGCAAGTGTGAATTTTGGCTGCGTGAAGTTGGATTCTTGGGTCATGTTCTGACTGAAGAAGGATTGTCGGTCGATCCTACTAAGATTGAAGCCATGACTGAATGGCAATCCCCAAGCAATGTGAAGGAAGTCAGAAGCTTCCTCGGACTCGCAGGATATTACCGCAAGTTCTTTGAAGGATTCTCAAGCATTGCCCGGCCCATGACCCAGCTCTTGAAGAAGGACAAGAAGTTTGAATGGATGCCGAAGTGCGAAGAAAGCTTCCATGAGATGAAGAAGAGACTGAACACCGCCCCAGTTCTGGCCACGCCTGATATTCACAAAGAATTTGTGATATATTGTGATGCCTCACGAACCGGACTGGGAGGTGTTCTGATGCAAGAGGGCAGAGTCGTAGCTTACCTTTCATGACAACTACGTCCTCATGAGGAGAACTATGCTACTCATGATCTTGAGTTAGCATCAGTGGTTCATGCCCTGAAGACATGGCGACATTACCTCCTAGGGAAGCGGTGTGAGATATACACAGATCGCAAAAGTCTGAAGTATATTTTCACTCAGAAGGAATTGAACATGAGGCAGAGAAGATGGCTAGAGTTGATCAGGGATTATGACCTCAGTGTTAAATACCACCCTGGGAAGGCTAATGTGGTAGCAGATGCGTTAAGCAGAAAGGCTTGTTCCTTGAACGCTGTGATTAAGGAAAGGCTACCCGCCTTGTATGAAGAAATTGAGAGCTTTGGGTTGGAACTTGTTGCACCAGGATTCCTGGCCAACCTTGAAATTAGGCCTACCCTGACGGATGATGTTAAGGAAGCTCAGAAGGGACACGAGAGTATTGAAGGCATCAAGAGGAAGATCAAGGCAGGCAAGGCCCCGGGATTCTCAGAGGATGAGCAAGGAATTGTGTGGTTCAGGAGTCGCATTTGCGTACCCAACAAGGTTGAGCTCAAGAACTTGATCTTGCAAGAAACTCATGACACCCGATATTCCATCCATCCTGGAGGGACCAAGATGTGTCAAGATCTGAAGGAAAGATTTTGGTGGCACGGGATGAAAAGAGAGATTGCCACCTATGTTGCGAAGTGTGATGTATGCCAAAGGGTCAAGGCTGAATATCAGCGACCTGCTGGATTGCTCCAACCACTCAAGGTTCCCGAGTGGAAATGGGATAAAGTCGGAATGGATTTCATCACTGGACTACCTAGGTCAAACAAGGGACATGACTCCATATGGGTCATAGTCGATCATTTGACCAAAGTAGCCCATTTCATTCCTGTTAAGACTACCTATGATGTCAACCGGCTGGCAACTCTATACATCAACAGAATCATAAGCCTTCATGGTGTTCCCAAGGAGATTGTGTCAAATCGAGGAACCCAGTTTACCTCAAGGTTCTGGAAGAAGTTCCAAGAGGCCATGGGAACCAAGTTGTCCTTTAGCACTGCTTTCCATCCACAGACCGGAGGTCAGACGGAACGAGTGAATCAGATACTCGAAGACATGCTCCGAGCTTGTGTCTTAGCATATGGAGCTAAGTGGGAAGATTGCCTACCCTTCGCCGAGTTCTCCTACAACAACATCTACCAGTGCAGTCTTCAGATGGCACCGTTTGAGGTGCTATATGGACGGAAGTGCCGCACTCCCCTCAATTGGTCCGAGACCGGAGAAGGACTAGTGTTTGGGCCCGATATCCTCCGTGAAGCAAAAAAGCAAATCCAACTTGTCAGAGAGCATTTGAAGACTGCCAAGTCAAGACAGAAGATCTACGCTGACTCACGTCGTCGAGACATGACCTTCCGAGTTGGAGACCATGTCTATCTCCGGGTCACACCTCTCAAGGGAACCCAGCACTTCCATGTCAAAGGAAAGCTCGCGCCAAGATACATCGGCCCCTTCAAGATCACTGAACTGCGAGGAGAAGTGGCTTACCAGTTGGAACTGCCACCTGAACTATCCGATGTGCACAACGTGATGAGGACATCAATACCATTGTAACACCCGCAGCCCCTACTGCTACATATACTGGACCAATTACTAGAGCTCGCGCACGCCAATTAAATTATCAGGTACTTTCGTTTCTTGGTAATGATTCTAATGTTCATGAGAATATGATGCTGCCTAAATTGGATACATTTGTTTTGCTTACAAATGAAGGGCCTAGCTTGGAGAAGGATGGACATTGGAGCAAGAACAAGCATGGAGATGATGCCATGCAAAGGGAACAAACGGAATTACAAGTGATGATTCCAGGACTTTGAAGCCACCCTAGTGAGTGCATGAGGCCTTGGACGAAATATACAAGATGCCACTTCATAATATTCGTCCATAGGCTATTCTAGGTGCTGCGTCACCTTATTATTGGGCCAGGCCCATGTAATTTCGAAATACTTAAGTATAGGCTGTTTTTAGAGTCCGTATGTGTGGGGAAACAAGAGTTAGGGTTGGTTTCGGACCCCTCCCTCAAGGGCCACGAAATTCCCTCCTCTTCCTCCATATATACTGCCCTTAGGGCGTCGTTTAGACTTTGGGTTTTGTTTAGATTAAAAGTTCGCCATAGCTGCAACTTCGCGTACTTCGTTTGTGTTCAACGACCGGACAAAGCGTCCACAGAACCCCACCTTGATCAATAAAGCTTTCATCTTATATTCGCAATATCCAGATTGCAATCTCAGTTTCTTGCTTGTTCTTCGTTTGCTAGCGGAAGCAGACCCTCATGGTCAGAGTTGATCGTGCTCGGCGTGGTCAATAACCTCTCGGAGTTGGTTTAGCGATTGCTAAGGCGCGGCGTCCTCGCACATTCGTAGTCGGATCGTCAAAGTCTACTTCCTCCAAAGCGAAAACCAACATCTCATCGAAAGACGGGACACCTTTGCCTCTATCAAGTGGTATTAGATTTTCAGGTTGCTCGGTGAGATTTTACAGTTTTTCATAGATTAGATCGAGTTTGTTCTTCATACCTAAAGTCCACGAAAAAGCCACAAAAAAAATTAGGGTTAGTTCATCATATCCGAACCAATCTGAGCCTTTGCATAATCTTTTTAGGGTTTTTGCTTTGTTGAATTTGCGGTTGCATCGTCATGTCAAGTTGCTGGTCTTAGAGTCTAGTCTTTTAGAGTTTCGAGTTCTGGTCATAAGTTCTCAGCCGCCGCCGCACCATCATCATCGCCTTGCCATCTACCACCATAACTTATCCGCCACCGCTTTGAATCTGTATCCGTATACCACCACCAATCCGTATCCATATACCACCACCAATCTGTATCCATATACCACCACCGCTACCATATACCACCACCACTGCCATATACCACCACCACATATCCACCACCAATCCGAGTTCTTCTCATATTAGGTTTGTTTTCGAGGTCCATCTAAATTCCGGTTCGTGTTTCCTTGCCTGCGTAGGTCTCGAAAAAAAATAGTCTGGAAACCACCCTCCGTTTAGGCCCAAAATTTTCCGAAAACGCACTTGTCGAAAAAATTTCTGGCTATCCTATTTTTATGTGTTTCTAAGCGTATTGAGACGATCGCCGTTATAGAAAGTTTTTTGACCCGTTTTCAGTTTTGGGTCGGCAGTCAAAAAAAAAAGTTGGTCAAAAAATTTCGTGCCCATCTGTCGGTTTGACACAGGAAGAGTTTTGAGACACTCGCCATTATAGTGATTTTTCAAAAAAAAAAGCAAAAAAAAAAAAAAAAAAAAAAAAAAGAAAAAAAAAAGATTTCTAGAGTGTGCTTTTCCGTTGTTTCCGTGCAGCGCCGTGATTTTGTTAGTGTTCTAGGCACGCGTCTCTAGCACGGTCTAGCCTAGGACCAACCTGATCACCGTCGTTGAGCGTTTATTCAACTTTGCATCTCTGAATTGATTATTGCTGACCTTTTTGCTACCATATTATAAGCCTTCCCAGCTCCACATACATCTACATCGTGCGTTTGACTCTCCACAGTAATCGCTCTATCCAAGATTTGAGAGTTTTGACTACATCGGTTGCCGATCACCGCTTTCTTCTTGGGTAAGAACTCGTAAGAATTTGAGATTTGCTTGACGGATTTGTGACTGTCCACCACACCACCACCACCACTTCCTAGTAGTCTGTCGAATCATATTCTTGTGTGTTTCTATTGCTGCTAACCATGGCAGGATCACAAGCCAGCGAGACTATTTGGGAGAACATGACAAACAAAGCGCTACATGATAAGTTTCAACAAATGATGAGTGGGTAGGTGGAAGATGTGCTAAATAGATTTGAAGAGGCCATGGAGAAGATAGATGGCATTGAGAAGGCGTTCGAAACAAAGCTCGATAACAAGTATAATGAATTGCTCGCGCGTCTACCACCACCACCACCGGCTGCACCTTACGCACCTCTACAACAACAACAACGACTAGCTCCACGTCATGAAGCAGCCCTTCGCCCGAGCGAGCCGTGTCCCTCTTTAGCTGGCCAAGCTGCTTTGGTGCTCTTTGTTGATATACGTGGCTCCTGCTGCTGATGTGGAGGAGGATGATTATGTGGGAGATTACGAGGATGAGGTTGATCAACATCGAACTACGTGCAACCACCAGCACCACAACCACCAGGTCGTGTTGGGCTCCCCTTGAGCACGCGAGATCATGGTGATAAAGGCAAAGGTGTCCGTCTTTCGATGAGATGTGCTTTTCGCTTTGGAGGAAGTCGACTTTGGCGATCCGACTACTGAGCGTCTTGAGGGCGTCGCGCCTTAGCAATCGCTAAACCAACTCCGAGAGGTTATTGACCACGCGAACACGATCAACGACCACGAGGGCATTTCCTGCGAGCAAGCGAAGAACAAGCAAGAAACTGAGATTGCAATCTGGATATTGCGAATATAAGATGAAAGCTTTATTGATCAAGGTGGGGTTACGTGGCGCCTTTATGCAGTCGTTGAACACAAGCGAAATGCTGCGAAGTTGCAGCTATGGCGAACTTTTAATCTAAACAAAACCCAAGGTCTAAGCGGTGCCCTAAGGGCTGTATATATGGAGGAAGAGGGGGAATTTCGTGGCCCTTGGTGGAGGGTCGAAATCAACCCTAACTCTTGTTTCCCCACATACGGACTCTAAAACAGCCTATACTTAAGTATTTCGAAATTACATGGGCCTGGCCCACTAATAAGGTGACGCAGCACCTAGAATAGCCTCGGGACGACATTTATGAAGTAGCATCTTGTATATTTCGTCCAAGGCTTCATGCATCCATTATGGTGGCTTCAAAGTCCTGAAATCATCACTTGTAACTCCGTTCTTGTTCCCTTAGCATGGCATTATCTCCATGCTTGTTCTTGCTCAATGTCCATCCTTCTCCAAGCTAGGGCCTTCATTTGTAAGCAAAACAAATGTATCCAATTTAGGCAGCATCATATTCTCATGAACATTAGAATCATTACCAAGCGAAAGTACGATAATTTAATTGGCGTCTTGTGAGCTCTAGTAATTGGTCCGATATATGTAGCAGTAGGGGCTGTGGGTGTAACAATGGTATTGATGTCCTCATCATCCTCCCTTCTTGAAATGAAGTCGTCCTCGACGGAGCTCATCTTCCTCACCCAAATAAGGCTTCAAATCTGCAATGTTAAAAGTGGGACTAACCCCAAAATCTGCAGGCAGCTCAAGTTTATATGCATTATCATTTATTTTCTCTAACACCTTAAATGGACCATCAGCACGTGGCATTAGCTTTGATTTGCGCAAATTAGGAAACCTATCCTTACATAAATGTAACCAAACAAGATCTCCGGTGCAAAGACAACATGTTTTCTACCCTTATCTCCAGCAAGTTTATATTTAGCATTCATCGCTCAATGTTTTCCTTAGTTAACTCATGCATTTTAAAATCAATTCAACACGTTCTTTAGCATCAAAATTAACCTTCTCCGAAGATGGAAGAGGCAACAAATCAATAGGTGCACGAGGTAGGAAGCCATACACAATTTCAAAGGGCACATCTTAGTAGTAGAATGCAATGAGCGATTATAAGCAAATTCAATATGAGGCAAGCATTCTTCCCACATTTTCTTATTATTCTTCAAAACAGCCCTAAGCATAGTAGACAATGTTCTATTGACTACTTCAGTTTATCCATCGGTTTGGGGTGACAAGTAGTACTAAAAGCAGTTTAGTCCCCAACTTAGCCCATAAACATCTCCAAAAGTGGCTAAGAAATTTAGTATCACGATCTGAAACAATAGTATTTGGCACACCATGCAAGCGAATAATTTCACGAAAGAACAAATCAGCAACATTAACAGACATCATCGCTTTTATGACATGGTATAAAGTGTGCCATTTTGAGAATCTATCCACGACAACAAATATGCTATCCCTCCCTTCTTTGTTCGAGGTAAACCTAAAACAAAGTCCATAGATATATCCTCCCAAGGAACACTAGGCACGAGCAAAGGCATATATAAACCATGAGGATTGAGTCGTGACTTAGCTTTTTGACATGTAGTGCAGCGAGCAACAAAGCGCTCAACATCCGTCTCATCTTTGGCCAAAAGAAATGTGTAGCAAGTATATCCTCCGTCTTCTTGACGCCAAAGTGTCCCATTAATCCTCCTCCATCGCCTCCTGCAACAACAAAAGGCGAACAGAGCTAGCAGGAATGCATAGCTTGTTAGCACGGAACACAAAACCATCATTAATAACGAACTTGTTCCATGTTCTTCCCTCTTTACAATTCTGCATTACATCTTTAAAATCAGCATCATGCACATATTGATCTTTGATGGTCTCCAAACCAAATATTTTGAAGTCAAGTTGTGAAAGCATAGTATATCGACGAGACAAAGCATCAGCAATAACATTTTCTTTACCCTTCTTGTGTTTAATGACATAAGGAAAGTCTCAATGAATTCAACCCATTTAGCATGTCTACGATTCAGTTTAGCTTGACTTTTAATATGTTTCAAAGATTCATGATCAGAATGTATAACAAATTCTTTGGGCCATAAATAATGTTGCCATGTCTCTAAAGTCGAACAAGAGCATATAATTCTTTGTCATAAGTAGAATAGTTCAGACTAGGCCCTCAATTTTTCAGAAAAGTATGCAACAGGTTTGCCATCTTGTAATAACACACCTCTAATCCAATTCCACTAGCATCACATTCAAGCTCAAAAGTCTTATTAAAGTCAGGAAGTTGGAGTAAAGGGCATGTGTCAACTTATCTTTCAATACCGTGAAGGCTTCTTCTGTGCGGTACCCCAAACAAAAGGCACATCCTTCTTTGTAAGCTCATTGAGAGGTGCAGCAATGGTGCTAAAGTCTCTCACAAAGCGCCTATAGAAACCAGCGAGTCCAAGAAAACTCCTCACTTGTGTGACCGTTTTGGGCTGCGGCCAACTCTCAATAGCTTCAATCTTGGCTTTATCAACTTCAATTCCTGTGGAGTAACAACATAGCCAAGAAAAGATACTCGGTCGGTGCAAAGGTGCACTTCCCAAGGTTACCAAACAAGCGTGCATCACGTAGAGCATTAAAAACAACACGTAAATGTTCCAAATGTTCTTCCAAAGATTTGCTATAAATCAGTATATCATCAAAGTAAACTACCACAAATCGTCCAATGAAAGCACGTAAAACTTCGTTCATTAATCTCATGAAAGTACTAGGTGCATTAGTTAACCCAAAAGGCATGACTAACCACTCATATAATCCAAACTTAGTTTTAAATGCTGTTTTCCATTCATCTCCCAATTTCATACGAATTTGATGGTATCCACTCATAAATCAACTTTGGAGAATATTGTAGAGCCACTCAATTCATCAAGCATATCATCTAGCCTAGGAATAGGATGGCGATAACGAATAGTAATATTATTAATGCCTCTACAATCAACACACATCTGTGACGTACCATCCTTTTTAGGCACTAGTATAATAGGAACAGCACAAGGACTAAGAGATTGGCGTATATAACCTTTGTCGAGCAGCTCACTGTACTTGACGCATAATCTCCTTCGTCTCCTCTGGATTGATGCGGTATGGTGCGCGGTTGGGTAGCGATGCACGGGAATTAAGTCAATTTGATGCTCAATCCCTCGAATAGGTGGTAATCCGGTGCACGTCTTGTGGGAAGGCGTCGTGAACTCTGCAAAATGTTAGTGACAGCGAGGGGCAAAGAGGAAAACACGTCCTCGAATGAAAATAATGCCTCTTTGCACACAAAAGCATAGCAAACAGATTTGCTAGAATCTAGCTCATCAATATCAGATTTGGTGGCAAATAAACATGCACTTTTCAGTTTAATTTCAGAAGCAACATTAGATGGTTTATTATTAGGCTTCATTTGTTGCTCAAATTCTTTTGCCACAATCTGATTTTCACTCTTATTTTCTCTGTTTTGCTTTATTAGCTCTATTAATATCATCTTTCAAAATGGAATCAGGAGTCATAGGAAGCAAAGTAATATTTTTATCCTTGTGAACAAGAGTATCTGATTGTTTCTACCATGGTGTACAGAATTTTATCAAATTGCCATGGTCTACCAAGTAATAAGGAACATGCTTGCATAGGTACCACATCACAATCAACATAATCAGCATATGTAGAGATACTAAAATACACACGAGCAGATCGTGTTACCTTAACCTTGCCGCTGTTGTTGAACCATTGGATGTAGTAAGGATGTGGATGTGGTCTTGTGGTGAGAAAGCTTCTCCACCATATCCATGCTAGCCAAGTTGTTGCAGCTCCCTCCATCTATGATGGCCTTGAATAGAGCGTTCCTTCACAACTCCTTTGTATGGAACAAGTTATGCCTCTGATTTTGCTCAGCTTGTGTAACCTGCACACTCAAAACACGTTGAGCAACTAAACATTCATACTGTCGGCATCTTGACAGCCATGTATTGCGTCTCGGGATCAGAATCATCTCCACCGTGTTCTTCATGTGTAATAAGAGCCAAAGTCTCTTCATCATAGTCACTAGCGGACTCATACCCACCATCCTCGGTAGCAATCATCACTGCGCTGAGATTGGCATTCTCTCATAAAATGTCCTCTTCCCTTACAACGACGACAAATAATATCACTTGTGTGCCTGTTGGCGCCATGGAAGAAGAAGAGCTCTATGTAGGCCCAGCGGTGTACTCTTGGCGAGATAGTGGTGGTTGTGCCTGCTTTCTTGTATCACGGTTGGAGGTGGCAGCCGGCGGAGGTGCGGTGTAGTAGAGCGTGTGGAAGTAGATGATGCGTGGTGTCCATGATGAAGGTCGACCTGCGAGAAAAGTTAGTCGCGCCAAGGCACATCGATCCTGCACTTCACGTTCAGCTTTACAAGCAAGATGGAATAATCGGTGATATTATTATAATCCTTGTAGTCTAGAATGGTCTGAATCTCTCTATTTAATCCACCGAAAAGCGTGCAAGCATAGCTTCATTCTCCTCAACAATACCACATCTAATCAAGCCAGTTTGTAATTCTGATAATATTCTTCTACGAATTTTTCCTTGTCTTAAGCGCTGCAATTTTGAAGTAATTCACGCTGATAATATGGTGGAACCAACGATACGCATAGCAGTTTTCAAAGCAGCCCAAGTAGCTGGAGCAGGATATAATCTACAATGTTCAGACCACCAAACACATGCAAAGCTAGTGAAAGCACAAACAGCAGCGAGAACACGTCTCTCCTCGGGATATTGTAAACATGTAAATCGTTGTTCAGTTTCTAACTCCCAAGTAAGATATATATCAGGAACATATCTACCCTCAAATGGTGGAATATTCAATTTCAGTTTAGGGAGATGGTCATGATCTCGTACTGAAGGGAGCCGAACATTGCCATTATTTGCATGTGGGCGACACTGGTGGTTGTGGTGCTGGTGGTTGCACGTAGTTCGATGTTGATCAACCTCATCCTCGTAAGCTCTCACATAATCATCCTCCCCACCGCAGCAGCGAGGAGCCACGAAGTATCAGCAGCACCCAGCAGCTTGGCGGTGAAGAGGGACACGGGAAGCTCGGCGGAGGGCTGTTTCGCGATGTGGAGGTAGTCCATGTTGTTGTAGTAGAGGTGCGTTAGGTGCAGCCGGTGGTGGTGGTGGTAGGCAGCGAGCAATTCATTAAACTTGTTATCGAGCTTTGTTTGACGCCTTCTCAATGCCATCTATCTTCTCCATGGCCTCTTCAAATCTATTTAGCACATCTTCCACCTGCCCACTCATCATTTGTTGAAACTTATCATGTAGCGCTTTGTTTGTCATGTTCTCCCGGTCGGTCTCGTCGACTTGTGATCCTGCCATGGTTAGCGACAATAGAAACACACAAGAATATGATTGACAGACTACTAGGAAGTGGTGGTGGTGGTGTGGTGGGCGATCACAAATCCGTCAAGCAAATCTCAAATTCTTACAGTTCTTACCCAGCGGCGGTGATCAACAACCGATGTAGTCAAAACTCTCAAAGCTTGGATAGAAGCGATTACGGGGAGAGTCAAGCATACGATGTAGATGTATGTGGAGCTGGGAAGGCTTATAATATGGTAGCAAAAAGGTTAGCAATAATCAATTCGAGAGATGCAAAGTTGAATAAGCGCTCAGCAGCAGTCTTGTCTTTGGTCCTAGGCTGAACCGTGCTAGAGGCGAGCCTAGAACACTAACAAAATCACGGGTGCTGCGTAAACAAGGGAAAAGCACACTCTGGAATTTTTTTTTTCGCTTTTTTTTTTGCGCTGCTTTTTTTTTTTTTTGCTCTTTTTTTTTTTTTTTGCGAAAAATCACTATAATGGCGAGTGTCTCAAAACTCTTCCAGGTCAAATGAGCGGGATGGGCACGAAATTTTTTGACCAATTTTTTTTTTTTATTTGCCGGACCCAAAAAGCTGAAGCAGGTCAAAAAACTTTCTATAACTTGTTGTCTCAATACACTTAGAAACACCTAAAATAGGATAGCGAAAATTTTTTTGACAAGTGCGTTTTGGAAAATTTTGGGCCTAAGCGGAGGTGGTTTTTGACCTTTTTTTTTTTTTCGAAACCTACTCGGCAAGGAAACACGAATCGGAAACTAGATGGATCTCGAAAACAACCCTAATATGCAAGGAACTTCGGATTGGTGGTGGATATATGGTGGTGGTATATGGCAGCGGTGGTGGTAGCGGTGGTAGTATATGGATATGGATCGGTGGTGGTATATGGACACGGATTGGTGGTGGTATATGGATACGGATTTGAGCGGTGATGGTAGGTGGCGAGGCGATGATGATGGTGCGGTGGCGGCGTGACAACTTATGACCAGAACTCGAAACTCTAAAAGACTAGACGCTAAGACCAGCAACTAGACACGACGATGCAACCGCAAATTCAACAAAGCAAAACCCTAAAAAGATTATGCAAAGGCTCAGATTGGTTCGGATATGATGAACTAACCCTAATTTTTTTGTGGCTTTTTCGTGGACTTTAGGTATGAAGAACAGACTCGATCTAATCTACGAAAAACTGTAAAATCTCACCGAGCAACCTGAAAATCTGATACCACTTGATAGAGGCAAAGGTGTCCCGTCTTTCGATGAGATGTGGTTTTTGCTTTGGAGGAAGTCGACTTTGGCGATCCGACTACTGAGCGTCTTGAGGGCGTCGCGCCTTAGCAATCGCTAAACCAACTCCGAGAGGTTATTGACCACGCGAACACGATCAACGACCACGAGGCATTTCCTGCGAGCAAGCGAAGAACAAGCAAGAAACTGAGATTGCAATCTGGATATTGCGAATATAAGATGAAAGCTTTATTGATCAAGGTGGGGTTACGTGGCGCCTTTATGCAGTCGTTGAACACAAGCGAAATGCTGCGAAGTTGCAGCTATGGCGAACTTTTAATCTAAACAAAACCCAAGGTCTAAGCGGTGCCCTAAGGGCTGTATATATGGAGGAAGAGGGGGAATTTCGTGGCCCTTGGTGGAGGGTCGAAATCAACCCTAACTCTTGTTTCCCCACACACGGACTCTAAAACAGCCTATACTTAAGTATTTCGAAATTACATGGGCCTGGCCCACTAATAAGGTGTGAGCACCTAGAATAGCCTCGGGACGACATTTATGAAGTAGCATCTTGTATATTTCGTCCAAGGCTTCATGCATCCATTATGGTGGCTTCAAAGTCCTGAAATCATCACTTGTAACTCCGTTCTTGTTCCCCTTAGCATGGCATTATCTCCATGCTTGTTCTTGCTCAATGTCCATCCTTCTCCAAGCTAGGGCCTTCATTTGTAAGCAAAACAAATGTATCCAATTTAAGCAGCATCATATTCTCATGAACATTAGAATCATTACCCAAGCGAAAGTACCGATAATTTAATTGGCATCTTGTGAGCTCTAGTAATTGGTCCGATATATATGTAGGATGATTATGGGGCTGTGGGTGTAACAATGGTATTGATGTCCTCATCAATGACCATCTCCTAAACTGAAATTGAATATTCCACCATTTGAGGGTAGATATGTTCTGATATATATCTTACTTGGGAGTTAGAAACTGAACAACGATTTACATGTTTACAATATCACGAGGAGAGGCGTGTTCTGCTGCTTTGTTTGTGCTTTCACTAGCTTTGCATGTGTTTGGTGGTCGAACATTGTCTATTATATCCTGTTCCAGCTACTTGGGTTGCTTTGAAAACTGCTATGCGTACTCGTTGGGTTCCACCATATTATCAGCGTGAATTACTTCAAAAATTGCAGCGCTTAAGACAAGGAAAAATTCGGTGAAGAATATTATCGGGAATTACAAACTGGCTTGATTAGATGTGGTATTGTTGAGGAGAATGAAGCTATGCTTGCACGTTTTACGGGTGGATTAAATAGAGATTCAGACCATTCTAGACTACAAGGATTATAATAATATCACTCGATTATTCCATCTTGCTTGTAAAGCTGAGCGTGAAGTGCAGGATCGGCAGGCGTTGGCGGCGGACTAACTTTTCTGCAGGTCGACCTTCATCATGGACACCACGTGCATCATCTACTTCCACACGTTCTACTACACGGCACCTCTCGTGGCTGCCACCTCCAACCGTGATACAAGAAAGCAGGCACAACCACCACTATCGCCAAGAGCACACCTTTGGGCCTACAGAGCTCTTCTTCTTCCATGGCGTCAACAGGGCACACAAGTGATATTATTTGTCGTCGTTGTAAGGGAAGAGGACATTTCTTGAGAGAATGCCAATCTCAGCGTGTGATGATTGCTCTTGAGGATGGTGGGTATGAGTCCGCTAGTGACTATGATGAAGAGACTTTGGCTCTTATTACACATGAAGAACACGGTGGAGATGATTACGATCATGAGGCGCAATACATGGCTCTTTGAAGATCTTGACAGGTATGAATGTTTAGTTGCTCAACGTGTTTTGAGTGTGCAGGTTACACAAGCTGAGCAAAATCAGAGGCATAACTTGTTCCATACAAAGGGAGTTGTGAAGGAGCGTTCTATTAGCGTCATCATAGATGGAGGAGCTGCAACAACTTGGCTAGCATGGATATGGTGGGAAGCTTTCTCTCACCACAAGACCACATCCACATCCTTACTACATCCAATGGTTCAACAACAGCGGCAAGGTTAAGGTAACACGTCTTTGTTAGTGTGTATTTTAGTATCTCTACATATGCTGATTATGTTGATTGTGATGTGGTACCTATGCAAGCATGTTCCTTATTACTTGGTAGACCATGGCAATTTGATAAAATTCTGTACACCATGGTAGAAACAATCAGTATACTCTTGTTCACAAGGATAAAAATATTACTTTGCTTCCTATGACTCTGATTCCATTTTGAAAGATGATATTAATAGAGCTAATAAAGCAAAACAGGAGAAAATAAGAGTGAAAATCAGATTGTGGCAAAAGAATTTGAGCAACAAATGAAGCCTAATAATAAACCATCTAATGTTGCTTCTGAAATTAAACTGAAAAGTGCATGTTTATTTGCCACCAAATCTGATATTGATGAGCTAGATTCTAGCAAATCTGTTTGCTATGCTTTTGTGTGCAAAGAGGCATTATTTTCATTATAGGACGTGCCTTCCTCTTTGCCCCTGCTGTCACTAACATTTTGCGGGAGTTCGTTGGCGTCTTCCCACAAGGCGTGCCACAGGATTACCACCTATTCGAGGATTGAGCATCAAATTGACTTAATTCGGTGCATCGCTACCAACCGTGCACCATACCGTACCAATCCGGAGGAGGCGAAGGAGATTATCGTCAAATACAGGAGCTGCTCAACAAAGGTTATATCGCGAATCTCTTAGTCCTTGTGCTGTTCCTATTATACTAGTGCCTAAAAAGGATGGTGCGTCGGCGTATGTGTGTTGATTGTAGAGGCATTAATAATATTACTATTAGTTATCGTCATCCTATTCCTAGGCTAGATGATATGCTTGATGAATTGAGTGGCTCTACAATATTCTCCAAAGTTGATTTGCGTAGTGGATACCATCAAATTCGTATGAAATTGGGAGATGAATGGAAAACAGCATTTAAAACTAAGTTTGGATTATATGAGTGGTTAGTCATGCCTTTTGGGTTAACTAATGCACCTAGTACTTTCATGAGATTAATGAGCGAAGTTTCGTGCTTTCATTGGACGATTTGTGGTAGTTTACTTTGATGATATACTGATTTATAGCAAATCTTTGGAAGAACATTTGGAACATTTCGTGCTGTTTTTAATGCTCTCGTGATGCACGTTTGTTTGGTAACCTTGGGAAGTGCACCTTTTGCACCGACCGAGTATCTTTTCTTGGCTATGTTGTTACTCCACAGGGAATTGAAGTTGATAAAGCCAAGATTGAAGCTATTGAGAGTTGGCGCAGCCAAAGCGGTCACACAAGTGAGGAGTTTTCTTGGACTCGCTGGTTTCTATAGGCGTTTTGTGAGAGACTTTAGCACCATTGCTGCACCTCTCAATGAGCTTACAAAGAAGGATGTGCCTTTTGTTTGGGGTACCACACGGAAGAAGCCTTCACGGTATTGAAAGATAAGTTGACACATGCTCCTTTACTCCAACTTCGACTTTAATAAGACTTTTGAGCTTGAATGTGATGCTAGTGGAATTGGATTAGGAGGTGTGTTATTACAAGATGGCAAACCTGTTGCATACTTTTACGAAAAATTGAGTGGGCCTAGTCTGAACTATTCTACTTATGATAAAGAATTATATGCTCTTGTTAGGACTTTAGAAACATGGCAACATTATTTATGGCCCAAAGAATTTGTTATACATTACGATCATGAATCTTTGAAACATATTAAAAGTCAAGCTAAACTGAATCGTAGACATGCTAAATGGGTTGAATTCATTGAGACTTTCCCTTATGTCATTAAACACAAGAAGGGTAAAGAAAATGTTATTCTTGATGCTTTGTCTAAATCGCTATACTATGCTTTCACAACTTGACTTCAAAATATTTGGTTTGGAGACCATCAAAGATCAATATGTGCATGATGCTGATTTTAAAGATGTAATGCAGAATTGTAAAGAAGGAAGAACATGGAACAAGTTCGTTATTAATGATGGTTTTGTGTTCGTGCTAACAAGCTATGCATTCCTGCTAGCTCTGTTCGTCTTTTGTTGTTGCAGGAGGCGCATGGAGGAGGATTAATGGGACACTTTGGCGTGAAGAAGGCGGAGGATATACTTGCTACACATTTCTTTTGGCCAAAGATGAGGCGGGATGTTGGCGTTTTGTTGCTCGCTGCACTACATGTCAAAAAGCTAAGTCACGACTCAATCCTCATGGTTTATATATGCCTTTGCACTGTACCTAGTGTTCCTTGGGAGGATATATCTATGGACTTTGTTTTAGGTTTACCTCGAACAAAGAAGGGAGGATAGCATATTTGTTGTCGTGGATAGATTCTCGAAAATGGCACACTTTATACCATGTCATAAAAGCGATGATCTTTGTTAATGTTGCTGATTTGTTCTTTCGTGAAATTATTAAGCTTGCATGGTGTGCCAAATACTATTGTTTCAGATCGTGATACTAAATTTCTTAGCCACTTTTGGAGATGTTTATGGGCTAAGTTGGGGACTAAACTGCTTTTAGTACTACTTGTCACCCCAAAGCGATGGACAAACTGAAGTAGTCAATAGAACATTGTCTACTATGCTTAGGGCTGTTTTGAAGAATAATAAGAAAATGTGGGAAGAATGCTTGCCTCATATTGAATTTGCTTATAATCGTTCATTGCATTCTACTACTAAGATGTGCCCTTTTGAAATTGTGTATGGCTTCCTACCTCGTGCACCTATTGATTTGTTGCCTCTTCCATCTTGGAGAAGGTTAATTTTGATGCTAAAGAGCGTGCTGAATTGATTTTAAAAATGCATGAGTTAACTAAGGAAAACATTGAGCGTATGAATGCTAAATATAAACTTCTTTGGAGATAAGGGTAGAAAACATGTTGTCTTTGCACGGAGATCTTGTTTGGTTACATTTGCGTGAGATAGGTTTCCTAATTTGCGCAAATCAAAGCTAATGCCACGTCTTGATGGTCCATTTAAGGTGTTAGAAAATAAATGATAATGCATATAAACTTGAGCTGCTGCAGATTTTGGGGTTAGTCCACTTTTAACATTGCAGATTTGAAGCCTTATTTGGGTGAGGAAGATGAGCTTCCGTCGAGGGCGACTTCATTTCAAGAAGGGAGGATGATGAGGACATCAATACCATTGTTACACCCACAGCCCTGCTGCTATACATCTTGGACCAATTACTAGAGCTCGCATGCGCCAATTGAATTATCGGTACTTTCGTTTCTTGGTAATGATTCCAATGTTCATGAGAATATGATGCTGCCTAAATTGGATACATTTGTTTTGCTTACAAATGAAGGGCCTACCATGGACAAGAAAGATGAACCTTGGAGCAAGTTCAAGCATGGAGATGTTGGCATGCATAAGAGGAACAAACGGAGTTACAAGTGATGATTCAGGACTTTGAAGCCACCCTAATGAGTGCATGAGGCCTTGGACGAAATATACAAGATGCCACTTCATAATATTCGTCCATAGGCTATTCTAGGTGCTCGTCACCTTATTATTGGGCCAGGCCCATGTAATTTTGAAATACTTAAGTATAGGCTGTTTTAGAGTCCGTATGTGTGGGGAAACAAGAGTTAGGGTTGATTTGGACCCCTCCACCAAGGGCCACGAAATTTCCCCTCTTCCTCCATATATACAGCCCTTAGGGCACCGTTTAGACTTTGGGTTTTGTTTAGATTAAAAGTTCGCCATAGCTGCAACCCGCGTAGTTCGTTTGTGTTCAACGACCGGACAAAGCGTCACAGAACCCCACCTTGATCAATAAAGCTTTCATCTTATATTCGCAATATCCAGATTGCAATCTCAGTTTCTTGCTTGTTCTTCGTTTGCTCGCAGGAAATAGACCCTCGTGGTCGAGTTGATCGTGCTCGGCGTGGTCAATAACCTCTCGGAGTTGGTTTAGCGATTGCTAAAGCGCGGCGACCTCGACGTTAAGTAGTCGGATCGTCAAAGTCGACTTCCTCCAAAGCGAAAACCAACATCTCATCGAAAGACGGGACACCTTTGCCTCTATCATAGTGGATACTAGGGATCAAACCCTAACAAAACTAACTCGATTACATGATAAATCTCATCCAACCCATCACCGTCCAGCAAGCCTATGATGGAATTACTCACGCCGGCGGTGAGGATCCTGAAATTGGTGATGGAGGATGGTTGATGACCACGAAGCGGACTCGGATGAGCCTCCGAGAGAGATTAGGGCTCAGCGGCGGCTCCATATCGTAAAACGCGATGAAACTTTCTCTCTGATTTTTTCTCCGGAAAGCCAATATATAGAGTTGGAGTTGGCGTCGGAGGGTCTCGAGGGCCCACGAGGTAGGCGCGCGTCCGGAGGGAGGCGCCCCACCCTCGTGGACAGGGTGTGGCGCCTGGTCTTCATCTTTAGCGAGGATTTTTATTATTTATTCTAAGATATTCCGTGGAGTTTCAGGTCATTCCAAGAACTTTTGTTTTCGCACATAAAACAACATGATGGCAATTCTTTGAAAACGCATCGATCCGGGTTAGTTCCATTCAAATCATACAAGTTAGAGTTCAAAACAAGGGCAAAAGTGTTTGGAAAAGTAGATACGATGGAAACGTATCAACTCCCCCAAGCTTAAACCCTTGCTTGTCCTCAAGCAATTCAGTTGACAAACTGAAAGAGAAAAAGAAAAACTTTTACAAACTCCGTTTGCTCTTGTTGTTGTAACTATGTCAAGCCAGCATTCAAGTTTTCAGCAAAGATCATAACTAACCACATTTGCAATAACACTTAGGTCTCATGTTTACTCATATCAATAACATAATCAGCTAGCAAGCCATAATAATAAATATCGGATGACAACACTTTCTCAAAATAATCATAATATGATATAAAAAGATGGTATCTCGCTAGCCCTTTCTGAGACCGCAAAACATAAATGCAGAGCACCTTCAAAGATCAAGGACTGACTAGACATTGTAATTCATGGTAAAAGAGATCCAGTCACAATCATACCCAATATAAATTAACAATAATGAATGCAAATGACAGCTGTGCTCTCCAGCTAGTGCTTTTAATAAGAAGGTGATGACTCAACATAAAAGTAAATAGATAGGCCCTTCGCAGAGGGAAGCAGGGATTTGTAGAGGTGCCAGAGCTTAGTTTTGAAATAGAGATAAATTATATTTTGAGCGGCATACTTTAATTGCCAACATAACAACTAAGAGATGACGATATCTTCCATGCTAAACAAATTATAGGCGGTTCCCAAACATAATGGTAAAGTTTATACTCCCCTCCTCCACAAGCATCAATCCATGGCTTGCTCGAAACAACGAGTGCCTCGAACATTCAACGGGTCCCAGGGGGAGTTTTGTATGCAATTATTTTGATTTAGTTTGCATAAAGCATGGGACTGGGCATCGCGGTGACCAGCCATTTTCTCGTGAGTGAGGAGCGGAGTCCACTCCTCTTGAGAATAAACCGCCTAACACGGAAGATAAGGGCAGCACTAGTTGATATATGAGCTATTCGAGCATGCAAAACAGAATGTTTATTTGAAGGTTTAGAGTTTGGCACATACAAATTTACTTGGAACGGCGGGTAGATACCGCATATAGGAAGGTATGGTGGACTCATATGGAATAACTTTGGGGTTTAAGGGGTTGGATGCACAAGCAGTATTCCCGCTTTGTACAAGTGAAGGCTAGCAGAAGACTGGGAAAGCGACCAACTAGAGAGCGACAACAGTCATGAACATGCATTAAAATTAATAAACATTGAATAGAAGCATGAGTCGGATATAATCCACCATGAACATAAATATCGTGAAGGATATGTTGATTTGTTTCAACTACATGCGTGAACATGTGCCAAGTCAAGTCACTTAAATGATAGAGGCAAAGGTGTCCCGTCTTTCGATGAGATGTGGTTTTCGCTTGGGAGGAAGTCGACTTTGACGATCCGACTACTTAACGCGTGCGAGGGCGTCGCGCCTTAGCAATCGCTAAACCAACTCCGAGAGGTTATTGACCACGCCGAGCACGATCAACGACCACGAGGGTCTGTTTCCTGCGAGCAAACGAAGAACAAGCAAGACACTCGAGATTGCAATCTGGATATTGCGAATATAAGATGAAAGCTTTATTGATCAAGGTGGGGTTCTGTGGCGCTTTGTGCAGTCGTTGAACACAAACGGCACGCGAAGTTGCAGCTATGGCGAACTTTAATCTAAACAAAACCCAAGGTCTAAACGGTGCCCTAAGGGCTGTATATATGGAGGAAGAGGGGGAATTTCGTGGCCCTTGGTGGAGGGGTCCAAATCAACCCTAACTCTTGTTTCCCCACACATACGGACTCTAAAACAGCCTATACTTAAGTATTTCGAAATTACATGGGCCTGGCCCACTAATAAGGTGACGCAGCACCTAGAATAGCCTCGGGACGACATGTATGAAGTAGCATCTTGTATATTTCGTCCAAGGCTTCATGCACCCATTATGGTGGCTTCAAAGTCCTCAAATCATCACTTGTAACTCCGTTCTTGTTCCCCTTAGCATGGCATTATCTCCATGCTTGTTCTTGCTCCAATGTCCATCCTTCTCCAAGCTAGGGCCTTCATTTGTAAGCAAAACAAATGTATCCAATTTAGGCAGCATCATATTCTCATGAACATTAGAATCATTACCAAGAAACGAAAGTACTGATAATTTAATTGGCGTCATGTGAGCTCTAGTAATTGGTCCAAAGATATGTAGCAGAGGGGCTGTGGGTGTAACAATGGTATTGATGTCCTCATCATCCTCCCTTCTTGAAATGAAGTCGTCCTCGACGGAAGCTCATATTCCTCACCCAAATAAGGCTTCAAATCTGCAATGTTAAAAGTGGGACTAACCCCAAAATCTGCAGGCAGCTCAAGTTTATATGCATTATCATTTATTTTCTCTAACACCTTAAATGGACCATCAAGACGTGGCATTAGCTTTGATTTGCGCAAATTAGGAAACCTATCCTTACATAAATGTAACCAAACAAGATCTCCGGTGCAAAGACAACATGTTTTCTACCCTTATCTCCAGCAAGTTTATATTTAGCATTCATACGCTCAATGTTTTCCTTAGTTATCTCATGCATTTTAAAATCAATTCAGCACGTTCTTTAGCATCAAAATTAACCTTCTCCGAAGATGGAAGAGGCAACAAATCAATAAGTGCACGAGGTAGGAAGCCATACACAATTTCAAAAGGGCACATCTTAGTTGTAGAATGCCTTTGAACGATTATAAGCAAATTCAATATGAGGCAAGCATTCTTCCCACATTTTCTTATTATTCTTCAAAACAGCCCTAAGCATAGTAGACAATGTTCTATTGACTACTTCAGTTTGTCCATCAGTTTGGGGGTGACAAGTAGTACTAAAAAGCAGTTTAGTCCCCAACTTAGCCCATAAACATCTCCAAAAGTGGCTAAGAAATTTAGTATCACGATCTGAAACAATAGTATTTGGCACACCATGCAAGTGAATAATTTCACGAAAGAACAAATCAGCAACATTAACAGCATCATCGCTTTTATGACATGGTATAAAGTGTGCCATTTTCGAGAATCTATCCACGACAACAAATATGCTATCCCTCCCCTTCTTTGTTCGAGGTAAACCTAAAACAAAGTCCATAGATATATCCTCCCAAGGAACACTAGGCACAGGCAAAGGCATATATAAACCATGAGGATTGAGTCGTGACTTAGCTTTTTGACATGTAGTGCAGCGAGCAACAAAACGCTCTCTTTTTTTTTTTTTGCGGTGTTTTTTTTTTTTGCGCTGCTCTTTTTTTTTTTTGCGAAAAATCACTATAATGGCGAGTGTCTCAAAACTCTTCCAAGGTCAAACTGACAGGATGGGCACGAAATTTTTTCGACCAATTTTTTTTTTTTCGACTGCCCGGACCCAAAAGCTGGAAACGGGTCAAAAAAACTTTCTATAACGGCGACTGTCTCAATACACTTAGAAACACTTAAAAACAGGATAGCCAGAAAATTTTTCGACAAGTGCGTTTTCGAAAAATTTTGGGCCTAAACGGAGGGTGGTTTCCGGACTCTTTTTTTTTTTCGAAACCTACTCCGGCAAGGAAACACGAATCGGAAACTAGATGGATCTCGAAAACAACCCTAATATGCAAGGAACTCGGATTGGATATATGGTGGTGGTATATGGCAGCGGTGGTGGTAGCGGTGGTAGTATATGGATATGGATCGGTGGTGGTATACGGACACGGATTGGTGGTGGTCTATGGATACGGATTCGGAGCGGTGGTGGTAGGTGGCGAGGCGATGATGATGGTGCGGTGGCGGCGTGACAACTTATGACCGAACTCGAAACTCTAAAAGACTAGACGCTAAGACCAGCAACTAGACACGACGATGCAACCGCAAATTCAACAAAGCAAAACCCTAAAAAGATTATGCAAAGGCTCAGATTGGTTCGGATATGATGAACTAACCCTAATTTTTTTTGTGGCTTTTTCGTGGACTTTAGGTATGAAGAACAGACTCGATCTAAACTACGAAAACTGTAAAATCTCACCGAGCAACCTGGAAATCTGATACCACTTGATAGAGGCAAAGGTGTCCCGTCTTCGATGAGATGTGGTTTTCGCTTGGGAGGAAGTCGACTTTGACGATCCGACTACTGACGTCTGCGAGGACGTCGCGCCTTAGCAATCGCTAAACCAACTCCGAGAGGTTATTGACCACGCCGAACACGATCAACGACCACGAGGGTCTGTTTCCTGCGAGCAAACGAAGAACAAGCAAGACACCGAGATTGCAATCTGGATATTGCGAATATAAGATGAAAGCTTTATTGATCAAGGTGGGGTTCTGTGGACGCCTTTGTGCGGTCGTTGAACACAAACGAAACGTGAAGTTGCAGCTATGGCGAACTTTTAATCTAAACAAAACCCAAGGTCTAAACGGTGCCCTAAGGGTTGTATATATGGAGGAAGAGGGGGGAATTTCGTGGCCCTTGGTGGAGGGGTCGAAATCAACCCTAACTCTTGTTTCCCACACATACGGACTCTAAAACAGCCTATACTTAAGTATTTCGAAATTACATGGGCTGGCCCACTAATAAGGTGACGCAGCACCTAGAATAGCCTCGGACGACATGTATGAAGTAGCATCTTGTATATTTCGTCCAAGGCTTCATGCACCCATTATGGTGGCTTCAAAGTCCTCAAATCATCACTTGTAACTCCGTTCTTGTTCCCCTTGCATGGCATTATCTCCATGCTTGTTCTTGCTCCAATGTCCATCCTTCTCCAAGCTAGGGCCTTCATTTGTAAGCAAAACAAATGTATCCAATTTAGGCAGCATCATATTCTCATGAACATTAGAATCATTACCAAGAAACGAAAGTACCTGATAATTTAATTGGCGTGCGCGAGCTCTAGTAATTGGTCCAGTATATGTAGCAGTAGGGGCTGTGGGTGTAACAATGGTATTGATGTCCTCATCATTAAATCATTCAAAGGAGGATACCACCCCATCATACCACATCACAACCATTTTAATAGCATGTTGGCACGCAAGGTAAACCATTATAACTCATAGCTAATCAAGCATGGCACAAGCAACTATGATCTCTAATTATCATTGCAAACATGTTTATTCATAATAAGCTGAATCAGGAATGATGGACTCATCATATTTACGAAAACAAAAGAGGTCGAGTTCATACCAGCTTTTCCCATCTCAGTCAGTCCATCATATATGTCATCATAATTGCCTTTCACTTGTACGACCGAATGGTGTGAATAATAATAAGAGTGCACGTGCATTGGACTAAGCTGGAATCTGCGAGCATTCAATAAATAGGAGAAGACAAGGCAATATGGGCTCTTGGTTAAATCAACAATGATGCATATAAGAGCCACTTCAACAATTTAATCATGGTCTTATCCTACCGACCCCCAAAGAAAAGAAAAGAAATAAAAACTATTTACACGGGAAAGCTCCCAACAAGCAAAAGAAGAACGGGAAATATTTTTGGGTTTTCTTTTTAATTATTACTACTACAGCAGGAAAAATAAACTACTACTAATTTTTTGGTCTTTCTTAAAGTTTATTAAACACACAAGAAGAAAGCAGGAAAAAGTAAATAAACTAGCATGGATATTAGAGTGAAAGAGTATGAGCACCGACATCTAGCAATGAGTGTGTGTGAACATAAATGTAATGTCGGTGAGAAATACGTACTCCCCCAAGCTTAGGCTTTTGGCCTAAGTTGGTCTATGGCCAGGGATAGCCTGGTGGATACCCGTAGGTGTAGCTGGGGTCGTACTGCGATGCAGCGGCTATCGCCTCATGAGCTGCAGCGTGGCGTCGAGCTGCCTCCGCTCTCCTCTCGTACTCATCTGCCTCCTCTCTGGTGATAATATATCTTCCTTTTGTCTGAAAATCAAAGAAGGCAGGAGCAGGAAGAGTAATATGGACAACATGTCGTTTGTTAAAGATTAGTCGATACTGGAGAGGTGGTTCAGTCCTCTCAACAAACTGGTGAGCAACCATAAAATCAAAATCTAAATGCTGAGATCAGGGGCACACATGTGACATGCTTCATCCTTAGCATTTATGCATCTACCTATGAAGAGAGCAAAATAATGTATAGAAGGAAAGTGAATGCTCCCTATAGTGGCTTGTGTTATATCTCTAGATTCTCCCACAGTTATTCTAGCAAGAAAGTCTCTATATTCAGATTTAGGGGTGATAGAGGCAAAGGTGTCCCGTCTTTCGATGAGATGTTGGTTTTCGCTTTGGAGGAAGTCGACTTTGACGATCCGACTACGAACGTGCGAGGACGTCGCGCCTTAGCAATCGCTAAACCAACTCCGAGAGGTTATTGACCACGCCGGAGCACAATCAACCTGACCACGAGGGTCTATTTCCTGCGAGCAAACGAAGAACAAGCAAGAAACTGAGATTGCAATCTGGATATTGCGAATATAAGATGAAAGCTTTATTGATCAAGGTGGGGTTACGTGGCGCCTTTGTGCAGTCGTTGAACACAAACGAAACGCGAAGTTGCAGCTATGGCGAACTTTTAATCTAAACAAAACCCAAAGTCTAAACGACGCCCTAAGGGCTGTATATATGGAGGAAGAGGAGGAATTTCATGGCCCTTGAGGGAGGGGTCCAAACCAACCCTAACTCTTGTTTCCCACACATACGGACTCTAAAACAGCCTATACTTAAGTATTTCGAAATTACATGGGCCTGGCCCAATAATAAGGTGACGCAGCACCTAGAATAGCCTATGGACGAATATTATGAAGTGGCATCTTGTATATTTCGTCCAAGGCCTCATGCACTCATTAGGGTGGCTTCAAAGTCCTGGAATCATCACTTGTAACTCCGTTCTTGTTCCCTTTGCATGCCAACATCTCCATGCCTGAACTTGCTCCAAGGTTCATCTTTCTTGTCCATGGTAGGCCCTTCATTTGTAAGAAAACAAATGTATCCAATTTAGGCAGCATCATATTCTCATGAACATTGGAATCGTTACCAAGAAGCGAAAGTACCGATAATTCAATTGGCGTGTGAGCTCTAGTAATTGGTCCGGTATGTATAACAGCGGGGGCTGTGGGTGTAACAATGGTATTGATGTCCTCATCATCCTCCCTTCTTGAAATGAAGTCGTCCTCGACGGAAGCTCATCTTCCTCACCCAAATAAGGCTTCAAATCTGCAATGTTAAAAGTGGGACTAACCCCAAAATCTGCAGGCAGCTCAAGTTTATATGCATTATCATTTATTTTCTCTAATACCTTAAATGGACCATCGAGACGTGGCATTAGCTTTGGTTTGCGCAAATTAGGAAACCTATCCTTACGCAAATGTAACCAAACAAGATCTCCGGTGCAAAGACAACATGTTTTCTACCCTTATCTCCAGCAAGTTTATATTTAGCATTCATCGCTCAATGTTTTCCTTAGTTAACTCATGCATTTTAAAATCAATTCAGCACGTTCTTTAGCATCAAAATTAACCTTCTCCGAAGATGGAAGAGGCAACAAATCAATAGGTGCACGAGGTAGGAAGCCATACACAATTTCAAAAGGGCACATCTTAGTAGTAGAATGCAATGAGCGATTATAAGCAAATTCAATATGAGGCAAGCATTCTTCCCACATTTTCTTATTATTCTTCAAAACAGCCCTAAGCATAGTAGACAATGTTCTATTGACTACTTCAGTTTATCCATCGGTTTGGGGTGACAAGTAGTACTAAAAGCAGTTTAGTCCCCAACTTAGCCCATAAACATCTCCAAAAGTGGCTAAGAAATTTAGTATCACGATCTGAAACAATAGTATTTGGCACACCATGCAAGCGAATAATTTCAAGAAAGAACAAATCAGCAACATTAAAAGCATCATCGCTTTTATGACATGGTATAAAGTGTGCCATTTTCGAGAATCTATCCACGACAACAAATATGCTATCCCTCCCCTTCTTTGTTCGAGGTAAACCTAAAACAAAGTCCATAGATATATCCTCCCAAGGAACACTAGGTACAGGCAAAGGTATATATAAACCATGAGGATTGAGTCGTGACTTAGCTTTTTGACATGTAGTGCAGCGAGCAACAAAACGCTCAACATCCCGTCTCATCTTTGGCCAAAAGAAATGTGTAGCAAGTATATCCTCCGTCTTCTTCACGCCAAAGTGTCCCATTAATCCTCCTCCATGCGCCTCCTTCAACAACAAAAGACGAACAGAGCTAGCAGGAATGCATAGCTTGTTAGCACGGAACACAAAACCATCATTAATAACGAACTTGTTCCATGTTCTTCCTTCTTTACAATTCTGCATTACATCTTTAAAATCAGCATCATGCACATATTGATCTTTGATGGTCTCCAAACCAAATATTTTGAAGTCAAGTTGTGAAAGCATAGTATAGCGACGAGACAAAGCATCAGCAATAACATTTTCTTTACCCTTCTTGTGTTTAATGACATAAGGGAAAGTCTCAATGAATTCAACCCATTTAGCATGTCTATGATTCAGTTTAGCTTGACTTTTAATATGTTTCAAAGATTCATGATCAGAATGTATAACAAATTCTTTGGGCCATAAATAATGTTGCCATGTCTCTAAAGTCCGAACAAGAGCATATAATTCTTTGTCATAAGTAGAATAGTTCAGACAAGGCCCACTCAATCTTTCAGAAAAGTATGCAACAGGTTTGCCATCTTGTAATAACACACCTCCTAATCCAATTCCACTAGCATCACATTCAAGCTCAAAAGTCTTATTATAGTCAGGAAGTTGGAGTAAAGGAGCATGTGACAACTTATCTTTCAATACCATGAAGGCTTCTTCCTGTGCGGTACCCCAAACAAAAGGCACATCCTTCTTTGTAAGCTCATTGAGAGGTGCAGCAATGGTGCTAAAGTTTCTCACAAAACGACTATAGAAACCAGCGAGTCCAAGAAAACTCCTCACTTGTGTGACCGTTTTGGGCTGCGGCCAACTCTCAATAGCTTCAATCTTGGCTTTATCAACTTCAATTCCCTATGGTGTAACAACATAGCCAAGAAAAGATACTCGGTCGGTGCAAAAGGTGCACTTCCCAAGGTTACCAAACAAACGTGCATCACGTAAAGCATTAAAATGTTCCAAACGTTCTTCCAAAGATTTGCTATAAATCAGTATATCATCAAAATAGACTACCACAAATCGTCCAATGAAAGCACGTAAAACTTCATTCATTAGTCTCATGAAAGTACTAGGTGCATTAGTTAACCCAAAAGGCATGACTAACCACTCATATAAACCAAACTTAGTTTTAAATGCTGTTTTCCATTCATCTCCCAATTTCATACGAATTTGATGATATCCACTACGCAAATCAACTTTGGGGAATATTGTAGAGCCACTCAATTCATCAAGCATATCATCTAGCCTAGGAATAGGATGATGATAACGAATAGTAATATTATTAATGCCTCTACAATCAACACACATACGTGACGTACCATCCTTTTTAGGCACTAGTATAATAGGAACAGCACAAGGACTAAGAGATTCGCGTATATAACCTTTGTCGAGCAGCTCCTGTACTTGACGCATAATCTCCTTCGTCTCCTTTGGATTGGTGCGGTATGGTGCACGGTTGGGTAGCGATGCACCGGAATTAAGTCAATTTGATGCTCAATCCCGAATAGGTGGTAATCCGGTGGCACGTCTTGTGGGAAGGCGTCGTGAACTCCTGCAAAATGTTAGTGACAGCAGGGGCAAAGAGGAAGGCACGTCCTCGAATGCAAATAATGCCTCTTTGCACACAAAAGCATAGCAAACAGATTTGCTAGAATCTAGCTCATCAATATCAGATTTGGTGGCAAGTAAACATGCACTTTTCAGTTTAATTTCAGAAGCAACATTAGATGGTTTATTATTAGGCTTCATTTGTTGCTCAAATTCTTTTGCCACAATCTGATTTTCACTCTTATTTTCTCCGGTTGTGCTTTATTAGCTCTATTAATATCATCTTTCAAAATGGAATCAGGAGTCATAGGAAGCAAAGTAATATTTTTATCCTTGTGAACAAGAGTATACTGATTGTTTCTACCATGGTGTACAGAATTTTTATCAAATTGCCATGGTCTACCAAGTAATAAGGAACATGCTTGTATAGGTACCACATCACAATCAACATAATCAGCATATGTAGAGATACTAAAATACACACGAAAGTACGTGTTACCTTAACCTTGCCGCTGTTGTTGAACCATTGGATGTAGTAAGGATGTGGATGTGGTCTTGTGGTGAGAGAAAGCTTCTCCACCATATCCATGCTAGCCAAGTTGTTGCAGCTCCCTCCATCTATGATGACGCGAATAGAACGTTCCTTCACAACTCCCTTTGTATGGAACAAGTTATGCCTCTGATTTTGCTCAGCTTGTGTAACCTGCACACTCAAAACACGTTGAGTAACTAAACATTCATACCTGTCACAATCTTCAGCAGCCATGTATTGCGTCTCATGATCAGAATCATCTCCACCGTGTTCTTCATGTGTAATAAGAGCCAAAGTCTCTTCATCATAGTCACTAGCGGACTCATACCCACCATCCTCAGTAGCAATCATCACACGCTGAGATTGGCATTCTCTCATAAAATGTCCTCTTCCCTTACAACGACGACAAATAATATCACTTGTCCGCCTGTTGACGCCATGGAAGAAGAAGAGCTCTGTAGGCCCAGCAGGTGTGCTCTTGGCGAGATAGTGGTGGTTGTGCACGCTTTCTTGTATCACGGTTGGAGGTGGCAGCCGGCGGAGGTGCCGGTGTAGTAGAACGTGTGGAAGTAGATGATGCACGTGGTGTCCATGATGAAGGTCGACCTGTAGAAAAGTTAGTCCGCGCCAACGCCTGTCGATCCTGCACTTTTCAGCTTTACAAGCAAGATGGAATAATCGAGTGATATTATTATAATCCTTGTAGTCTAGAATGGTCTGAATCTCTCTATTTAATCCACCCAGAAAACGTGCAAGCATAGCTTCATTCTCCTCGACAATACCACATCTAATCAAGCCAGTTTGTAATTCCTGATAATATTCTTCTACCGAATTTTTCCTTGTCTTAAGCGCTGCAATTTTTGAAGTAATTCACGTTGATAATATGGTGGAACCCAACGAGTACGCATAGCAGTTTTCAAAGCAGCCCAAGTAGCTGGAACAGGATATAATCGACAATGTTCAGACCACCAAACACATGCAAAGTTAGTGAAAGCACAATCAGCAGCAGGAACACGTCTCTTCTCAGGATATTGTAAACATGTAAATCGTTGTTCAGTTTCTAACTCCCAAGTAAGATATATATCAGGAACATATCTACCCTCAAATGGTGGAATATTCAATTTCAGTTTAGGAGATGGTCATGATCTCGTACTGAGGGGAGCCCTAACATTGCCATTATTTGCATGTGGGCGACACGGTGGTTGTGGTGCTGGTGGTTGCACATAGTTCTGATGTTGATCAACCTCATCCTCGTAATCTCCCACATAATCATCCTCCCCCACATCAGCAGCAGGAGCCACAGAAGTATCAACAGCAGCACCAGCAGCTTGGCCAGGCTGAAGAGGGACACGGGAAGCTCGGCGGAGGGCTGTTTTGCGATGTGCAGGTAGTCGTTGTTGTTGTTGTGGAGGTGTGTTAGGTGCAGCCGGTGGTGGTGGTATATGGATACGGATTCAAAGCGGTGGCAGATAAGCAATGGTGGTAGATGGCAAGGCGATGATGATGGTGCGGCGGCAGCGTGAGAACTTATGACCAGAACTCGAAACTCTAAAAGACTAGACTCTAAGACCAGCAACTTGACACGACGATGCAACCACAAATTCAACAAAGCAAAAACCCTAAAAAGATTATGCAAAGGCTCAGATTAGTTCGGATATGATGAACTAACCCTAATTTTTTTTGTGGCTTTTTCGTGGACTTGAGGTATGAAGAACAGACTCGATCTAATCTATGAAAAACTGTAAAATCTCACCGAGCAACCTGAAAATCTGATACCACTTGATAGAGGCAAAGGTGTCCCGTCTTTCGATGAGATGTTGGTTTTCGCTTTGGAGGAAGTCGACTTTGACGATCCGACTACGAACGTGCGAGGACGTCGCGCCTTAGCAATCGCTAAACCAACTCGAGAGGTTATTGACCACGCCGAGCACGATCAACGACCACGAGGGTCATTTTCTGCGAGCAAGCGAAGAACAAGCAAGAAACTGAGATTGCAATCTGGATATTGCGAATATAAGATGAAAGCTTTATTGATCAAGGTGGGGTTCTGTGGACGCCTTTGTCCAGTCGTTGAACACCAACGGCACGCCAAGTTGCAGCTATGGCGAACTTTTAATCTAAACAAAACCCAAAGTCTAAACGACGCCCTAAGGGCTGTATATATGGAGGAAGAGGAGGAATTTCGTGGCCCTTGAGGAGGGGTCCAAACCAACCCTAACTCTTGTTTCCCCACATACGGACTCTAAAAACAGCCTATACTTAAGTATTTCGAAATTACATGGGCCTGGCCCAATAATAAGGTGACGCGGCACCTAGAATAGCCTATGGACGAATATTATGAAGTGGCATCTTGTATATTTCGTCCAAGGCCTCATGCACTCATTAGGGTGGCTTCAAAGTCCTGGAATCATCACTTGTAACTCCGTTCTTGTTCCCCTTGCGCATGCCAACATCTCCATGCATGAACTTGCTCCAAGGTTCATCATTCTTGTCCATGGTAGGCCCTTCATTTGTAAGCAAAACAAATGTATCCAATTTAGGCAGCATCATATTCTCATGAACATTGGAATCGTTACCAAGAAACGAAAGTACCTGATAATTCAATTGGCGTGCGCGAGCTCTAGTAATTGGTCCAGTATGTATAGCAGCAGGGGCTGTGGGTGTAACAATGGTATTGATGTCCTCATCAAGGGGGATCCCTGACACTACCCCAGCATGGAAGTTTGCAAGCAAAAGTGAAATCCTCTAAGTCCATGGTATAAGATTTGTCATAAAGGTCAAACATGACTGAAGGAGAATTACACGAAGATGAAAACTCAAACCTCCTCACAAATGAACTTGTGAGATCATGATACTGGGGGCATTTGTCAGCCTCAATGTCCTCAAGACCGGCATTATGCAAATATGCACTAAATTCTTCATTGATTCCCGCTTGATTCATAAAATTTTCCGAAGGCCATTCACAGGGCCTCACAGGAGCGTCTCTTGGTGGTTCCTCGTCAGCATCACGCATTGCAAGCCTGGGACCTTGCTTTCTTGAAGAACCACCTTGGAACATCTTCCTAAACATATTGTTTTCTCTAGAAAATAATTCTGAAATTTTTAGTAACTTCAAACAAAAGTGAACCAACTTCAATAAAATTGATAGCAACTACTCCTACAAGTGCCTAGAGCCTATATCAAGCTTTAGAACTACTTGGAACCATATAAATTTGACATGCAAGCTCAAGAAAATGGTCACCTATGCAGCACAAATTTGCAAAGAATAAAGCACTAGAACAAAAAATAATTGGACCAATGGAGGAGTCACATACCAAGGAACAATCTCCCCAAGCAGTTTTGCGAGAGGTGCTTTAAGCAAGGAGATCGAAAATCATAGCAAAAGTGGCTGGAACTCGTGCTTGAGTTGGTTTTTCGGGTTTGTGTGAGGCAGAGGAAGAAGATGGGTGCAGGGATAAGTGGAGGAGGGCCACCGTGGGCCCACGAGGCAGTGGGGCGTGCCTAGGGGGTAGGGCGCGCCCTCCACCCTCGTGGCCAGGTGGCAGCTCCCCCCGCGGTGATTTTTGCACTATAAATCCTCAAATATTCCCGAAAAAATCATATTAAATTAGCATGTCATTCTGAGAACTTTTATTTTCGGGGTATTTTTATATTGCACGGGTAAGTCAGGAAACAGACAGAAATATACTATTTTACTTTATTTCTACTAAACAACAGCAAATATAAAGAGGGTACATAAGGTTGTGCTTCTAGTTTCATCCATCTCATGCTCATCAAAAGGAATCCACTAACAAGGTTGATCAAGTCTTGTTAACAAACTCATTCCGATAATCATGGAACCGGAGAAATTTCGAATAACACTATGTTACCTCAACGGGGATATGGACATCCCCAATAATAAGTATATCATATTTCTTCTTGACAGTAGGAAGAGGAAATTCAAAACCTCCAAATATAATCGATGGAATTTTTCCAATAGAGTTGATGCTATAAACTTGAGGTTGTTTCCTCAGAAAGTGTACGGTATGCTCATTACCATTAACATGAAAAGTGACATTGCCTTTGTTGCAATCAATAACAGCCCCTGCAGTATTAAGGAAAGGTCTTCCAAGAATAATAGACATACTATCATCCTCGGGAATATCAAGAATAACAAAGTCCGTTAAAATAGTAACATTTGCAACCACAACAGGCACATCCTCACAAATACCGACAGGTATAGCAGTTAATTTATCAGCCATTTGCAAAGATATTTCAGTAGGTGTCAACTTATTCAAGTCAAGTCTACGATATAAAGAGAGAGGCATAACACTAACACCAGCTCCAAGATCACATAAAGCAGTTTTAACATAATTTCTTTTAATGGAGCATGGTATAGTAGGTACTCCTGGATCTCCAAGTTTCTTTGCTATTCCACCCTTAAAATATAATTAGGAAGCATGGTGGAAATTTCAGCTTCCGGTATCTTTCTTTTATTGGTAATGATAGCCTTCATATACTTAGCATAAGGATTTGTTTTGAGCACATCAGTTAATCGCATACGCAAAAAGATAGGTCTAATCATTTCAGGAAAGCGCTCAAAATCCTCATCGTCCTTTTTCTTGCATGGTTTCGGAGGAAAAGGCATGGGTTTTTGAACCCATGGTTCCCTTTCTTTACCATGTTTCCTAGCAACGTAGTCTCTTTTATCATAATGTTGATTCTTTGATTGTGGGTTATCAAGATCAACAGCAGGTTCAACTTCTACATCATTATCATTACTAGGTTGAGCATCATCATGAACATCATCATTAACATTTTCACTAGGTTCATGTTCATTACAGATTGTGTTTACGCATCGGACATAGAGATATCATTTGGATTCTCGGTGGTTCAGCAATAGGTTCGCTAGAAGTTTGCAAAGTCCTATCATTTTCTTTTCTTCCTTTTAGAAGAACTAGGTGCATCAATATTATTTCTCCGAGAATCTTGCTCGATTCTCTTAGGGTGGCCTTCGGGATACAAAGGTTCCCTGAGTCATTCTACCAGTTCTAGTAGCCACTCTAATGACATAATCATTTTCTTACTATTCATTTCATCAAGCATTTCTTTCTGAGCTTTAAGTACTTGTTCTACTTGAGTGGTAACAATGTAAGCATGTTTGCTAACAAGTTTAAGTTCACCTCTAATATTAGCCATATAATCACCCAAGCGTTTAATCATATAGGTATTTTGTTTTAATTGTCTACCAAAATAAGCATTAAAGTCATCTTGCTTAAACATAAAGTTATCAAACTCATCCAAGCACTGACTAGCAATTTTAGTAGGAGGGACTTCAGCTTTATCATATCTATAGAGAAAATTTACCTTTACAACCTGTGTCGGGATATCGGGATCAGGAGGTTCTTCAGTGAATAAAGAATTGAGATCATATGCTTCTTCAACAGGCGGTAAATTAAGACCATGTATTTCTTCAATAGGAGGTAAATTCTTAACATCTTCAGCTTTTATACCTTTTTCTTTCATAGATTTCTTTGCCTCTTGCATATCTTCGGGACTGAGAAATAGTACACCTCTCTTCTTCGGAGTTGGTTTAGGAATAGGCTCAGTAACTGGCTCTGGAGTTGGCTTAGGAGGTGCCCAATTATTTTCATTTGTCAACATATTATTCAATAGGATTTCAGCTTCATCCGATGTTCTTTCCCTGAAAAGAGAACCAGCACAACTATCCAGGTAATCTCTGGATGCATCGGTTAGTCCATTATAAAAGATATCAAGTATTTCAAGGTTTCTTAAGAGGATGATAAGGCAATGCATTAAGTAACTAGAGAAGCATCCCCCAAGCTTGTGGGAGACTCTCTTCTTTAATTTGCACGAAGTTGTATATCTCCCTCAAAGCAGCTTGTTTCTTATGAGCAGGGAAATATTTAGCAGAGAAGTAATAAATCATATCCTGGGGACTACGCGCACAACCAGGATCAAGAGAATTAAACCATATCTTAGCATCACCCTTTAATGAGAACGGAAATAGTTTGAGTATATAAAAGTAGCGCGATCTCTCATCATTAGTGAACAGGGCGGCTATATCATTTAACTTAGTAAGATGTGCCACAACAGTTTCAGATTCATAGCCATAAAAAGGATCAGATTCAACCAAAGTAATTATATCAGGATCAACAGAGAATTCATAATCCTTATCGGGAACACAAATAGGTGAAGTAGCAAAAGCAGGGTCGGGTTTCATTCTCTCTCTAAGAGATTCTTTACTCCATTTAACTAGCAGCCTCTTAAGTTCATATCTATCTTTACAAGCAAAAATAGCTGCAGAAGATTCAGCATCAAAAAGATAACCCTCGGGAATAGCAGGCATATTTTCATCATCACTTTCATCATCGTATTCAGATTCAATAATTTCTTTCTCTCCAACCATAGCAATTTGTTCATCTAAAAATTCACCAAGGGACACAGTAGTATCAAGCATAGAAGTAGTTTCATCATAAGTATCATGCATAACGGAAGTGGCATCATCAATAACATGCGACATATCAGAACGAATAGCAGAAGCAGGTTTAGGTGTCGCTAGCTTACTCATAACAGAAGGTGAATCAAGTGCAGAGCTAGATGGCAGTTCCTTAGCTCCCCTCGTAGTTGAGGGATAAATTGTTGTCTTAGCGTCTTTCAAGTTCTTCATAGTGTCCAGCGGATATAAATCCCAAGTGACTCAAAGAATAGAGCCATGCTCCCCGGCAACGGCGCTAGAAAAAGGTCTTGATGACCCACAAGTATAGGGGATCGCAACAGTTTTCGAGGGTAGAGTATTCAACCCAAATTTATTGATTCGACACAAGGGGAGCCAAAGAATATTCTCAAGTATTAGCAGCTGAGTTGTCAATTCAACCACACCTGGAAACTTAGTATCTGCAGCAAAGTGTTTAGTAGCAAAGTAATATGATAGTGGTGGTAACGGTAATAAAAGTAAGGCAGCAAAAGTAATGTTTTTGGTATTTTTGTAGTGATTGTGACAATAGCAACGGAAAAGTAAATAAGCGTAAACCAGTATATGGAAAGCTCGTAGGCACTGGATCAGTGATGGATAATTATTCCAGATGCGGTTCGTCATGTAATAGTCATAACATAGGGTGACACAAAACTAGCTCCAATTCATCAATGTAATGTAGGCATCTATTCCGTATATAGTCATACGTGCTTATGGAAAAGAACTTGCATGACATCTTTTGTCCTACCCTCCCGTGGCAGCGGGGTCCTATTGGAAAATAAGGGATATTAAGGCCCCCTTTTAATAGAGAACCGGAACAAAGCATTATCACATAGTGAATACATGAACTCCTCAAACTATGGTCATGGTCATCACCGGGAGTGGTCCCGATTATTGTCACTTCGGGGTTTCCGGATCATAACACATAGTAGGTGACTATAGACTTGCAAGATAGGATCAATAACTCACATATATTCATGAAAACTTAATAGGTTCAGATCTGAAATCATGGCACCCGGGCCCTAGTGACAAGCATTAAGCATAGCAAAGTCATAGCAACATCAATCTCAGAACATAGTGGATACTAGGGATCAAAGCCTAACAAACTAACTCGATTACATGATCAATCTCATCCAACCCATCACCGTCCAGCAAGCCTACGATGGAATTACTCACGCACGGCGGTGAGCATCCTGAAATTGGTGATGGAGGATGGTTGATGATGACGACGGCAACAAATCCCCCTCTCCAGAGCCCCGAATGGACTCCAGATCAGCCCTCCCGAGAGAGATTAGGGCTTGGCGGTGGCTCTGTATCGTAAAATGCAATGAAACTTTCTCTCTGATTTTTTTCTCCCCGAAAGCCAATATATAGAGTTGGAGTTGGCGTCGAAGGGTCTCCAGGGGGCCCACGAGGTAGGGGGGCGTGCCCCCCACCCTCGTGGACATGGTGTGGGCCCCCTGGTCTTCATCTTTGGCGAGGATTTTTTATTATTTGTTTTAAGATATTCCGTGGAGTTTCAGGTCATTCTGAGAACTTATGTTTTCTGCACATAAAACAACATCATGGCAATTCTGCTGAAAACAGCGTCAGTCCGTGTTAGTTCCGTTCAAATCATACAAGTTAGAGTCCAAAACAAGGGCAAAAGTGTTTGGAGAAGTAGATACGACGGAGATGTATCACTTGTCTAGTGTAGTCTATCTTCCGCTGCATATCAATAGGTTTATTTCATCTGTTTGTCTTCAAAGAACTCGTGCTTTGAAGATTTTCATAAAAATCATCTATTCACCCCCCTCTAGTCGATAACTAGCACTTTCAATAGGTATATATCAGAGCAAGCTGCTCCATTGTTCTGTGTGATTCGGTTTAACCACCTGGAGTTTTAGCTATGCCGACTGCAGGGATAATCAAGGTCTCCGCTGCATGCCCAGTCTTGGATGGCACTGATTACCCCTATTGGAATAAATAAGATGCATATGCATCTTGAAGCCATTGACTTCGACCTCTGGTATGTCGTCAAGAATGGCGTTCCCAAGGTCGGTGAAGGTGTGACCACTGCTGATGTCAAGAGGTTCATTCAACTGGACTCGACCGCCAAGAACATCATCTATGGTCATCTGACCAAAGGACAATATGACTGTGTGAGTGCACTGGAAACTGCGAAGCTAGTCTAGGACTGGCTCTCCAAGGTCAACGAAGGTGTCTCAACTCAGAGAGATTCAAGGATTGATGTTCTTCGCAAACTCTTCAACCGCTTCAAGAGAAACGACAATGAGAATGTCCAGCTCACATTTCATCGCCTCATTGATATGACAAATGAGCTTCGCGTTGTTGGCGCCGCTGAGATCACCAAGCACGAAATTTTCAAGAAGCTCCTGAGATCACTTGACAACTCATTTGACACCCTGGCCCTGATGATACAAGAACGTCCTGACTTCAAAGATCTCGATCCGTCTGACATACTTGAGAGGCTCAATACACATCAGTTCCAGCTATCTGAGAAGAGAGACATCTATGGCCCCAACTATGGCTGAACTCGTGCTTTGAAGGCAAAGGTTATTTCCTGATCTGAAGAAGAATTTGACTGGAGTTCTAGGGATCCTAAAGACATTGGAAAGGAGCTAGCTATGCTCGTGAAGAAGTTCCAGAAGTTCTCCAAAAGGAATCGCTTCGGAAAGTCTTCAAGATCCAACTCAAGAAATGATGAGCCTTTCATGACCACAATAAGAGAACACGCCACAAATGCAAGAAGCCTGGTCACTACATCTCTGAGTGTCCTCAGTGGGACAAGCTGATGAGGACATCAATACCATTGTTACACCCACAGCCCCTGTTGCCATACATACTGGACCAATTACTAGAGCTCGCGCATGCCAATTGAATTACCAGTTACTTTCGTTTCTTGGTAATGACTCTAATGTTCATGAGAATATGATGCTGCCTAAATTGGATACATTTGTTTTGCTTACAAATGAAGTGTTGGCATGGATAAGAGGGATGAACACTGGAGCAAGACCAAGCCTGGAGATGATGGCATGCGCAAGGGGAACAAGAACGGAGTTACAAGTGATGATTTCAGGACTTTGAAACCACCATAAGGAGTGCATGAAGCCTTGGACGAAATATACAAGATGCCACTTCATAAATTTCGTCCAGAGGCTATTCTAGGTGCTGCGTCACCTTATTATTGGGCCAGGCCCATGTAATTTCGAAATACTTAAGTATAGGCTATTTTTAGAGTCTGTATGTGTGGGGAAACAAGAGTTAGAGTTGGATTCAGACCCCTCCCACAAGGGCCACTAAATTCCCCCCTATTCCTCCATATATACAACCCTTAGGGCATCGTTTAGACTTTGAGTTTTGTTTAGATTAAAGTTCGCCATAGCTGCAACTTCGCGTACTTCGTTTGTGTTCAACGACCAGGCAAAGGAGTCACAGAACCCGACCTTGATCAATAAAGCTTTCCTCTTATATTCGCAATATCCAGATTGCAATCTTAGTTTCTTGCTTGTTCTTCATTAGCCTGCAGGAAACAGACCTTCGTGGTCAGGTTGATCGTGCTCTGGCGTGGTCAATAACCTCTCGGAGTTGGTTTAGCGATTGCTAAGGCGCGACGTCCTCGCACATTCGTAGTCGGATTGTCAAAGTAGATTTCCTCCAAAACGATAGCCACCATCTCATCGAAAGACGGGACACCTTTGCCTCTATCAAGTGGTATCAGATTTCCAGGTTGCTTGATGAGATTTTACACTTTTTCGTAGTTTAGATCGAGTCTGTTCTTCATACCTATAGTCCACGAAAAAAGCCAAAAAAATTTAGGGTTAGTTCATCCTATCCGAACCAATTTGAGCCTTTGCATAATCTTTTCTGTATTTGCTTTGTTGAATTTGCGGTTGCATTGTCGTGTCAAGTTGCTGGTCTTAGCGTCTGGTTTCCCTTAGAGTTTCTGAAAGTGCGTTATATCGACTAGAGGGGGGGTGAATAGGCGATTTTTATGAATTCTTTACCGAGGAATTTGCCGGTGAGGAAATTCCTTAGCGAAGAACTACTTGCAGCGGAATAAGTACTAAGAAGTAAGCATAACAGAATACACGCATAGTCATCATGATGAAATGAAGACAATCACAGAGTCTGAAAAGCGTAATCACAGGATAACACAAGATGAAGACAAACAGATCAAGAAATTGAACTGAGGAAATTGAGAAAGTCTTCATCAAAGTCTTCAAACACAGATATGAACAAACACTCAACACAAGAATGAGGAAATGAAAGGGTTGAGGAATTAGACCCGATTAGGTTGGTGAAGACAATGATTTGGTAGACCAGTTCCAACTGCTGTCTCGGTTATGCGTCTGGTTGGAGCGGCTGAGTATTTAAACTCGAGGACACACAGTCCGGACACCCGATCGCTGAGCACGCAGCTCGGGACACCAAGTCCTCACCGTATTCTCCTTGAACTAAGGTCACACACCTCGTCCAATCACTCATGGTAAGTCTTGAGCGACTTCCAAACCTTCACAGACTTGGTCACTCAGCGATCCACAATTCCTCTTGGATGCTCTAGACCATGACGCCTAACCGTCTGGAAGAAGCACAGTCTTCAAAGGTAACAAGCGTCGGATCCACGCATGATCAATTTCTTCAGTGATGCTCAATCACTTTGGGTTTGTAGGGGTTTGGTTTTTGGGTTTTTCCTCACTTGATGATTTTCGCTCAAAGTCCTCAGAGGATGGGTTGCTCTCAAATGACAAGTGTCAAGTTCTCTCGGAGCAGCCAACCAGCTAGTGGTTGTAGGGGGCGGCTATTTATAGCCTAGGGAGCAGCCCGACATGATAAGACATAAATGCCCTTCAATGATATGACCGTTAGGTGGATAAGACATTTTGGGACAGCTGGCACGCAGCACAGCAACGGTCGGAAATTTGAATATCAAATTCCTTAGGGCTATCATGTTCCTCACCGTGTAGGTGATCCGCACTGGCGAATTCCTAACTCCTCAGTCATAGCAAATTCCTCGGTGACGTAAGAACTTCGTCTCATCACATCAAGAAATTGACTGAAGCTGTATGAGATTTCCAAAGGCTTCACTCGAAGGGATTGGTAGGTGTAGGATTTTGAGTTGAGCATCACATGGAAATTTTTCCTTAGTATTTCCTCGACCCCTTTAACGAGACGGTGTTTCCTATGACTCAAGAAAGAGAAAATGAAACTACGAAAACAAAAGTCTTCACGCTTCATGTTCCTCAAATGAATACCAAGTCTTCAAGGTCGCACCAATTTCTTCACTTTCAAAGTCTTCGAAAGTCTTCAGAATATCAAAGTCTTCAGTTGAAGAACTTCATTTTTAAGGGTCGACTTTCTCTGTAAATATCAAACTCCTCATAGACTTATAGACCTGTGTACACTCACAAACACATTAGTTTCTTAACCTATAAGTCTTCAATACACCAAAATCACTAAGGGGCACTAGATGCACTTACAATCTCCCCCTTTTTGGTGATTGATGACAATATAGGTTAAGTTTTCAATGGGGATAAACATATGAATTGTAAATACTGATAATGAGGAATTTGATTGCAAGATATAGAAGAACTCCCCCTGAAGATGTGCATAGTGAGGAATTTGCGTTTGAGGCAATGCACATTTGAAGAATTGAATCATGGAGATCTCCCCCTATATCTTGTAATTCATACACACATTTGACATATAATATGAAGAATTTGAAATGCATGATGAAATATGGTGCTTGATGTTATTCAGAGTATGCAAAATAACGCATCAAGAGTATCAGAGCCCAAATCAATTTGCTATGAAGATTTTCAAGGAGCTCACGAGAATCAGAGCATAGTGCAAGAGCATAATACATCAAAAGTATCAAAGCACCATCGGGTTTAAGATTACAACTCGATCCAATAAAAAGTTTCAGAAGAACGAGAGTTGTAACTTAACAAGAATAAATTACTGTATATAGGCAATAAACTAGACCCGCTTGAAGACTAACTCAAATTTCTCTCCCTTTGTCATCAAATGACCAAAAGGATCGGCGAGGACTAACGCTCTGAGGAATTTCAAGTTGAAGACGGAGCGCCAAACATTGTTGGGGTTGTTTGTTGAAGTAGGACCAGCCGGTGTCTTCCAAGTCTTCATTTTCATCGATGTCGCGAGATGAAGAATAGGAGCTGGCCACCAAGGAAGGAACTTTGACCTTCTTGAATTTCTTGGAGGAGGTGCAGACCAGTCAAATTCTTCCTTGAGTCCCATGGACGTCGTTCTTCTTCTTTGTAGACATGTGAAAGAATAGCCAGTGCGTTTGAAGGTTTCATGGAGGTAGTAGTGGTTTTCTTCTTGCATTGTGTGTTGAGGTCATGTTGTGAAGAAAAGTACCAAACCGACGTTTGACCCATTTATGATTACGATCAACCTTCCGATGAAGGCGAGGAGTAACTCATGATCATCATCACCCCAGGTGCGAGCTTGAGGACTTTGCTTGACCGAGGTATTTGCGGCTGAGTCATGTGTGGCGAGTCATCATTGGTGGAGTAGGATCTGCTTTGAAATTGTCCATCCAATGGACGAATGCCTTCATCGATCACAGCAGTAGCCTTGCCTTTGTCATCATCTCGAGGTAAATGTCCGCTTGAGGACTTCAATCGGAGGCAAGTAGCTGCAGTGGTTCAAAGTATCAGCCTTGTAATTGAGTGAAGACCTTGTCCTGATGAGTCTCATAATCCAAGGCGCATAAGGCTTCAGCTCAAATGGTGACATAGCTATGTTTGCCAGAGTCCTCATGAAGAAATCATGGAAGTTGACGGGAATGCCATGGATGATGTTGAAAAGCATATTCTTCATGATGCCAACGACTTCTTCATCATTCGAGTCGTGGCCTTTGATAGGACTCATTGTCTTCGTCAGAATCCGATAGACAGCCGAGGCACATATAGTAATTCTTTGACGAGGAATTTGGTTCTTGGGGCCTGCCTTGGTTTCAAAGGCTTCATCAGCACTTGCATATAGTGATTTGAAAGTTCTGGTTCGTCGTAGATACGACGTGCACCATCAAGTGGAGGACTGAGTGGTAGGGCATGAAGCAATTCATTCTTTGGTGCCTTGTAGTGAGTATTTTCAGTCATCAATCTAAGACCCATGAGTACACGTCTTCAGCGTCTCCGGTGATGTGCAGCGTTGCATAAAATCAAGAATTAGTTCTTCATTCCATCCACGATATCGGCAGAAATTTAGAAGTCTGCGTCGTGAAGAACACCGAGGATCGGCTCAAAGCTGGCAGCGATTCCATGTCCACATGAGGAATATGAGCATGATCAAGATTTTATCCTTGTTGAAGAGCACCGAGGAATACAAGTTGGCTTGGTGGCAGTCGTAAACGCCTCTTCCTAATGCGAGCAGAATCATATGGATTATAGTCGGTGAAGAACACGTGCTCGGCAAAGAAATCTTCAGCCTTGAACTTTTGCTTGCTTGAGAACGGATTCTTTTGCTTGGGCAGAGGGGTGTCAGTGAGTTGCATCACCACCTCAGGAATCGCAAGTTCAGGTTCTTCAGGCTGAGGAATTTCTTGTTCCTCAACAGATGCAGTCTGAGGATCAGCAGCAGCAGTTTCATCAGCACTAGTGGCTGGAATTTCTTCATGCACAGAACCAGTGGGTTGAGTTTCTTCAGAGTCCACTTGGACTGTTTGTGTAGGGGACTGAGGAATCTGTTGGAGCGGGGTGAAGAGAGGAGTATTGGGATGCATACTTTCCCAAAAGTCATCATTTATCACCGGTGTGGTGCATCCAATATCCACATCTTCATCTTCAATTTCCTCAACACCAGCCTCTTCAGCTGTGAACTGAGGCATAGGTGAGGAAATTACTGGGGTTGAAGGGATTGCATCCACTTCAATTTCTTCATCAATCTGCTCTGACGAAGCAGCAGAATGATGTTCTTCATCAGATTGATTGAGATCTCATAGTCTTCTCCAAAAGGAACAACGTCCTTTGATGGTATGGAGGAGATTGGAACAGCATCAATTGGATTTTCGTATGAGCTGGTCATAGGCCTCATTTTCTTCGCAGTCAAGAATCGACGCAGGTGATGCTTTCCTTTTCTTCACTAGCTCGTTCGCAGCCTTGGTTTTCTTCACATCGAGGCGATGGAAGAATTGGAGTTGGAGTTGGCGCAGGAGGAGCCGAGGAATGTGGTTCGTTTCTTGGCAATCGATGCAGCTGGTTGCCTGTCTTGAGCAGTTTCTTCAGGCGCACCACTAGTGGGTGCCCTGGCAATTTCTTCAGCGGCTGGAATGGGATCATCAGCCCTGGAACTAGCATTTTCATCAGCAGGCTGAACGTCATCAGCGGTGCTGGCATGTTCTTCAGTCGGTTGGGCTGAGGCTTCAGCCTGAGGAATTTCATGTTGCACTGGGGCTGCAACATTTGTGAATTTCTTCGTCAGGTTCACAAATCTGACCTTGGCTCCTTGCCAATCAGCATAATATGAATCGAAGTTTTTGCTGAGGTCTTGAATTTCAGTCTGGACCTTGAGAAGCTCCTCAGGTGTCATCTTGACAACGTTTTTCTTCAGGTATTTCTCCTTCCTGTATTGAGCCTTTTTGATTTCCCTTGCCTTCTCAAACTTCCATTTTTCTTCAGCTATGAAGTGAGTCAACATATGACTTTGTCCAGTGTCGATGAAGGTCGGGCATAGGGGTATTGGGATCCTTGTGCGTAGATCAATATAGTCGAGGATTTTCTTGGATCAACAAAGGGGCACAAATGTGCCTTTGGCTCTAGCGGCCTTTTCTTGACGGTCTCGATGATTTCCATAAGTTCATCATCGATGCCTCATCATCGAAGGCACATGGAATGCAACTTGTTTCTTCCTTGGGCTAGGCCGAGGACCTCGCCCCACTGTTGCTTTGGTCTTCAAATGAGTCGGGCCGATGATGAAATGGGAGCTGCCGAGGAACTTGCTGAAACGCTGAGGCAATTGAGAAGCCAGCAGTCCTTTGACATGTAGCAGTGCACAGAGGCGAAGACTTTGACGGAGTTGTTGAGGACTTTGGTGGAGTAGCAGCAGAGTGAGGAATTTGCTTGGAGGGTGTCTTTGAGGAACTTGGCCGTGAGGGCGCAGATGATGAAGCACTTGGCTTATGAGCAGACTTCTTTTGCATGGATTTCCTCGGTTTGACCGAGACCTCTGTGGCGATAGCAGCGGCGTAATCCTCATTGAATTTCTTCTGCCTCCTTTGCTTGCTTTGCCAATTTTGCTTGGCGTTTAGCCCATTCATCGTGAAAGTCCTCACCTCGTTTGATGCTTGTGGGATCAGCTACTTGGCAGTGCCAAAGGAGCTCTTGGACATGGAGGATTAAGCGAATTTCTTCATGTACTTAGGAGTTACATATCTGTATTCCTCCATTCCGTGCCCATCTCCGCTCAATCTTCCGAATCGCACCTTGCGTTGATTTTTGTTTTTTCATCGGTGTGCAGAGTCGGCATAGATTTCCTCGTGGATTTCAAACGCAGTCATAACCTCGGTTTCTTTCCTCCTTTCGTGGCTTCTTACCGTCGCCATGTTCTTGATTGAGGAATTTGAACAATTGAGTTCTCTCAAGAAGTATGCAGTTTTTCTTTGAGGAACGCTGCAAATGAGTTAAGTTGATGAGAACCTAGGGATTCAGCAGCGGACATTTGTACCTGTGAACAGAGTATAGTTGCGAGGAATTTGGAGAGGTCATATCGTTCTCGTAAGGTTTTCAAAGAGAACAGGTTTTGAGGATTTTGACCAGATGAGCCTTGAGGAATTTCACTAAGCGTTCTTTGTCTTAGGTTCCAGAGTTGTATAGATCGAGGATCCACACAATTGAGGAATCTTGAAGAAAATCATTGCTTAGAGAAACGAATCAAGAGATTTGAGGTGTTCATATGTGTGAAGATTTGAATAATAAACACCTTTGAAGATTTTCAAGAAGATTTGAGAATCAAAGCGAGTAATAAAAGTAACTTTTAATTACCAAGTGAAGAACACGATTTAACCGAGAAGAACAGTTGGGAAGTTCGTCTGTTCAGATCTTCCACGCCCTAACTTGGCAGAGGAAGACAGCTACGGCGACGGCGGAGTGAAGATTTCATGCTGTCGGCGCGAGTACGTCGGGCGACGAGGTCGAGGCAATGAAGCTTTTCCTCACCGGCGACGATGGGGTAGCGGCGGCGCTTAGGGTTTGAGGAGCTCGGAGGGAGAGAGATGTCGAGCGAGTAAAAGAGGAAGGAAGAGGGTATTTATAGACACGGTGAAAAACGGATCGCTCAAGATTTAGGACGAACATGCCCCGACCATTTCCTTCTCACGACATGTGTCACCCACGTCATGTGTAGTGGAGATCGTACGATCGTGGGTGAATAGAATAATGCATCATGGGATGCGGAACGGTTTGAGCGGCAAAAGCGAAGGTTTGGATAAGATCAGTTTTAACGTTCGTTGCAATTTCTTCACTGTCAAGGACACGGTGAAGATTTTGAACGAGTTTCAAAATAGAATGCACATGAAGAATTTGTGAATGGATTGGGTTGAGTATAGCATAGAGGGGGAAGGGTCCGATCACATTCACTTAGCAGAAAAAGCGACTTGAAGAAATAACCATAAGTGAATGCTGTAGAGGACATAAACCCATATATATATATATAGCCAATGAAGAAAGACGACGGAACCAGTGAAGATTTTGCAAAGTTGAAGAATTTGAAAAACTGAAGAATTTCAAAACTGAGGAAAAACTCAAATTGAAGATTTTCAACTTTGGTGGTGGCGTGACCCACCGTATAAGAAAGATGATTTTAGACACCGCGTACAATTGTCATAGGGTTCTGAGAATCAAATTCTTCATTAATTTCTTCACACTAAGAGTGTTATTCTTCATTGATTGAAGAAAAACGTTTCTTCATGTGTTGCACACCTAAGTCATCAATTTTGCATAAGTGTCAGGATGTGTGTTCTTTTCAAAGAACGTTCGAAGATTCTAAGATATTTAGCTCACACCGCAACTTGCTAAATCTCTTCTCATCCAAGGGCTTAGTGAAGATATCAGCTAGCTGTTCTTCAGTCTTCACGTGCTCGATGGAGATGTCGCCCTTCAACACATGATCACGAAGAAAATGATGACGAATTTGAATGTGCTTTGTCTTCGAGTGCTGAACTGGGTTGTGAGCAATCTTGATGGCACTCTCATTGTCACAATAGAGAGGCACATTCTTCACGTTGATGCCGTAGTCCTTGAGAGTTTGCTTTATCCATAGCAATTGAGCACAACACGAGCCAGCAGCAATGTATTCAGCTTCCGCAGTAGACAGTGATACGCAGTTCTGTTTCTTCGAGGACCAATAGACCAAAGATCGTCCGAGGAAATGACAAGTACCTGATGTTGACTTGCGGTCCACACGATCACCAGCATAGTCAGAGTCAGAATATCCAATGAGATCAAAAGTAGAGCCCTTGGGGTACCATAATCCTAGTGTTGGTGTGTGAGCTAGATATCGAAGAATATGCTTCACAGCCTTATGGTGTGATTCCTTCGGTGCAGCTTGAAATCGGGCACACATGCAAACACTAAGCATTATATCTGGCCTAGATGCACATAAGTACAATAAAGAACCAATCATGGGCGGTATACCTTGTGATCAAGTCAATACCATTTTCATCGATTGCATAGATGGCCATTTGTGGGCATAGGAATTTTGACACCTTTGCAATCTTGCATGCCGAATTTCTTTAGGACATCTTTGAGGTATTTCTCCTGAGATATGAATATGCCATTGTGTTGTTGACGAATTTGAAGACCTAAGAAGAATTTCAACTCTCCCATCATAGACATTTGATATTCTTCACTCATCATGTAGGCAAATTCATCACTATAACGTTGGTCAGTACAGCCAAAGATAATATCATCAACATATATTTGGCACACAAAAGTTCACCATCATAAGATTTAGTAAAGAGAGTAGGATCGAGTGAACGGGTGTGAAGCCATTCTTCACAAAGAATTCCTTCAATGTATCATACCACGCCGAGGGGCTTGCTTGAGGCCATAGAGGGCCTTATTGAGTCTCAAGACTTTGTCGATTCTTTGGATCTTCAAAACACGGGGTTGAGCAACATATACTTCTTCCTCAAGCTTACCATTGAGGAATGCACTTTTCACATCCATTTGATATAGAGTGATATTGTGATGGTTAGCATAGGCGAGTAATATGCGAATAGACTCAAGTCTAGCAACAGGTGCAAAAGTTTCATCGAAATCAATTCCTTCAACTGCGTGTAGCCTTGAGCTACTAGTCGTGCCTTATTCCTCACCACAAGACCATTTTCATCTTGCTTGTTGCGATAGATCCACTTTGTGCCAATGATATTATGCTTGCGAGGATCTGGACGTTTGACCAGTTCCTGACATTGTTGAGCTCGAATCGATGTAATTCTTCTTGCATGGCCTGAATCCACTCCGGCTCGAAATGATTCATCTACCTTAGTGGGCTCTGTGATAGAGACAAAAGCATAGTGCCCACAAAAGTTAGATAAATGTGAAGCTTTTGAGCGTGTGAGAGGACCTGGCGCTTTAATGTCATCGATGATCTTCTCCACTTGCACTTCTTTTGCAACGCGAGGATGAGCTGGTTGTCGCCGAGGAATTTGATCATTTTCCTCAAGCACCATTTTCTTGACATTATCTTCAGTGCATCACTCGACGTTCTTCGCGTACAGGAATGAATTCTTCAGCAGTTTCTTCAGTAGGAATGACATCCTCAGTTGCCTTGAACCTGATAGAATCCTCAGGTGCTGGTTCGTCTAACACACAAGGTAGGTGCTCTCTTTGCGAGCCATTAGTTTCATCGAACCGCACATCTACAGTGTCAACAATCTTGTGTAGAGTGATGTTGAAGACTCTGTAGGTGTGCGAGTCCTTTCCATAACCAAGCATAAAACCTTCATGTGCTTTCGGTGCAAATATAGAGTTGTGATGAGGATCTCTAATCCAGCATTTAGCACCGAAGACTTTGAAATAACTTACATTAGGTTTCTTGTCAGTGAGGAGTTCATAGGCAGTCTTCTTGAAGAATTTGTGAAGATATACTCTGTTGATGACGTGGCACGCAGTGTCGATTGCTTCAATCCAGAAACGACTAGGCGTTTTGTATTCATCAAGCATAGTGCGAGCCATCTCAACCAGAGTTCTGTTCTTGCGCTCCACGACGCCATTTTGCTGAGGAGTATAAGGAGCAGATAACTCATGAGTAATACCAAGTTCATCAAGATAGTCATCAAGACCGGAATTCTTGAACTCAGTTCCATTGTCACCCCGATGTGCTTGATCTTCACACCAAAGTTAGTTGAAGCCCTCGAGGAAAATCGTTTGAAGACTTCCCGCACTTGATTTTTGTAAGTAACAATGTGTACCCATGTGTAACGAGAGTAATCATCAACAATAACAAAGCCATATAGAGATGCATCATTAACGATACTGAATAATGATTGGGACCAAAGAGGTCCATGTGAAGCAATTCAAGGGGACGAGTAGTGGTCATGATAGTCTTATTTGGATGCTTGGCCTTGGTCATTTTTCCAGCTTCACAGCTCCGATAAGTGATCCTTGAGGAATTTGACATTCTCAATGCCAATGACATGCTTCTTCTTTGCAAGCGTGTGCAAATTCCTCATGCTGCGTGACCAAGTCGCCGATGCCATAGCCAGCCTTCTCAAGCTTTTGCAAGTAGACACACGGCTGGTTGTGGTCCTGTGGAAAAGTCAACAATGTACAAGTCTCCTCTCCTAAAGCCTTCAAGACTTTGGAATTGTCACTTCCATAATCACAACACAACGATACTTGCCAAAGATAACAACCATATCAAGATCACAAAGCATTGAGATCGACATGAGGTTGTATCCTAAGGACTCAACAAGCATGACTTTGTCCATGTGCATGTCCTTAGAGATAGCAACCTTACCAAGACCCAATACGACTTTTGCCTTTGTCAAGAAAGATGATATGCTTCAGATGTGACGGTGATAAGGAGCATCCATCAATAGATTCTTATCACCAGTCATGTGATTTGTACATCCACTATCGAGAACCCACTCAGTGGCTTTGGGTTGATTATCCTGCAGATGAATTAGTACAACTTACGATCTCATATACTTCATCAGTGAAGAATATGATATCAATTTCATCGATTTAATTTCATCGGTCAAGATAATAACAGATAAGCAAGATGAGGACGTGTGAAATGAAGGTTCATTTCATCATGATTAGCTGCGTCCTTCGAGCATTTTTGTCGGGGCCCCAAGAAATTCTTCAGACGTTAAGGCACGCCCGGAGACCTGACCCTGCAGAAGAGATTAGTTCTTTTCTTCACCACCCACATCGAAGGGGTGGCAAAGAGTTCATCACTCTGCGAGCACCATACGAGAATGGTGGCATGGAAGTCAAACCATTTCGTTTCACATAAGAGGGGTTAGGGTAAGCATATGAATAAGCAGAGAAATTCTTTGAGGACATATGAACATATTGGTTTGAAGAATAATGCACATATTCATTGCCCTTAGCTCTACCCTGCGAAACAGAGTTGTTAGCACGATGATAATCATATGTGGACTTTGATCCTTTTGAGGAATTTGATCCACGTGAGGAATTTGATCCGTATGAGGATTTGGATCCATATGAAGAATTTGGTCCATATGATGAATTTGATCTGGGTTTCCTATTCTTCACTGGTGGTGTCATGAGGACATTCACCTGAAGACTTTCAAGACACTTCTTGGGAACCCAGATTTTCTTCATAGGGGAACCGTTCCTGCAGTTAGTGCCAACATATCTAGCAAATACTTCACCATTCTGATTTTTGAACAGTTTATAGTTTGGGTCAAATGACTCATCAGCAGAATGAGGAAATTCGCATATAAAGCCAGATAAGGTAGATGGATCAACTGGAGGTCCCTTTGCAGCAACCCATGAGGTTTTGGGATACTGCTCAGGCTTCCAGTATGTTCCACCAGCATTTAGTTTCCTCTCAAAGGCGATACCCTCTTTCCTAGGGTTCCTATTGAGGATCTGCTTTTTAAGCACATCACAAAGAGTCTGATGCCCTTTGAGGCTTTTGTACATGCCTGTCATGTACAATTCCTTCAGCCCTGCATCGTAAGTGATACTAGCAATGTCCTCAGATGAGGAATTAGTGATAGCAGAGGCAGGTGAAGAATTTGTAACTGTTGAAGCATTTGAACATTCAGGTGAAGAATTAGCAGATTCACGTTCAATGCACTTTAAGCATGGAGGAACAAATTCTTCTTGAGAAGCGCTGATTTGTTGAGCAAGTAATGAATCGCGCTCCTTCTGAAGATCTTCATAACTCACTCTTAGCTTCTCAAGATCTTGCTTTCTTTGAAGAAATTCATAAGAAAGTTTCTCATGATCAGATAAGAGAGTGTTATGATGACCTTGAAGGCTGTCAAGCCTAGAATGAAGTCTCTGAAGATTTTCAGTCAAGGCTTTAGTGCGATCCATTTCTTCACCCAACATATCATCACTTTTGTCTAGCATGTTTTGAACCTTTTCAAAAGCCCTTTGTTGTTTTATAGCAATCTTAGCAAGTTTAGAGTAGCTAGGCTTGAGATCCTCATCAGATTCATTTTCACTAGATTCAGAGGAGGTGAAATTCAGTACCTTGGCACCTTTTGCCATGAAGCAATAGGTGGGGCGTAGTCATCATTATCTTCATCGGGCTTGTCGGTGAGTCAGTTTCTTGATGTTGAAGATGGACTTGCTAACAAAAGCAGTAGCAAGAGCCAGACTAGCCACACGATTCGGATTCTTGAGACTCCTCCTCTTCCTCATGTTCCTCGATTCAGCTTGAGTCCATTTCCTTGCCAATGAATGCCCGAGCCTTTTGGAGCTGCTCTTCTTGTGAGAAGAAGGCTTTGAGGATTTTGATGATGAAGATTTCGATGATTTCTTTTTCTTCTTGGCGTCATCGAACTGTAATCCTTGTGTTTTTCTTCTTTAATTCCTTTTCCCATCGAGGACAATCTTGGATATAGTGACCAGGTTTCTTGCATTTGTGACAAAGTCTTCTTATAGTCACTAGATGAGGAATCACTGCTTCTTGAGGATTTTCCAAAGCGACCACGTCTTGAGAATTTCTGGAATTTCTTCACGAGCAGTGCTAGCTCCTGGCCTAATTCTTCAGGATCTCCAAGGCTACTACCAGAGTCTTCACACTCAGATTCGGACACAGCCTTGGCCTTCAGGGCACGTGTTTTTCCATAGCCAGAACCATAGAGATCTCTCTTTTCAGCAAGCTGGAACTCGTGAGTATTTAGCCTTTCGAGGATATCGGCAGGATCAAGAGACTTGTAGTCAGCTCGTTCTTGAATCATCAGTGCCAGAGTATCAAATGAAGAATCAAGCGATCTTAACAATTTCTTCACCACCTCATGGTCGGTGATGTCAGTGGCGCCAAGTGCTTGAAGCTCATTTGAGATGTCAGTGAGGCGATCGAAGGTTTGTTGAACATTTTCGTTGTCGAGTCTTTTGAAGCGGTTGAAGAGATTCCGAAGAACATCAACTCGAGAGTCACGCTGAGTTGAGACACCTTCATTTACTTTGGACAGCCTGTCCCAGATGAGCTTGGCAGATTCCAAAGCACTCACTCTTCCATATTGACCTTTGCTCAGATGGCCACATATGATATTCTTCGCTTGAGAATCGAGTTGCTTGAATCTCACATCAGCAGCATTCAGAGAAGGTGTGGTGAGGAACACCATTTTCCACAACATACCAGAGATCGTTGTCAATTGCTTCAAGATGCATTCGCATCTTGTTCTTCCAGTAGGGTTAGTCCGTCCCATCAAAGGTAGGACACCCTGCTGTGACCTTGATCATACCTGCGGTCGACATAACTAAAACTCCAGGTGGTTAAACCAAAATCACACAGAACAAGGGAGTACCATGCTCTGATACCAATTGAAAGTGCGTTATATCGACTAGAGGGGGGGTGAATAGGTGATTTTTATGAATTCTTCACTGAGGAATTTGCCGGTGAGGAAATTCCTTAGCGAAGAACTACTTGCAGCGGAATAAGTACTTAGAAGTAAGCATAACAGAATACACGCATAGTCATCATGATGAAATGAAGACAATCACAGAGTACAGAAAGCGTAATCACAGGATAACACAAGATGAAGACAAACAGACTGAAGAAATTGAACTGAGGAAATTGAGAAAGTCTTCAGTCAAAGTCTTCAAACACAGATATGAACAAACACTCAACACAGTAATGAGGAAATGAAAGGGTTGAGGAATTAGAACCAGTTAGGTTGGTGAAGACAATGATTTGGTAGACCAGTTCCAACTGCTGTCTCGGTTATACGTCTGGTTGGAGCGGTGAGTATTTAAACTCGAGGACACACAGTCCGGACACCCGATCGTGAGCACGCAGCTCAGACACCAAGTCCTCACGTATTCTCCTTGAACTAAGGTCACACAGACCTCGCCCAATCACTCATGGTAAGTCTTCAGCGACTTCCAAACCTTCACAGACTTGGTCACTCGGCGATCCACAATTCCTCTTGGATGTTTCTACACCATGACGCCTAACCGTCTGGAAGAAGCACATCTTCAAAGGTAACAAGCGTCGGATCCACAGGATCAATTTCTTGATGATGCTCAATCACTTTGGGTTTGTAGGGGTTTGGTTTTGGGTTTTCCTCACTTGATGATTTTCGCTCAAAGTCCTCGGAGGATGGGTTGCTCTCAAATGACAAGTGTCAAGTTCTCTCGGAGCAGCCAACCAGCTAGTGGTTGTAGGGGCGGCTATTTATAGCCTAGGGAGCAGCCCGACATGATAAGACATAAATGCCCTTCAATGATATGACCGTTAGGTGGATAAGACATTTTGGGACAGGTGCAAAAGAAGACAAGAACGGTCGGAAATTTGAATATCAAATTCCTCGGGCTATCATGTTCCTCTTTGTGTAGGTGATCCGCACTAGCGAATTCCTAACTCCTCGGTCGAAGCAAATTCTCGTGACGGAAGAACTTCGTCTCATCACATCAAGAAATTGACTGAACTGTATGAGATTTCCAAAGGCTTCACTCAAGGATTGGTAGGTGTAGGATTTTGAGTTGAGCATCACATGGAAATTTTTCCTTAGTATTTCCTCGACCCCTTTAACGAGACGGTGTTTCCTATGACTCAAGAAAGAGAAAATGAAACTACGAAAACAAAAGTCTTCACGCTTCATGTTCCTCAAATGAATACCAAGTCTTCAAGGTCACACCAATTTCTTCACTTTCAAAGTCTTCAGAAAGTCTTCAGAATATCAAAGTCTTCAGTTGAAGAACTTCATTTTTAGGGGTCGACTTTCTCTGTAAATATCAAACTCCTTATAGACTTATAGACCTGTGTACACTCACAAACACATTAGTTTCTTAACCTATAAGTCTTCAATACACCAAAATCACTAAGGGGCACTAGATGCACTTACAGTTTCGAGTTCTGTTCACAAGTTGTCACGCCGCCGCCGCACCATCGTCATCGTTCCTACCATATACCACCACCACCAACATATTCCTTACCGCTGCCATATACATCCGCCTATCCATCACCAATGCGAGTCCACATATACATCTTCCTGTCCACCACCAATCCGAGTCCACATATACATCCGCCTGTCCACCACCAATCTGAGTCCACATATACATCTGCTTGTCCACCACCAATCCGAGTTCTTTTCATATTAGGTTTGTTTTCGAGATCCATCTAGTTTTCATTTTGTGTTTCCTTGCCTGAGTGGGTCTCAGAAAAAAAAGAGTCTAGAGATCCCCGGGCAGTGTTTAAGCCAAAATTTCGGCGACCAAAAATATTTTTCCCTATCCTATTTTTAGGTCCCACCGAGCATTTTGAGACACTCGCCATCATAGTGATTTTTTGTCGCACTTTTTCGTCGTCGCTGCCCTGATTTCAATAAAAAAATTGTCAAAAAAAATTCGTGCCCATCCTGTCAGTTTGACGTGGGAAGAGTTTTGAGACACTCGCCATTATAGTGATTTTTCACAAAAAAAAGGAGGAGCGCAAAAAAAGAGCAAAAAAAATTCAGAGTGCTTTTCCCTTGTTTACGTGCAGCGCCGTGATTTTGTTAGTGTTCTAGGCTCGTGTCTCTAGCCTAGGACCAGCACAGTATCGTCATTGAGCGTTTATTCAACTTTGCATATCTGAATTGATTATTGCTAACGCTTTTTGCTACCATATAATAAGCCTTCCCAGCTTCGCATACATCTACGTCGTGCGTTTGACTCTTCCTGGTAATCGCTCTATCCAAGCTTTGAGAGTTTTGACTACTACGGTTGCCGATCACCGCCTGTTGCTGGGTAAGAACTGGTAAGAATTTGAGTTTTGCTTGATGGATTTGTGACACCTACCACCACCACTTGTTAGTAGTCTGTAGGATCATATTCTAGTGTGTATCTATTGCTGCAAACCATGCCAGGATCACAAGCCGACGAGATTGACTGGGAGAACTTAACAAATAAGGAGCTTCATAATAAGTTTCAGCAAATGATGACTGAACAGGTGCAAGATGTGCTGAAATTTTTTGAAGAGGCCATGGAGAAGATCACTGGCCTTGAGAAGACGTTCGAAACAAAGCCCGATAACAGATTTAATGAACTGCTTGCGCGTCTTCCACCACCGGCTGCACCTGCCGCACCTGTGCAACAACAACTACTAATACCTCCATGTCACGAAAGAGCCCTCTGCCGAGCGAGCCGTGTCCTTCTTCAGCCTGGCCAAACTGTTGGTGTTGCTGTTGATACTTCCGTGGCTCCTGCTGCTGATGCGGAGGATGATTATGCGGGAGATTACGAGGATAAGGTTGATCAAAATCAGAACTACGTGCAACCACCAGCACCACAACCACCAGGTCGTCCACATGCAAATAATCACAATGGTAGGACTCTCCCTCAGGTACGAGATCATGACCATCTTCCTAAACTGAAATTGAATATTCCACCATTTGAGGGTAGATATGTTCCCGATATATATCTTACTTGGTAGTTAGAAACTGAACAACGATTTACATGTTTACAATATCCTGAGGAGAGACGTGTTCCTGAGATGTTTGTGCTTTCACTAGCTTTGCATGTGTTTGGTGGTCTGTACATTGTAGATTATATCCTATTCCAGCTACTTGGGCTGCTTTGAAAACTGCTATGCATACTCATTGGGTTCCACCATATTATCAACGTGAATTAATTCAAAAATTGTAGCGTTTGAGACAAGGAAAAAATTATGTCGAAGAATATTATCAGGAACTACAAACTAGCATGATTAGATGTGGTATTGTTAAGGAGAATAGAGCTATGCTTGCGTGTTTTATGGGTGGATTAAATAGAGAGATTCAGACCATTCTAGAGTATAAGGAGTATAATAATATCACTCGTTTATTCCATCTTGCTTGTAAAGCTGAACGTGAAGTGCAGGATCGACAGGCATTAACGCGAACTAACTTTTCTGCAGGTCGATCTTCATCATGGACACCATGTGCATCCTCTACTTCCACTGCACCAGCACCTCCATCAGGTGCCACCTCCAGCCGTGATATAAGAAAGCAGGCACAACCACCACTATCTGCCAAGAGCACACCTGCCGGGGCTGCACAAAACTCTTCTTCTTCCATGGCATCAACAGGGCACACAAGTGATATTATTTGTCGTTGTTGTAAGGGAAGAGGACATTTTGCGAGAGAATGCAAATCTCAGTGTGTGATGATTGCTACTGAGGTTGGTGGGTATGAGTCCGCCAGTGACTATGATGAGGAGACTTTGGCTCTTATTACACATGAAGAACACGGTGGACACTACAACGGATCCCCCCTTCAGCAACGCACCAATGTGTTGTCGAATGTCCATATAAGCGTTGCTAAGGTCTACACCAACGGATTAATATGCGTTGCCGTAGGTGGCGTTGGAAGGGTCTTCAACAACACATATGCATCCGTTGGTAACCAACGTGGAAAGGCGTTGTAAGTTAGCAACATATATAGTTAGAGTGGAACAACGCTTCATATGCGTTGGTGATTACCCTGTAAGAATGAATGATGGCATGGACATAACAGATCATTGCAACGCTTAAAAGCATTGTGGCATAGCATGACCGACTAATTAATGGTATTTCGTATATTCCATATTTTATATATACCAAAGGATTATTAGGCCAATGTAAATAGTACACAAGAGCAGTAATACAGTAGGAAATACTTCATATATTAAATAAAATTGTTACATTACAAGACACTGATACGTCTCCAACGTATCTATAATTTATGAAGTATTCATGCTATTATATTATCCATCTTGGATGTTTAATGGGCTTTACTATGCACTTTTATATTACTTTTGGGACTAACTTATTGACTCAGAGCCCAGTGCCAGTTTCTGTTTTTCTCCTTGTTTCAGTGTTTCGCAGAAAAAGAAATTTAATCGGAGTCCAAACGGAATGAAACCTTCGGAAAAGTTATTTTTGGAAAGAAAGCAATACGAGAGACTTGGAGTGCATGTCGGGGGATTAACGAGGAGGGCACGAGGCAGGGGGCGCGCCCTCCAACCTCGTGGGCCCCTCGTGGCTCCCCTTACCGACTTCTTTCGCCTATATATTCCCATATACCCTAAAACCTTTGGGGAATAGAATAGATCGGGAGTTCCGCCGCCGCAAGCCTCTGTAGCCACCAAAAACCAATCGGGACCCTGTTCCGGCACCCTGCCGGAGGGGGGGATCCCTCACCGGTGGCCATCTTCATCATCTCGGCGCTCTCCATGACGAGGAGGGATTAGTTCACCCTCGGGGCTGAGGGTATGCACCAGTAGCTATGTGTTTGATCTCTCTCTCTCTCTCTCTCTCTCTCTCTCTCTCTCTCTCTCTCGTGTTCTTGAGGTGATATGATCTTGATGTATCGCGAGCTTTGTTATTGTAGTTGGATCTTATGATGTTTCTCCCCCTCTACTCTCTTGTAATGGACTGAGTTTCCCCTTTGAAGTTATCTTATCGGATTGAGTCTTTTAATGATTTGAGAACACTTGATGTATGTCTTGCGTGGGATACCCGTGGTGACAATGGGGTATTCTATTGATCCACTTGATGTATGTTTTGGTGATCAACTTGCGGGTTCCGCCCATGAACCTATGCATAGGGGTTGGCACACGTTTTTGTCTTGATTCCCCGGTAGAAACTTTGGGGTACTCTTTGAGGTTCTATGTGTTGGTTGAATAGATGAATCTGAGATTGTGTGATGCATATCGTATAATCATTCCCACGGATACTTGAGGTGACATTGGAGTATCTAGGTGACATTAGGGCTTTGGTTGATGTGTGTCTTAAGGTGTTATTTTACTATGAACTCTAGGGCTGTTTGTGACACTTATAGGAATAGCCAATGGTTTGATCGGATAGAATAACTTTGAGGTGGTTTCGTACCCTACCATAATCTCTTCGTTTGTTCTCCACTATTAGTGACTTTGGAGTGACTCTTTGTTGCATGTTGAGCGATAGTTATATGATCCAACTATGTTATTATTTTTGAGAGAAATTGCACTAGTGAAAGTATGAACCATAGGCCTTGTTTCCTAGCATTGCAATACCGTTTACGCTCACGTTTATCATTAGTTACCTTGCTGTTTTTATATTTTCAGATTACAAAAACCTATATCTGCTATCCATATTGCACTTGTATCACTATCTCTTTGCCGAACTAGTGCACCTATACAATTTACCATTGTATTGGGTGTGTTGGGACACAAGAGACTCTTTGTTATTTGGTTGCAGGGTTGCTTGAGAGAGACCATCTTCATCCTACGCCTCCCACGGATTGATAAACCTTAGGTCATCCACTTGAGGGAAATTTGCTACTGTCCTACAAACCTCTGCGCTTGGAGGCCCAACAACGTCTACAAGAAGAAGGTTGTGTAGTAGACATCAGACACCATCCAAGGAGTACATGATATAGAATACATAATATATATAGATATGATCTGCTCCAAGATTGATCATTGAATGACAATCTAAAACGTAATGTCGAGCTATCTGGTTGTAGCACTAGTATGCGCCTTGAAATCAACATCTTGGCCATGCATCAACCATTTGTCCTATCAATCTACATCAACAAAAACTGTGATTAGCAACGTAACATTACAGAAATTAAAAAACATGTTAGTAATGTAGTAAAATTTAAGGGGGTCAACATAAATAGAAGTGTATCAAGAGCACCATTCTTGCTTGGATCTCCCAACATCTTCGAAAATACTATACTGCTAACCTATTTCACAAACAAAAGTAGATGACAACAATTTCCAACACAAGCAATTCAAATCCTGATAGTCATACATCTATAGAGTTGGCATGGACAAATTTCCTGCATTGAATTGTTGTTTATGCAGGAGATATTTTCTGGAACATTGGTACAAAAGTTTAATTAATGCTCTAACAAAGTGAGATAAAGAACAAAAAGATTGAGAAGGTATACGCTACGCATTAGCTAGCTTTCTTGCACTAGCACCTTTTGAGATCCTAATGTTTTGGCCACCATGCTAATAATAAGAAGCAAAATAACCAGGAATAGTTGAAGAACAAAGCTGAATATAAATGTATACATGATGAATGAGAATGGATGATGTGTGTAAAGGAAACCTGTAGCATTTACCTCCCTTGTTGCATAGTTTCATTCTGGAGCAAAGTTTCTTTGTTCAATGACAAAAGAAATATAGTCAGATTGGCCAGAACAGTAACCAACATTGATATTTCAGAAAGTACGATCAATAAAATTGCAGCTTAACTTTGTTGGGTCCCAAACAGAATATAAGTGATCATACCTTATCAGTAGAAGGGCTTACGTTTGATGGTGGCAACTCCTAATCATTCAAAATAATTTGCTTGCTCTGTAGTGGAAGGGAAGATGTAAGTATTTTCAATATAATACAAACAAGAATATATTCATGCATGAATATATTAGCACTTTATTTTGTTGTCCAATGGTACCAAGTTGTGGACTATGACTATCACAATATACTCTCTGCCGATCATCTTTATTAAATAGGATTGATTTACTATTACACTTAAAGATGCATTCTCTTTTTTTAGTTTTTCTTTATTAAATATCCTCATTCGAGTATTCATCACTGCATTATTCAACAAGTAATTTACCTATTTCACTCATATCTACTTCAGGACAAAAACCAAAATAATGAAAAATTAATTAAATCAAACTAGCCTGTAGTTGCCCTAGTGTTGATTTCTATTTATGTCATCGAGCACTCTATACGGCTAACAGTCGCCGCTCAGAAAAATTACAGGTTCAGTCAATAAGTTTTTCTTTTAAACTAGAAGAGTGTTTTATGAAAGTTAACGGGAATAAGATTCAGAGCAAAAAATGAAGTATATGTAGGAAACAAAGTACCAGCTGATTTTCCAATTTAATCTAAGTGCATGCACCATGTGAATCAGTATCTGCATATATCAAACCAAACTAGCATGTAGTTGGGTAGTATTGATTCTATCAATGTCACTAATCACTCTACATGGCTAATAGTTAATGTACCACTCAAAAAGTAGCAGATTCAGTTAATCGTTTTTTTGCAGAACTGGAAGAATGTTTTACTAAAGCTATGAATAAGCTTGAGGCCAAAAACTCATGTAGCAAACAATGCATCGGCCGATTTGTCCAATTAATCTCACTGCATGCACCGTGTGAATCAGTATGTGCATATGTTCCATCAGATCAAACCTTGTCGAAGCAAAACTAATGCATAATGAGATGTTGTCATCCTCACAAAGATATTGATTAATTATCCACGCACATAGTAACAAGAAATCTAAAACGAGATGTATCACAAGAAAGAACTGTTGAGAAAAAGGGGGGCAAACATTATTCTGAATTAACACATACAGGCAAGTGGTGAATCGCCCAATCACACATCTAAATAAAATCAAGGTCGCCTAGATTGTCGCCCTGATGGCCGGCAAATATTCTGCCATGGCACGATGGCCTACCACAGATAGAACTAGAGAGGTTAAGAGAATAGACATGAGTGCCTTACTGAACCATCACCATTGGAGTAGAGGTAGCCAAGGTGATGAAGCACGGTCGATCCCGAGATGGCAGCCGCGTGTCCACAGCCGCGCTGGCGACCCGTGGCAACGTTGCCGAGGCAGAGGATTCAAGGAGAGCAGTGGTGGGAGCCGGGCCGGTGAGCTGGGGCGTGAAGGTCGCCGCCGTGGTGGAGTCGCGGAGAATCGGATAAGAGTAGGGGCAATGAGTGGAGGACGTCACCACGGCGGGAGATCATTAAGATAGCAGTTATTCGGAGCCTGGCCGGTGAGTGGCCACGCGAAAGAACAACGGAGTTATCCAAAATCAGAGGTGGCGGCGGCTTGGCTGTTGCCACATAGTTCTCGTGAGAGAGGAATCGGGGGGTGATTGGCTCCGTGATATTTGCACGGGGAGGTACAGATAACATGGAGGTAGATATAGGGAGGTTAGCTATTCGTAGGAGGTGGGTGGTTGACCCAAAAAACACATATTATCAAATCGTTGGTATGGATAAGTTGGTGTATGAGGGTTCTCGTTGTAGTGGGAGATGATTCTGATCATGAGACGCAATACATGGATACTGAAGATGCTGACAGCTATGAATGTTTAGTTGCTCAACGTGTTTTGAGTGTGGAGGTTACACAAGCTGAGCAAAATCAGAGGCATAATTTGTTCCATACAAAGGGAGTGGTGAAGGAACGTTCTGTTCGCGTCATCATAGATGGAGGGAGCTGCAACAACTTGGCTAGTATGGAGATGGTGGAGAAGCTATTTCTCACCACAAGACCACATCCACATCCTTACTACATCCAATGGTTCAACAACAACGGCAAGGTTAAGGTAACACGTACTGTTTGTGTGCATTTTAGTATCTCTACATATGCTGATTATGTTGATTGTGATGTGGTACCTATGCAAGCATGTTCCTTATTACTTGGTAGACCATGGCAATTTGATAAAAATTCTGTACACCATGGTAGAAACAATCAGTATACTCTTGTTCATAAGGACAAAAATATTACTTTGCTTCCTATGACTCCTGATTCCATTTTGAAAGATGATATTAATAGAGCTAATAAAGCAAAACAGGAGCAAAATAAGAGTGAAAATCAGAATGTGGCAAAAGAATTTGAGCAACAAATGAAGCATAATAATAAACCATCTAGTGTTGCTTCTGAAATTAAATTGAAAAGTGCATGTTTACTTGCCACCAAATCTGATATTGATGATCTATTGCTATGCTTTTGTGTGCAAGGAGGCATTATTTTCATTCGAGGACGTGCCTTCCTCTTTGCCTCCTGCTGTCACTAACATTTTGAAGGAGTTCGCTGACGTCTTTCCACAAGACGTGCCACCGGGATTACCACCTATTCGAGGGTGAGCATCAAATTGACTTAATTCCCGGTGCATCATTACCCAACCGTGCACCATACCGTACCAATCCAGAGGAGACAAAGGAGATTATGCGTCAAGTACAAGAGTTGCCCGACAAAGGTTATATGCGTGAATCCCTTAGTCCTTTTGCTATTCCTATCATTTTAGTGCCAAAAAAGGATGGTATGTCGCGTATGTGCGTTGATTGTAGAGGCATTAATAATATTACTATTCGTGATTGCCATCCTATTCCTAGGCTATATGACATGCTTCATGAATTGAGTGGCTCTACAATATTCTCCAAAGTTGATTTGTGTAGTGGATACCATCAAATTCATATGAAATTGGGAGATGAATGGAAAACAACATTTAAAACTAAGTTTGGATTATACGAGTGGTTAGTCATGCCTTTTGGGTTAACTAATGCACCTAGTACTTTCATGACACTAATGAACGAAGTTTTACGTGCTTTCATTGGACGATTTGCGGTAGTCTATTTTGATGATATACTGATTTATAGCAAATCTTTGGAAGAACATTTGGAACATTTACGTGTTGTTTTTATTGCTCTACGTGATGCGCCTTTGTTTGGTAACCTTGGGAAGTGCAGCTTTTGCACCGATCGAGTATCTTTTCTTGGCTATGTTGTTACTCCACAGGGAATTGAAGTTGATAAAGCCAAAATTGAAGCTATTGAGAGTTGGCCGCAGCCCAAAATGGTCACACAAGGGAGTAGTTTTCTTGGCCTCGCTGGATTCTATAGGCGTTTTGTGAAAGATTTCAGCACCATTGCTGCACCTCTCAACGAGCTTACAAAGAAGGATGTGCCTTTTGTTTGGGGTACCACACATGAAGAAGCCTTCACGGTATTGAAAGATAAGTTGACACATGCTCCTTTACTCCAACTTCCTGATTTTAATAAGACTTTTGAGCTTGAATGTGATGCTAGTGGAATTGGATTAGGAGGTGTGTTATTACAAGATGGCAAACCTGTTGCATACTTTTCTGATAAATTGAGTGGGCCTAGTCTCAGTTATTCTACTTATGATAAAGAATTATATGCTCTTATTCGGACTTTAGAGACATGGCAACATTATTTATGGCCCAAAGAATTTCTTGTACATTCCGATCATGAATCTTTGAAACGCATTAAAAGTCAAGCAAAACTGAATCGTAGACATGCTAAATGGGTTGAATTCATTGAAACTTTGCCTTATGTCATTAAACACAAGAACGTTAAAGAAAATATTATTGCTGATGCATTGTCTTGTCGCTATACTATGCTTTCACAACTTGACTTCAAAATATTTGGTTTGGAGACCATCAAAGATCAATATGTGCATGATGCTGAATTTAAAGATGTAATGCAGAATTGTAAAGAAGGAAGAACATGGACAAGTTCACTATTAATGATGGCTTTGTGTTCCGTGCTAACAAGCTAGCATTCCAGCTAGCTCTGTTCGTCTTTTGTTGTTGCAGGAGTCTTATGGAGGAGGATTAATGGGACATTTTGGCATGAAGAAGACGGAGGATATACTTGCTACACATTTCTTCTGGCCAAAGATGCGACGGGATGTTGAGCGTTTTGTTGCTCGCTGCACTACATGTCAAAAAGCTAAGTCACGACTCAATCCTCATGGTTTATATCTATGGACTTTGCCTTTGCCTGTACCTACTGTTCCTTGCGAGGATATATCTATGGACTTTGTATTAGGTTTACCTCGAACAAAGAAGGGGAGGGATAACATATTTGTTGTCGTGGATAGGTTCTCGAAAATGGCACACTTTATACCATGTCATAAAAGCGATGATGCTGTTAATGTTGCTGATTTGTTCTTTCGTGAAATTATTCGCTTGCATGGTGTGCCAAATACTATTGTTTCAGATCGTGATACTAAATTTCTTAGCCACTTTTGGAGATGTTTATGGGCTAAGTTGGGGACTAAACTGCCTTTTAGTACTACTTGTCACCCCCAAACTGATGGTCAAACTGAAGTAGTCAATAGAACATTGTCTACTATGCTTAGGGCTATTTTGAAGAATAATAAGAAAATGTGGGAAGAATGCTTGCCTCATTTTGAATTTGCTTATAATCATTCGTTGCATTCTACTACTAAGATTTGCCCTTTTGAAATTGTGTATGGTTTCCTACCTCGTGCACCCATTGATTTGTTGCCTCTTCCATCTTCGAAGAAGGTTAATTTTGATGCTAAACAACATGCTGAATTGATCTTAAAAATGCATGAGTTAACTAAGGAAAACATTGAGCGTATGAAAGCTAAATATAAACTTGCTAGAGATAAGGGTAGAAAACATGTTGTCTTTGCACCTAGAGATCTTGTTTGGCTACATTTTCGTAAGGATATGTTTCCTAATTTGCGCAAATCAAAGCTAATGCCACGTGCTGATGGTCCTTTTAAGGTGTTGGAGAAAATAAATGATAATGCATATAAACTTGAGCTGCCTGCAGATTTTGGGGTTAGTCCCACTTTTAACATTGCAGATTTGAAGCCTTATTTGGGTGAGGAAGATGAGCTTCCGTCGAGGACGACTTCATTTCAAGAAGGGGAGGATGATGAGGATATCAACCATTGTTACACCCACAGCCCCTGCTGCTATACATAATGGACCAATTACTAGAGCTCGCGCACGCCAATTGAATTACCAGGTACTTCCGTTTCTTGGTAATGATTCTAATGTTCATGAGAATATGATGCTGCCAAAATTGGATACATTTGTTTTGCTTACGAATGAAGGGCCTGGGATGGATAAGAGGGATGAATACTGGAGCAAGACCAAGCCTCGAGATGATGGCATGCGCAAGGGGAACAAGAACAGAGTTACAAGTGATGATTTCAGGACTTTGAAGCCACCATAAGGAGTGCATGAAGCCTTTGATAGAGGCAAAGGTGTCCCGTCTTTCGATGAGATGTGGTTTTCGCTTGGGAGGAAGTCGACTTTGACGATCCGACTACGAACGTGCGAGGACGTCGCGCCTTAGCAATCGCTAAACCAACTCCGAGAGGTTATTGACCACGCCGAGCACGATCAACTCGACCACGAGGGTCTGTTTCCTGCGAGCAAACGAAGAACAAGCAAGACATCGAGATTGCAATCTGGATATTGCGAATATAAGATGAAAGCTTTATTGATCAAGGTGGGGTTCTGTGGACGCCTTTGTCCGGTCGTTGAACACAAACGGCACGCGAAGTTGCAGCTATGGCGAACTTTTAATCTAAACAAAACCCAAGGTCTAAACGGTGCCCTAAGGGCTGTATATATGGAGGAAGAGGGGGAATTTCGTGGCCCTTGGTGGAGGGGTCCAAATCAACCCTAACTCTTGTTTCCCCACACATACGGACTCTAAAAACAGCCTATACTTAAGTATTTCGAAATTACATGGGCCTGGCCCAATAATAAGGTGACGCAGCACCTAGAATAGCCTATGGACGAATATTATGAAGTGGCATCTTGTATATTTCGTCCAAGGCCTCATGCACTCATTAGGGTGGCTTCAAAGTCCTGGAATCATCACTTGTAACTCCGTTCTTGTTCCCCTTGTGCATGCCAACATCTCCATGCTTGAACTTGCTCCAAGGTTCATCTTTCTTGTCCATGGTAGGCCCTTCATTTGTAAGCAAAACAAATGTATCCAATTTAGGCAGCATCATATTCTCATGAACATTGGAATCGTTACCAAGAAACGAAAGTACTGATAATTCAATTGGCGCTTGCGAGCTCTAGTAATTGGTCCAAGATGTATAGCAGCAGGGGTTGTGGGTGTAACAATGGTATTGATGTCCTCATCATCCTCCCTTCTTGAAATGAAGTCGCCCTCGACGGAAGCTCATCTTCCTCACCCAAATAAGGCTTCAAATCTGCAATGTTAAAAGTGGGACTAACCCCAAAATCTGCAGGCAGCTCAAGTTTATATGCATTATCATTTATTTTCTCTAACACCTTAAATGGACCATCAAGACGTGGCATTAGCTTTGATTTGCGCAAATGAGGAAACCTATCCTTACGCAAATGTAACCAAACAAGATCTCCGGTGCAAAGACAACATGTTTTCTACCCTTATCTCCAACAAGTTTATATTTAGCATTCATACGCTCAATGTTT